>JARFYF010000118.1:16609078-16622167 GCA_030265395.1 Rhina ancylostomus | reverse complement strand
GTAACAGAGCAAGTGGAGAGGTCAAGAAGTGATAAAAAGGTCACTCTGGGTTTTACTGTGGACACATGAAAGCTAACAGCCTGCAGATCTTTCTGCAAAGAACTAAACATAAATAGGGAAGAAGAAGGAACAATTGCTAGAGGTGCTGTGGCAACAATCATATAAGTAATATGAAACCAAGGGTGACTGATGACCAATGATCACTGAACTGGACAACTGATGATCAGCACGGGAGGAGCGTGGTGTGTTTGACTGTGGCAGGAAATATTAACAAGGATGGGACCGAAAATTGCTTCTTGTCATCATCACTGAAGATGTAACTAATGACATTGGCTCAGGCTGTGCCAATGCTGAGGCAAGGACAGAGATTAAAACATGGGAGTCGTAAGAAAGTTTCGTATGGATTCAAGAGGGATGATAGGATACCCAAGAAGGAAAGAGAGAATGGACAAAGGAAAATCCTTCTCATTTTCCAAAAAAGATCCTCTTAGAAACATATTTTTAAAAAATCAGTACTGCTATCAATAAGGAGCATTTATACAATTTGCTTCAGACAGATAACTGCTGAAACAAACTTATGAAGTCACTGTGCATAAAAGGAATGGAAATATTCAAGAATACAATGAAAATAGGCTGCATGCAGTAAAACTAATCCTATGGCTGTTTAGAAAGAAATTGAATGCAATGAACAGTCAGAAAAACAGAGGACATGATCCTTAAAATACCAGGTCCAATCTGACACTTCACTGCCTCTTGTTAAATGTGCTGTTGTGCGTTTTCTTATCATTTACTGAGATGTCATTGAGGTGCATTAATAAAGTTGTTCATGGAAGAAGGAGTTACAAGGCTGTAAACAAACCAAAAGGGTTCAGATAAAATCATAAACTGTGAGAGAAAATTTGAACAAAGCTGCAAGAGTGTTTTATCATTACACAACCAGCACATTGATTAATACCATATGCAGTGCAGGGTGATATGACCTACAGCAAAGGGCATTGCCTCCTCTTGTATTGTATGAGGACATTTTGGCATGCTCCTGATGCTTTGCTATCCACATTTACCGTCTGCCCACACAGACAGGGTCAATTTACTCAAGGTATAAATGGAACAGAAGTAACTTCAAAATGGGACTGGTGGCATTGCTGCCCGGTGATCAGTGACCCCATCATTGTCTCCATATTATAACCACATTAAAACTCTGAGCATCCAAAGTCCTGCCTCTGTGGGATCCTACACTCCTTTTAGATATAAATGTGAAGTAAACAAGGTTATAATTGCCCTTTTAAGTTGGATCTGATCAGGGCAAATGCTCTGGAGTTTCTAATGAATTCTTTGGATGATGGAGTAAGTGGGGTACAGTGGCAGTAAGTTTGGAATTACTTTTGTTAGTCCTGGAGGTTAGATGTCCTACAAGTGTTTCTGACTATAACCATAAATTTATTGGTAATTGGTTTATTATTGTCACATATACCAAGATACAGTGAAAAGCTTTGTCTTGCATGCCATCCAGAAAGATCATTCCAAACTCTAGTAAATGAAGGTAGTACAAAAGAAAAAGTAATAACAGAATGCAGATGATAGTGTTACACTTACAGAGAAAGTGCAGCGCAGGTAGACAAATGAAGTGCAAGGGCCATGATAAGGTAGATTGAGAGTTTCAAGCATTCATCTTTACCATACAAGAAGTCAGTTCAAAAGTCTTCTAACAGCAGGATAGAAGCCGTCCTGAGCCTAGTGGTAGGTGTTTTCAAGCTTATGTATCATCTACCCGATATAACTGGGGAGAAAAGAGACCAACCTGGGTGGAGGGGTCTTTGATTACATTGGCTGCTTTCCTGAGGCAGTGAGAAGTATAGACAGAGTCCACAGAGGGAAAACTAGTTTTCAAGATGGATGGGCTGTGTTCTCTGCAACTTCTTGTGGATTGTACCCATTACATTTATAACCATGGGTAGGTTCTTCAGTTCCAGTTTTACCTGAGGCTTAGTGCAAGCTTAAGGTTGGAGAATGAGCCTGACCCTTACCAGCTCAACAACATGATGCCCAAGCCATTTTAACGTTTGGGCATTACTTAAATAGGCCAGACCCAATTCCTCCCCAAAACCAGTATCAATGAAGTCAGTCTATGGAGGGGACCAGAGCCTGACACATTGCCAAGGAAGTACAGAAACAGTCCTTGGTAGATGGCAGTGGGGTGGGGTGGGGACAAGGGGGTAAGACAATTGCATAATGCATGTGGAAAGTGATGATTAATAAGGAGCAAATCACATTAGTTGCTTTAAGCAAAGCTCCTTGTAGTTTGAAACAAGAAACAGTTCCTGTCTCAGCTGAATGGTTTATGAACTCAGACTTCACAGGCCTGTTTACAAAGGAAGGTCATGTCTGGCCAAAAGCATTAAGGTAATGTGTGGGATAAACACATTCTGTGGGTATTATGGAGACACAAGAGATTCTGCAGATGCTGGAATCTGGAGCAACACACACCAAAAGTGCTGGAGGAACTCAACAGGTCAGGCAGCATCTATAGAGGGAAATAAACAGTCGATGTTTTGGGTTGAGAATCTTTATCAGTCTTGACCCAAAACATTGACTGTTTATTTCCCTCCATAGATGCAGCCTGACTTGCTGAGTTCCTCCAGCACTTTTGGTGTGTGTTGTTATGAGAATTATGGTTTTATTAGGTCCATAAAGCCCATTATGAATGGTTTGCCCAAGATGAAATGCTCTGTAAAATATTTGGCATTTCATGGATCAATTAACTCTGGCCATTTGGATTCACAAGCTTAGATGATTTCCAAGTTTGCCAAACAAAGAACCCTCAGCCATTAAGCTCACCCAAATGTCATCATCTGCTGGGCAATACCCAAAATTCAGTTCTGGCAAAATTTTCAAATCACATTGATCTGAATTATGGAGAGACAAGAGACTACAGATGCTGGAATCTGGAGCAACAAACCAGATGAAGAGTCTTGACCTGAAATGTTGACTGTCCATTTCCCTCCACAGATGCTAGCTGACCCGTTGAGTTCCTCCAGCATGTTGTTAGTTGATGTGAATCATAATTGAACCAGCTTTTAATAACACCAGATGCTCAGACTATATGGATAGCTTGCAAAACGAAGTTTTTCACTGTAAATTGTGTTTTAAAAGAGCTTTATGAAATAGTTTTGGGGAGATTGTTAAAGATGCAATAAGACCAAAAAGAAGACACAGTCAAATTTCCAAGCCCAGTAATCTTAATGTTTCTCACTCACAAAGTAATCAGCCTTTATAGTAAATGAATGGCCATGACCAGTTTTGCTCCTAAGTTATTGACCTAATTTGTATCACTGCAGGAGAGAACACATCATTTATCAACTGAATGCCCAGTTCTGTTTCTAATTGCCTGCAGTGATTTGTAGCTGTTTTTCTGAGATTTTGACAAGGCACAGATAGTGAGAAGTGAATTACTTTAGATGAAATGTTCATTAATAAAGATAGGATTAACTCAAGAATCAATCTCCTTTTGACTTGGGAAGGCATCCAAAAAGAAAATCAGCTCCTGTTTCATCATAAGCTCAGTGACTAAGAAAACATATTGCTTTGTTTACTTCAATGTTGATCAGTAATCTTGCCAAAGAGGGTGGCTTCCTATTAAAGTTGGCAATATCAAAGTCCATGGAGAGATGGATGATTTGGATCTAAATTCACAGTGAAAATCTGGAAAATAAGGAAAAAATCCATCCAAAATCCATCCATTTCTTGGGACACTTTCATGCCTGATTATTGTTCACCCTCACTGGCACCATCCTCAACATGAGCTGGGCACCCTTTCTATGATAATGAGTGCTCTCAGGTCTGAATGAGGATCTCCCTTGATTCTGTGATCTGTCTTTAAAAGGCCCACTATGGGTGCAAAAAGAAAAGTGCTTCTGTTTTTCTTAGTTGGGTGACAAAAAAAAGCTCTTCCCAGAACTACAACACTATTGGCGATGCTGGTGCATGCTTACCACTCCCACCTCTATTCCTGTTCCCATTCTTGTCTACCTTGGCTACCCAAGATCGTCATTGTATTGTAGATGGCTGCAGTCAGTTGTAGACGGAGACAAAGTACTATATATCCCCATCAGACTTAGACTTTGAGTGTCTTCCCAGAGTTTACTGTCATATGCTTAAGTGCATGTATGCACATGTACACTGAAAAACTGGATCATTGATGAACACAGCATCAGATACACAACATTCACAAGAAAAACATAAAATAACAATAAATTATACAAAATTATACAAGGAGGAACATGATTAGAATTAAAAAAATGTCAATTGTAGTGCAAAGTCACAGTGTTGCTATACTGAAGTAGTGATTAGGGTTGTACAGGTTGGTTCAAGATCCAAATGGTTGAAGGGAAGTTGCTGTTCTTGAACCTGGTGGTGTGGGACTTCAGACTTCTATACCTCCTGCTTGATGGTAGCTGTGAGAATATTGCATAGCCTGGATAGTGATCCCATCATGTATGTCATCAGGCTATGAAAGGATACTCTGGTTAGATAAAGAACCATGAACAAAGAGGCAGAGTAAAGGAAGGTCAGCTTCAATGTGGAGAAGTTGTGATGTAGCCCTGTGAACGATGCCATTGTAAATTGGTTTATTATTGTCACATGTTCCAAGATACAGTGTTTTGCATGCATTCCATACAGATCATTTCACAACATCAGTATGTTCAGTTAGTACAAGGGAAAAGCAATAAAAGAATGCAGAATATTGTGTTACAGTTACGAGAAAGTGCAGCGCAGGCAGACAATAATGTGCAAGGCCATGACGAGGTAGTTTGTGTGGTCAAGAGTCCATCTTATCATACAAGAGGTCCATTCAATAGTCCTATAACAGCAGGATAAAAGCTGTTCTTGATCCTGGTGGTACATGCTTCACAGCTTTTGTATCTTCTGCCCAATGGAAGGGGGGGAGAAGTGAGAATGTCCAGGAAGGGAGAGGTCTTTGATTATGTTGGCTGCTTTAGTGAGACAGCGAGAACTGCAAAGAGTCCTTGGAGGGAAGGCTGGTCTTCAACTCTCTGCAGTTTCCTGCTGTCTTGGGCAGAGCAGTTGCCATACCAAACCGTGATGTATCCTGATAGGATGCTTTCTATTGTACATCTATAAAAATTGCTGAGGGTCAACAGGGACATGCTGAATTTCTTCAGTGTCCTGAGGAAGTAGAGGTACCGGTGCTCTTTCTTGACCATGCTGTCTAGGTGGTTGGACCAGTGTAGGCTATTGGTGATGTTTACACCTTGGAACTTGAAGATCTCAACCATCTGGACCAAAGCAACATTGATGTAGGCAGAAGTGTCTGCACCGCCCCCCTTCCTGAAGTCAATGACCAGCTCTTTTGATTTGTTGACACTGAGGGGAAGATTGTGTCATGACACCGAGGGGAAGATTGTGTCCTGACACCATGCCACTGGGCTCTCTATCTCCTTCCTATACTCCAACATTGTTATTTGAGATTCGGCCCATTATGGTGTCATCTGCAAACTTGCAGATGGGGTGAGAGCAGAGTCTGGATTATTCCACTGTGAACTATCTGGAGGATAGAACAAATAAATGAGGATGTTTTGTGAGCTGTCATTTTGTAGAAAGGACAGTTTTGATGAATTGCAAAGCACAGGAACCCCTTACAATTAAAGAACTCTTTGGTCTGATAAGAAAGCAGATGCTCTCCTTTAACCCCATCCTGGATGTCAATTGTGACAGATGATCAACACTGATGGGGCTCAGGTCTAAGTTAAGGATTGAAAAGGGAACAATGGAACAGATGCGCCCTGCTGACTGTGAATGAATGATCTTAAAGTCATGACTGTCCCAGGGAGGGATACGTCAATGAAACTTCTAACAGAGCAGAAGGACTATCAGGGACAATGGAAATGACAATCCAGGAACAGCTATTGCAAGAAGGAGTGTTCTGAGTTCAGAAATCAGAGAAAACTAGAATCCTGTTAGAATGAGTCTGGTCAGTTTCATTTCACATGGGTAGGATTTAAGTCAAAGCCATGACTCTTGTGATTTAGTATGAAAACTGATAAGTTGGAATAGTAAGTCAAATGTGAAGTTATTAGAAGTCAGTGGCATGCATGAATACTTAAGTAACTTAAATGCTAATAAAGATTAAGTTTTACTAAACCTTGGTTTAGAATCTCTTTGTTCGACACGTCAGTTGATACATAAAGAGGTAAGAGGGTCAATCAAGTCCAGATAAAAACAGAAAGGCAGCTAAGGAGGTGCAACCCACCAGAATTATTCAGATGAGGCCCAAGAACCCAGTCTTTGGTTTCCAGCCTGCTGTGAGTGTGCAAGGCTCATTCTCATTGACAATAATATTGATTAAAAGTGTCAAAATTTGACCAATTTTCTTGGGAGTCAGTGCATTGGTCAGGTAATAATACCTTGTGATAGATGCGGTCCAATTCATTTTATCTAGTTAGAATATACAGCTGCAGTGGAAAAAATATCAGCTATGAAGGGTGGGTTAACTACCATGACACCAACACTAGCAAGAGAAAGAAAGGAATCATGTATTTATATGTGGACTTCCAATATCTCATGACATCCACAAGTGCTTCCCAATTATTAACTACTTTTTCTTTGTGTGCTAATATAGAAAATGTGAAAACTCATTTGCACAAGACGAATTGATAATGACCCAGAAAATCTTTTTGTATTTAATGAGGTGGGGATGTTGCATGCTGGTTATTGATTGTTCAAAATGTTCAATACCAAAGGAGCATATCTGCACTCTTAACAAGGGACTGTGTTTAAAGAGATTGAAGTTGGTGCTGCAATATTTCAACTCTCTGTCCAACCTGGATTCACTTTGAAAGCAGTTCCTGTTGAGAGTGCAGGATCAGTGAATTTACTCTTAAAGAGCTCTAATTAGTGTAAATCTCTAATTACAGGAGTAAATGGTTTAAAGTGAAGTCTGGAAGACAGTTAAAAGCTAATTTTAATCAAGCATAACAAATGATGTGTTTTCTTACTCAGAGAGGTTACAAATATAAGCAAAAAAACAAATTCATCAAGGTCTGCCTTCTAAATGCAGTAAGTGCCTTTAGTTTTGTTTGCCAAGAATTTTGAAATAAGATCTAAAAATGCATCCTGTAAAACACCGGAAGATGTTTTTATTTTCGTGTGCTGACAAATCTCTAACTGCCATAAAAGATGCTGGTTAACACAGTTCCAGACTGGAGCAGTGAATCTGCTATCTTGGCAGGGAGTTGTTTCAAGGGGAATGAAACCAGAAATGAGTGATGCAGTGTTCCACTTCCCCATTTGGAAGCTTGTACTGAGAAAGGCCTGATGGATGATCCAGCCTCCTTCTTCCATTTATTTCCACCATTCCAATATGTACTCTTGATGCAGAACTCAGCGTTTCCAAGCATTGTTGAAAAATACTACTGTTCCACATGATGCTGTATGGGTGTCAGAAGTTGCAGGATTTCCATCTAAACTCAGAACCTATGAGCTTCCCGTCAGACGTTCACTAAAGCTTTGCTGCCTGTCCTCCACCACTAGGGTCCAGTTGTGAATCAGGAATTCCCTACAATTCCCCAGCATGAATTGGTGAACTTACCTGCTGAGTCTGACACTGGAACATCAATTCCATTCATTTCAACTGAGAGAAATGGCTGTAAGTATAAGTATCAGGTAACCTTTTCTAATTGGAGACCAGGAGACTGCTGGAATCGGGAGCAAAAAAAAACAAGAAATATTTTAGGTTGAGACCCTTCATTTTTATCCAGTCCAGATGAAGGGTCTCAACCCAAAACATTGACTGTCCACTTCTCTCCATAGATGCTGTCTGACCTGTTGAGTTCCTTCTGTGTCTTTTTTTTTGCAATCTTTTCATATTGTTCGCTTAAATTTTAACTGTGTGTTTAAGTTTAGTTGCTTTGAAATCTTTTGAATAATTTTCAAAATACTTTAAAAATGTTTATGAATCTTTCAGGATTTCTGAATGTGAGAGATGGCAAAAAGCATTTATAAATATTGAGAATTCTGGCAGCTGTCTGAGATAGGGAGTGTGGTCTAGTAACGTGTCAATGCTTTTTAAATCAGCAATTCTGTAGGCTGTTTTGGCTTTCGCACCTGATGAGATTTGTGTCATGCTCCCAAGGATAATGATCAAGGTGATACCTACAAGGAAGTCCTCAGACGGAACTGTTTGAAGGAAGCGGGGACACAATAGGGCAGGTGAAGAATTAATATGGCCAGCTCAGCAATGCCAACAAAGTCTGGGTTGTGCTTTTCCCTGAATTTTTAGTTCTAATTCTTGCTGCTTACATTTAGGAGTTTAATGGAGTGCTTGGATACTTTGAAATTGATTCATTTCTACTTTTTGTTGGCATTTACTCAGCTTCTTCTTCAAAAACCAAGGTAAACACTGCATTTGGATTATTGGGCCTGTTCTGAGCACTGCACTTTAGAACTTGGTGTGAGTTATCAGTTTTGAGAGGGTGGAAGATGAAAGACCAAACTGGAGATCATAGGAAATGACATTAGCCTACTAAAGGGTTTCAGCAGCAGAACAAGCAGTGACTTCATTGAAATATACAGAATTCTTAGAAGGCCTGGTAAGGTAGATGCAGGGAAGAACTTGGTGTCACAGTTTCAGAAAAGGAGGTTGGTCATTTAATATTGAATTGTAAAGAAATGTTGTCACTCAGAGGACAATGAATCTTTGGAACTTTCTACTCTGGAGGACTGTGGAGGGTTCAGTCATTGTTCAAAACTGAGATGGGTAGATTTCTGGATATTAGAAGAATCAAGGGATTTGGGGAAATGGTGTTGTTCAGCTCTGATCTTGTTGAATGCCTGAACAGACTCAAAGGGTGGAGGATTGTAGAGTTGAAGGTGAAATAAGATAACGAGCCTGCAAATAGTCAGAT
This sequence comes from Rhina ancylostomus, assembly GCA_030265395.1. Lineage (NCBI taxonomy): Eukaryota > Metazoa > Chordata > Chondrichthyes > Rhinopristiformes > Rhinidae > Rhina > Rhina ancylostomus. Next base: position 16,613,246 of record JARFYF010000118.1, on the reverse strand, counting down.
ACTGGAGATGAAAGACAGAGTTTGCTGCAAAGCTTAGAGACAATGACTTTGTTCATCCTAATAATGAGGGAATTTCTGCTGATGTGATATTAGATGCGCTGTGAACTGTCAAGGAAGGGATCAAAGAAACATGGTATTGGGTTAAAGCTGGGTACTATCCGAATACATGATGAATATGGGATGCTTTGCTTCTGAATGATATGAACAAGAGAAGCAAATGGCTGAGAAATATCCTTAGCATATGGGGCCAAGGATACATAAGAGGGATGGAAACTTGTTTGGACACATTCAGACAGGAGATTAAGATGCATCAACAGCTGGATACATGCGATACCCTTCTTTCCTTCCTACCATTTAATTTAATAAAAATTTTCAGATCTTCATTTCATGACCAGGTTTAAATCCTGGAATTCCGTTTCCAATGACACTATAGGGGCTGCTTCATCATAGGAACTGCAGTGGGTTTTTTTAAGATTGCTTTTTTTCCTTTGACTGAAACAAATATAATCACAGCATTTAGATTTTTTAAAATTGGAAAGATGAGTGGTAGATTATGGGGAGAGTTGATCAGGCAGGAGGTACATGAGCCTGTAGACCCACACCTCAAGGTTCAAGAACAAGTCCTTCCCTACTGCCATTAGGTTCTTGAACTGTCCTGGAAAACTGTTACTCTGACCTCAGACTATATTTCTTTTCTCTCTCACTCTCAATGTTGTGTTAGTGTTGCTGGTTAATTTGTGGTTTATTTTGCACATGTGTAAATTATGCATAATTTATGTTAATTTAAGTTTATAGTAACAATGTTTGTCCTCATTTTGCAATGCATTGTGCTGCTGCTGCAAAAAGCTAATTGGTAAGGCATTTATACCCTGTGTATGTATGCCTGTGACAACAATAAACTTGAACTTAAGAACATGAGGAGAATAAAATGGGATTGATGTAGGATTAGTGTAAATAGGTGGCCAATGGTCAGCATGGACTTGGTGGGCCAAAGGGCTTGTTAATGTGCTGTACTTATGTCTCTTTAGGAAATACTTTCACAATGTCGTCCTCTCTATCTACAATAAATGCTAATGACTCCTTAAAGTTGTGCTGAATTAGGCCATTGCACACTGACTTGATAATATATATATAGAGACAGAGTAAAACATTCAATGCAGGAGAGATTTAAAGATACTTCAAATGCAACAAAGCACGTATAATTATGGTTCATAAAATTACCAAGAATGGTACCTTAGGTTATTTTAATTGAGTCCATCCCTAATAAATATCTTAATTGGTGTTTTAGCCATTGTGCAATAATGCAATTAAAATGTAATTTGGTGGTAACTACTCACGACGCATCGAAACTCCAGAAAAAAATAGCCTTCAGCTTTAGCATCCTTTTCACCCAGCTTCATCCTAATAACCTTGAAGATTTTCTCCCCTTAACCAAACTGAGTTGCATTTTTCATTCAAAGCGTTTAATGGCTTATGGCATCAGGTAACAAAAATTTCAAAGCTAATAGAATCGCATCACTGAACACAAAAGTACAAAGAGTATTAAGGTAGAAAAAGAAGACATGGAAACAGCAGGTCCTTGAGGTTTCCTCAATGAACAAGTCATGCATGCTGTAAAAAAATTAATATTTAATTCACAATAGGTTTATAAGGAGGACATTGAACACTGCAGGTAAAAAAACATGAAGTTGTAAAATACCATAAGCTAAAAATTCTGGTGGAGTATCACATTGCTGGAAGAATAGTGCCCATTATTTTGACCTGCCATTGATCCTGTCACATCCTTTGTGAACAGAGTTATTTAAATAATTGGGGCAGAAGCTTGTGCTTGTAGCAGGCCAGGCTGTGGAGGAAACTAATTTCAAAATCCAACTTCACAGCTCTAAAGGGCACCTCTGGGGGTTTGGATTGGACTGAGGGTAATGGTCTGCATCAACATTTTAATGTTTCAATCCTGAACATTAGAACTACTCTTCCATGGTCATGCAATCCCATAATTGTTTTATTCCTACTAGTTTCAGGCCATTTACTGAGTCCAGAAAGGGAATTAAGTTTGTTCTCATTATACGTACATTTTGTCTGATTACAGAGTCATTTCTAGCAGAATTACCAAGGTTGCCTGGATAGACTCTTGCAATATGGTACAGTGTAATGGAATTGGGAACAAATCTTCCAGTTTAAGGAAACAATCTTTTACCCAAATGGTCAAATTTTGTCCCAAAGTTCCTCCCCACACCCTCTGTCTTAAATTAGACTGAAATCAGTGATTTATATAGGAAAACAAAATTGATCCTCATTGGGTCAAACATTTATTTTCTACAACCCCTTTCCTATGAATATACATAGAAAACGATCATTGAACTCTTCAGTCCTGTATCATTATACTTCAGCCTTCACAGTGAGATGTTCAATGGGTCGAATATTAGAGCCTGCACAACAATAATTTACTGAGTTACCTTCCCTCTGAGCAGTATTCCCAACTGGAAGCATTGCACAGTAGAATCAACTCCCGCTACATTGCTTCAGGATCAGTAAAGGGTAATGAATAGTGAATTATTGGAAGTTTCAAAACAGACTTCCCTTCAGTAAAATAGCAAGAGAATTCCAATACTTCTATACTTGTTTGGGCTGTTCTTAGCTCTAATTTAAAATTTGATTTCCATATCTGATTTTTTTTTAATCGAGACATGACTGATACATTAAACCATTAAGTCAACAAGAGTGCATCTGAGCCTCAGCTTTCTTCACTCCACACCAGGCTCACTTCCAACAGTACCATTATTAAAGCAGCGACAGGTCAGGTACTTTTCCTTCTCCCAAACAGAAATGAGGCCAACGTCTAACCTGTCTTGAGTAAACTAAGTAATCTCCAGTTCAAGCTACATGAAAACCTACAGCCAGCTGTACTGTTCATATTTGGGTGTATAGTAAACTCAACTTTGTATTCCCACCTACCTGCAGTAACTTTTCATCCCCCTGCTTATAAAGGATCTATCCAATTCTGCCTTAAAATACTCAAAAACTCTGCTTCCAGTGCCCTTTGTGGAACAGAGTTTTAAAGAATCATTACCCTCCGGGTGAACAAAAACTACCTCATCCCCATCTTAAGTGAATGACCCATTATTTTTAAATAGTTGTGGATTCTCCCACCAGAGGAAGCATCCATCCTATTAAGACCCCTCAGGATTTTATGCTTCAATCAAGTACCCTCTCAGTCTTCTAAACTCCAGTAGTTATGTCTAGACTCTCCAACCTTTCTTCAGAAAGTAACCCACCAACACCTTCTCCAAGTTACTTTCAATGCATTTACAACCATCTTTCCTAAATAAGATTACAGATATTGTAACTCTATAGTTCCATCAATGCTCCATATAACTTAAGCATCATTTTCTTACTTTTGTATTCAGTTCTATTGCAATATATGATAACTTGCTGTCGGATTTCCCAGTTACTTATACTTGTTATCATATTACCAAACTAGATTGCTGTTAACCATTCTGGATGGCTTATCCCATTAGCATCAACACTAATTCCATGGCAAACATCAGGCACCTATTTATAATAATCCTATCCTCCCCACATCCCCATCGACTCCCCCCGCCCCCCCAGATTCTATCACTCACCTGCACACTAGAGGCAATTTACAGTGACCAATTTGTCTTTCGGTCTGCATGTCTTTGGGATGTGGGAAGAAGACTAGAGTGCCTGGGGAAACACATGCAGTCACAGGGAGAAATTGCAAACTCTATACATTCAGCACTGGAGGTCGGGATTGATCTGGGATACTGGAGCACTGAAGCAGCAGTGATATTAGTTGTGCCATTGTACTATCCCCAGAAATCATCCTGGTATCAAATATGAAGAAACCCACATGATAATGACAAATAGGTCTTTCAGTTTTAAATAGCCAGTATATGTCAGAAAATATTCTTTCCACTAAAATCATTAGATCACCAGATGACTTCTACAGCATGAGAATGCAAGCAAAAGCAGCACAGCAATAGACGAAAGAGTTTAAACAAAGAGACATCATTGAAGTCAAAAAGTCAGAGTCAAGTTTATGTACAAGTACATGTATGCATAGGTGCAAGTGCAATGAAAAACTTACTTGCAGCAGCATCACAGGCACATAGCATCAGATAAGCAGCATTCACAAGAAAAACATGAA
>JARFYF010000118.1:16005939-16015966 GCA_030265395.1 Rhina ancylostomus | reverse complement strand
AAACTCTGCATGCAACTCTGATATTGAAATGAACAGCAAAAATATAAAACTCCTGCTGGAAATCTGAAATAAAGACAAAGACTGCTGGAAGTAATCAGCAAGTCAAACCTTATCTGGGGCAGCACAGTGGTACAGCTGGCAGAGCTGCTGCCTTACAGTGCTGGTGACCTGGGTCCCACTCTGATGCCTGGTGCTGTCTGTGTGGAGTTTGCATGTTCTCCCTGCTTTCCTCCCACATCCCAAAGATGTGCAGGTTGGTAGAATAATTGCCACTGTAAATTACCCCTACTGTACAGATGAGTAATAGAATAAAGGGGGGTGGAATTGATGGAAAAGTGGGGATTAGTGTAGGCTCAGTGTAAATGGTTGTAAATAAGATCAGAAGTGGGGATGCTCACTGCTGATTGCACGGTGTTCAATTTCCTTTGCAACTCTTCAGCAACAAAAGCAACCCATTCCAGTAACTAGGCAACAGTGAGGCATGGGCTTAAAAGTGGTAAGTTACATACACACCACAGAACTGCCAGCCACTGACCATCTCCACAAGAGATAGTCTAACCACATACCCTTGACATTCAATGACATTACTGTCACCAGTATCTTCACCAACAGTATCCTGGAAGTCACCATTGTCTAGAAATTCAACACAAACCTTGTGGCTATAGGGCAGGTCAGAGGTTGGGTATCCTGCAGCGACTGACTCACCTCAATATTCCCACGGCCTTTCCACTAACTACAAAGCACATTCAAGAGAATGACAGAATACGCTTCACTTCCCTGGATGATTGCAACACTGACAATACTTGGGAAGCTCAACACAATCCATGACAAACCATCCCAGTTGACTGGCACCCCATCCACCAAACTACTGCCTGGAAGGGGATGGAGGCGGGAACTCATGACAATTAATATGGACCTTGGTGAGCTTGAGAGCCATAAGTGACAAGTACATGAGAGCTAGGAAGTGGAGTCACATAAACAGCTCCTTTTGTTGGCCGGGATGGACATAAAGGATTGATTCTGTGCTACAACTTTCTATAATTAGAGTCATAGTCATAGTCATACAGCAGGGAAACAGGACCTTCAAACCAACTTGTCCACGCTGACCAACATGGCTATCCAAGCTAGTTCCTGTTTGGTTGCATTTCCCTCTAAACCTTTTCTATCTATGTACCTGCCTGAATGTATTTTAAACATTGTATTGTACCCACCTATGCAGCTTCCTCTGGAAGCTTGTTCCATATACCCACCACTGTCTATGTGAAAAAAGTTTTCCCTCGACTCCTTTATAAATCTTTCCCCCTCACCTTAAATTCTATGATTTTATGGTCAATACAGCAGACAGAAAAGTAGTATTTCCAGTTATGGGATAGAGTAAATTTAGATATCACCCTGTGCAAAATAGTCACCAAGAAATCAAGTAGAGAATTCAAAAGCAGCTTCCTTCCCCATTGAACATTGAGGCATGTGGAACTCACCTGTAGGCAGTCACTGAGGGGAGTAGTATCGATGCATTCAGGAGGATGTTTGATAACCATGAAAGGGAAGGAAGTACTGGGTTGGAGATAAAGGATGGAGGAGTACTGTGCAGCAAAAATGTTGGCAACAACAGAAAGATGTGCCTCCCTTAACAGCATCTGTATTAAGGGAAGCATAGTTACTGTTTCAGGCTGAAGGTCCTTTGTCAGACCTCAAACTTTAACTTTGTTTCTAATTCCACAGATGTTGCAGACCTACTGAGTTTTTCCAGCATTTTCTGCCTTTTTTATGAAGATTTCCAACATCTACAGGTTTTTAAGTTTCAGAAATGCTGACCTAATCTGGTTGGACTAAATGGCCTTTCTCCATCCTGTATATTCTTTATAGTTCCACGTGAAATAAAAATAAACGCATCGACAGGATGCAGATGGAGCAACTCCATCTACTGAACAAGGAGACATGGCAACGATAACAATTGAGAATAGGAGAAAGTCCAGAAACCAATTTATTTGATAACATTTCTCAGGAAATGTGATTTAGAGCTCAGAAAAGGCAACAGTATGGAAAAAAGGATGAACAAAATCATGCTACACTGAGAAATTTCTGAATTCAGTATTCTGAAAGACATATAGAGATGCCACATTTGAGATTTTCATATTTTTGATATGAGTCAATATTGAAGGAAGACAAAGACAGGTGTTAAAATCAAACCATTTCACGAATGTTCTGCTTTTCTGGGTGGAACCTCAGGTTTAATATTTCGCTCAAAGAAATAGCTAGCTGGTGATAACTTATGATATGAGAGTCAGTATGAAACCAGTCAGCATCAAGCCATTGAGAGAGTTGGGGAGGACACTGAAGAAGATTAACAAAACCTTGTCATCATCTCACCATCATATACTGGGGTCAGAATTAAAGGAGGAACAGCATTAAAAATATTCCGAGTTTATCTAGAGTAAAAACTTCAGCAATCTCTTTGCCCAGTTGTTTCTGTTTACTTTTTCCAGAATTCAGCTCTTTGGTCCATGTCTATCCTGCTTTTTGTGAACAAGACATACCAGGCAATTTTTCACACTGTCAGGTGGATGCCAGTGTTGTTACTGCACTGGAACACCTTGGCTACAGGTGCAAGCTAATTCAGGAGAACATGTCTTCAGTACTGCAGCCAAATGTTGTCTGATCACACAGCCTCTATGCTGTTTCCTGATATCATGTGGAGTGAATTGAACTGGCCAATACTGGTTCTGTGATGGTGGGGGATCCCAGTAAGAAACTGAATTAGATCACGCACTTGACATTATTAGGTGGATATGTTTGCAAATGCCTCAGCCTTGTCTCAGATCTCTTGTGCTTGGTCCTGCTATCATTGAAGAGCCTCTCTTCCAATTGGCCACCACCATTCCTAACTAGATGTGTGGGACTGCAGAGCTTTGATGTCCTCTATTGGTTGTGAGATTGCTCAGCTTTGTCCATAGCATGTTGTATACTCTGCATGAGGTCCTGTACTGCAGCATTGCTAGGATGGCTTCTCACTTTTAGATATGTCTTGTGCTGTTCCCAATCCATTCTTCATTGATCCTCATGCTGACCTTGCCTGTTCCCCAGTCCCCTTCAGTACATCTCTTCATGGATAACAGAAATACATGGATTATAGATTTTTCAAATAAAACAATACGCAAAACTTACGGCTGATCACAAAATATGGACAGCTGTCTGGAACAGCAGATTTATCAACAACCTTCCTATAAAACATGGTCTTTGTCTTGATGAACAAAGCTTGTCAGCTGACATACATAACCCAATCAATAGGACCATGGAAAGGTAACATAACAGTCCTGGAATTTAAATTGGTTAAAGCCCCAGCAATTGGTCACAATCCTGAAAAGTGCCAAATATCACAGCATTCTGGGCCAATAAAAACAGTGGGTGTGTCTACAACCCCTCCCCGGCTAAATGCCTGCTCTGCCAGCAGTTCTAACACATATTTCTGCTCTCCCATCAATTTCTGGGATGTCGGTAGCCAGGTTGGTTCATCACTAGGAGAGCAATACTCAGGACCAACAATCATTTGCCTATCGACAAAGAGATGAATTGTAGCTGGTACATGGGAAGCCTTGGGATAGATTGTAAATGTAACACTCGTTCGGAACTCAAACAGAGCAATGAATAAAGTAAATGCTCAGGCTCTTTGTAGAAGGAAATGTTTTTAGGATTAATGCACTCGTGAAAGCTTGGCTGTGTACAATGTAATAATGCTGTGTGCTTTAAAAGCAGGTGAAGGTAAATTGATTCAGGTCACAATTTAGGAGTTGCCCATTACTGTAGCGTTTAGTGTTTCTCTCTGTGGCTTTGCTTGTTAACATAAAAAGTTCCCCTTAAAGTTGTGACGGCTCTTCAGTTTTTAGTCACTGATGCATCTGTAGCTTTTATTTGCACAGCCTTGGGGTGTCTCATAGAGGTGCAGAGTAAGGAAATGTTGAGCCAAATAAAGGAAAGTTTTTTTAGAGACCTGTTAAAGGAGGTGTAGGAAAAGTAGGAATTAGGGAGGGAATATCAGGACCAAGAAAGTCAATGACATGAGGTAGATAAACAAAAGACAGAAGTAAAGCAACTGATTAGGGTATTTAATTTCTCCAGCCTGTTCCACCACTCAATGAGGGCAGCCAATCAAAGGAGGCAAATCGTACATGGAGCATGTGACATTAACTGTTGGAAAATAAGGACATTTTAACATAAAGGACAATTAACCTCAGACAAGTCCGGACATTTTTGATAATTATATACCTCATGTAATTATATACCCAGTCTCTTTATCCTGCAGAAACTTGCGTTGAATCTATATATTGTCCATTTCCACCGCTTTTCAAGAATAGTCATTCTATATTCCCATTAACTAACTGATTGTAACAAAGAATAATGGACCAATGACAAAGTAACATTGTAGAGCAGTAAACTCCTTATCTCGGCCTACAAACTGTTCTATTACCAGCTTCAGCTGTTATCTCCAGCAAATGTATAAAATCCCATGGAAGTACTTCAAGGAAAAGCAAGGGATTCCTCTCAAAGTCCTGGACAACAATTATCCCTCAAATACAACCCTGGACAGTATACTTATTGGTGGTCTTGGCAGCTTCACCTGTAAAAATTGGGTAGCATTTTCTGTACATTGTGATATTGACCCTAGTTTAAATAAATAAATAATACTTCATCTGGGATTTCTAGGATTGTGAAAGGTGCTATATAAATACAATTCTTACTGTCCTTTAGGGGTCATCAGTAAAATAAACAGGTTAAGATTTCTTCCAAACCAGAATAAGTTCATCACTGAATAACAGAATTATAGAGAAGAAGGTGGCCATACAGCCTGTAATGCTCCATCCAGCTATGAAAATATAAATAACAACTTGCACTACCTTGAGCAACAAATAAGCTGCTGAAAGAACTCAGTGGGTCGAGCAGCATCTGTTGGAGGGAAGAAATGGTCAATGTTTCAGGTTGAAAACCTGCATCAGGCCCCTCTGTGGTTTCCATTGGTCTCCAGCACATTGAACAACTTACAGCACCTTACCCTTCTCACATAGACTTGCAAGCTTTTTGTTTAATTTGAGTTTGGATCCAATTCCATTGGTTGGTAGGTTAATTGATGAATTACCCCTGATGCAAGTTGTTGGTTGGAGTATCAGGATGTCGCTGATGGATGTGTAAGGAGAGAATAAGATACTGGGAAAGAAGTGGGGGATAGGATTGACAGGATTGCTTTGAGAACTGGCATGGATTTAATAGGCTGAATGGCCTCCCCTCTGCCGCTGACACAAAAGTAGGTGGGAGGGCATGTTGCGATGAGGTTATTGGACTCTGCAACAGCATATGAATAGGTTGAATGAGTGGGCAAACACTTGGCAAATGGAGTTTAACATGGCAGAGTGTGATATCATGAACTTCAATGAGAGGAATCAAAAGACAGGCTATTATTTACATTGAGAGAGATGTTGAAAATGCGTGAAGTACAAAGGGATCCAGGTGTTCTTGTTCATGAAGGTGAATGTCATATTGATCTTTATTGCAAGGTGGGAAGAGATTAAAAGTAAGGAAGTTTTGTAAGAGTTATACAGGATATTAGTGAGGCTGCACTGGAGTACTGTGTGCAGTCATGGTCCTCTTATTTATGAAAGGATATACTAACATTGAAGACTATCCAGAGAGGTTCACGAGGCTAATTCCTGAGAGTATTGTCCTATCACAAGCCACTAAAGAAGTTGGATCTGCATTCTTTGCAATTTAAAAGAATTATAGTAATCTCACTGAAACATGTAGGATTCTAAGGGGGCATGCAAGGATAGATGATCAGATGTTTCTTCTCATGGGAGAGCCTCAAACAAGGGGAGATACCTACAAGATAAGGGGGTAGTCATTTAAAACTGACGTGCATTAGAATTTCTTCAGGCAGAAAGTGGTGAACCCCCGGCATTCTCTACACCTGTGGCTGGTGGAGTCTAGATCATTGGAGATATTTAAAGAGAAGTTACATAAATTTTTGAGGGAGTCAGAAACTGAGGGCTCTGGGTAAGTGGCACAGAAGAGGAGATGAGGTCCAGGGCAGATCAGCCTTGATCAATTTGGTTAGTGGGGCAGGGTTGAGGGACCATGTGGCCTACTTCTGCTCCTATTTTCCTGTGTTCTTGAATTCTTGTATAAGAAAATATGAGTTACCATTGAATTTGCTTCCGCCAACCTTTCAGGCAGCACATTCCAAATCAGGATAACTTAATTCTTATTTTCACGAGGCTAAATCATCTCCACACTGATCAAACAACAAATTGACAATTACTTCCATGTGTCATTTCATCTTTAAAAGATAATAATTATCCTTAATTAAACTTCAAACTTCAATAGAGCAATTTTCCAAATGTGCCTGTTGAATTTACCAGAAGTACTTCACAAGCAAGACAGGAAATAACAATGCTCTTTTAATCAAGTTTAAAGCCTACATAGAGTCATGCAGAATGGAAAGTTAAGTTCCAGATGGATCAATTGATACTTCTATAGTTGGAGCAACTGCACTGGAGATTAAGATTTGCTTATTCTCCATGTATAAGACAGGGTGAATGGAGGAGAGTTACATGATTTCCTTAAATGTATTGAGGCATTTGGTGGAAACTTCTTGGAAAATACTAAAAGTGAAAAGCGACCAGCATTAATGAACCAGAATTAAACTGAAAATGCTAATCAAACTTGCAAACTCTTTTCTTTAATATTGAAAATACAAGGTTGAAATATTCCCAGATATTGAAAATGGTTGGATCTTTTCTTGAACATGGTAATTGTTTATTACTAATACAGAGAGCTTGCCTTTCCTGTTGCTTTGCTGCCCTCTTTTGTCCAACTGTAAAAATACACCAATTACCTGGCAACCCCATTGCAAACATGTATAGAGAAACAAAGCTCATTAATTATAATGAATTAATTAATAACTATTATGATTACCGCAGTGCGCCATGTTTTTTTCATTGTTGTTCATTTATTCTGGGCTCAGATGTTCCGCCTGTTGGAACAGCCAAATCTTTGGAGAGGAGATACATTCTGTTGTTCGTATAGTGCATAATTTGAATGGCCCTTCCATCTGTGACCAAAATAAAGGATAATTAATCTGGATCTGACAACCCTGTGCTTAATAGCCACATTTTTCCAGTTTATTGCTATTGAAAGTACTGCCCTAATGGAAAAGTCTTAACAAAAATAGTCTTTGTAGGAAATGGGGCATTTGAATTAAAATCCGAAAGTACTGGAAATGCCCAGCAGGTCAGGCAATATCCATGGAGGGAGGTACAGAGTTAACGTTTCAAGTCAATGATTTTCCATCAGAACCAGGGAAAGGTTGGATGTAAACAGGCTTTAAGATACAGAGAAAAGGAGAGAGCACAAAGGGAAGGTTTGTGATGGGGCAGAGAGCAGGAGGGATTAAATGGAAACATTATCTCTCTGTTAACTTGAAGTCAATCAAAAGTGTGCAGCCTGGCTCTTAATTCATACCAGTTCCCACTCACCTGTCACCCCCAGTGCTTGCAAGCAAACATTGCATAATTGTCAATAAAAGCCCCTATTTTAAAATTCTCATCATTGTTTTCAATTCCTTTCATGATCCCAACCTTCCTATCCTTTACTGCTAATAACAGTTTGAGATACCTTTTCTTATTTCAAGGTGATATCAATATTGAGACCACACGCATCTCCAGTTTTAAACACAGAAAAATTGGTGGCTTCTCTGCCTCACCACCTCTCGTTTCTTAATGATGTTCCTTCATACACACTGGAATCATAGAATTTTTAATTTAGCACGGCAAAGCAAAAAGCCACTTGATTCTTCTGTTGTCTTGTTGTAGGGCACTCCATTAAGTCTAGCTCTCCTTTCCTGTAGCCCTTCATTTATTTTTTAATCAAGTATATGTCCACCTACCTTAAAAAACACAAGTGAATCTCCATCCACCACATAGTCACTACATCTATTTGACCACGTTAAATGTCCCCAAATGTCACTCAATGTCAAATTATATTTAATGATGCTGCTGTGAACACCTTGGGACTATTTAGCATGTCAAATTCATTACATTGGTACCAGTTGTTCTTGTTAGAAATGTGCAAGAAGAACTGTACCTATTTTTAATCAGGAGATTTTGAATTAGAGATTGAAGCATTTTAATCAAATGTTCTTTCCATGAAGCAACAAACAAGATGCTTGAGGAACTCAGTGGGTCAGGCAGCATCTGTGGAGGGAAGTGAACAGCTGCGAAACATCCCAACCCAAAACATCGACTTTACATTTCCCTCCACAGATGCTGCCTGATCCATTGAGTTCCTCCAGCATCTTGTTTGTTGCTCCAGGTTCCAGCACCTGCAGTCTCTTGTGTGTTCATTTCATGAAGATCCATTAACCCTTTAGAACATAACAGCACATAATCCGTGCTGGCACACCACGGCACTGCTCATGGGAAATTGCAAGAAGTCAAGTCCTTCAGCCACTAATTTGGAACCAAGCTCTTTTGGGTAGTTCTAGTGATTTAGGCATATAGGAAGTATCTATGCAGCCTTTAGAAGAAAAACATTGAGTTTTCTTGAAATCCTCCTCTCAATATACTGCCAAAAATACAGTAAGTGGATACTTATCTGGTTCCAGTTTGTGGGCTCTCACAGAGCAGAAAAAATAGCTGCTACCACCAACCAGCAGTCAATACTCCACCAAATTATGCATTACATGAAAAGAGCTTTGTGACAGATCTGAGGGAGCTGATAAAATGTGATATAAATCCATATCTTTTTCTTTCATATATCAGATTTCAGAGACATCTAAAAGCACTTCACATAAAATGAGTTTAAATTCTTTATTGAAACGTCTTTCTTTATTCATTGCATTTCTTGAATTTATTCCTTTAAAAATGGCACATTCAAATGCATCAGAATTTCAAAGTTTGCCTGCCTGTAGTTTTTGAATCTCCCACATCAAGAAGCCACAATTCCCTTGCAACAATAATATTCTATATATACATTTTATCGTTAATATTGGTACCTGTAGTCAGCTCACTAAAGTGCACTGTCAGCAACTTTCTTCGTAACACCAAAGCTAGTACCGGTAGCTTGAACCTACCATGTAAAATAAAAGAGCTTCAGGAAGAACTCCAGATATATACTGGGTCCCTTGCTAGCTTTGGGTCTGTGTACTCAAAGCTGAAAAACACCTCAGGACGGCATAAACATCTGTAATTCGGCTTTTGATAATCCATTACTCTCAATGCATTTACGCAGAAGCATTTATCACAGCAGGCGAATGTTGTTTGTCATGAATATTGCTTGAGGTTATTTGCCTGGTAATTTTTTTTGTAAATTTAAAACAGATTTGCATACTTCATCAGGTAAGCTCTGCACTTCTCCTGTGAGGAAGAAAGAGGTTTTGTTAAGGGTTCGGCAGAGAGGCTGGATGGAAATAGGAAAGACATGCGAGCAGAAATGATACTGGTTGACATGACTTGGTTGGGCATTGCCTTACTGTGATTCAGTGGGTAGCAATCTCACTTCTGATTCACAAGGCTATGGGTTCAAGACCTGCTTCAGAGGATTGAACACAAATGTAAAAGCCGGTACTTCAATGCAGTACTGTGGCGCTGTGCACTGATTGGAGGTCAACTTCCAATGAGAAGCTGAACTGAGACCCTGTCCTCTCAGTTATATGTAAAAGATCCCATAGCACTTTTCTGAAGTATCCAGAAAGGCTCCAGTATCCTCGTAACGTGAGTAGGTTTTTTTTGGGTAGGCACGGTAGTGTAGTGGTTAGTCTAACACCATTACAGCGCCAGCGATCCAGGTTCAATTCCCACCACTGTCTGTAAGGATTTTGTACATTCTCCCTGTGACTGCGTGGGTTTCCTCTGGTTTCTTCCCACATTCCAAAGACGTACAGGTTCGGAGCTATGGGCATGCTATGTTGGCACCAGAAGCATAGCAACACTTGCTGGCTGCCCCCAGCACATTCTCAGTAACGCAAAAAGACACATTTCAC
>JARFYF010000118.1:15884513-15895568 GCA_030265395.1 Rhina ancylostomus | reverse complement strand
ACATGGTCACCCCGACCTACTGGGCATTTCATCCTGCTCTGCATTTTGCAACTCCAACATTCTTTTGTCAATGTTCTTTATCTCTACCTGCTCCCATTCACTCATCAACCAGATAACCTGTTTACAGCTTATCGCCATGGTCATCCTTTCAGAAACACCCCCATCCCCCACTTTTCCAGCAGCTTTTGACTCCTTTTCAGTTCTGACAAGGGTCTCCGTCCTGAAACATTAACTGTTTCTCATCCCACAGATGCATTCTGACCTGCTGAATATTTCCAGCATTTTCTGATTTTGTATCAGCTCAATGAACAGCACCTCATTTTCCATCTTGACACATTCCAGCCTTTTGAGACTCAATTTGGATTTCAACAATTCTAGATAACCAGCCTTTTTATTTTGAAGTGGCATCAGAACAAGCCAATTCTGCTGCACAATCATCCAGTTGTAGCATTAACTGAATTTTTCTCTCTCCACAGAGGCAGAATGCAGAGATGCATTCTTTTTTGTTCCAGGTTTCCAGCAATTACTGTTCTGCATCTCACATTTACAGCATGTTCTCTTGTTTATTTTCCTCTCCAAGTGCTCTCATTTATCTATTAAATGATCGGTCCCATAAGTATTGTTACCTGGACAATCTTTGATCTTCAGCATGTTACAGATACCAACTGTCTTCTCCATATTTTCACTTCTCTGCAACTTAAAGCACACTAGTTTTCTCAGATTTGAAGTTCTGATGATCTCTTTCTCCACAGATGTGGCCTGACCTAAGTAGTTCCAGCATTTTGTTTCGAAAATGCATATTTTCAGGATCTGCATTTAATGATTTTCAGTTCAACAGAAAAAAAGTAATCTGTCTTTCCTGATTCCTTCAGGTTTACTGTAACACCAATTTGCTTTGTAAAAATTGTCATTACATTCTATAGTTTTTATATTGACAATGAGAGACCATTGGTAAACTAAGTCTAGTTCTTGAATGAATTCTTCCTTTAATTTGTCCTTTAGCCTAGACCTTCCATAAAATGAATAACTGCCTTTTAATGCAGATTAAGATGTACACTTTCTTGCTTATGTCTACAAGAGCACACACTGACAATGGCTTATAAAGCTATAATTCAGTGAAAGAAGTGCCTTATTTCATGATGTCGGAGATGGGGTAGTTGTCCATTAGGGCAATGGCCAATCCAGCACAAAGCCACACCAAATAACACATGATGAACTTCTAGACCACAGATTGTGACAGCAGCTTTCACAGTTAGAAGACATATTTTGGTAAATAAATAAATCAGATATTTTTCCTTCCCTAATTTAGTATTTGCTTGTCTTACTTGAAGTGGTTGGGTTATTTTCTAGTTATTTTCAAGTAAAAAGCATATCATAAAAGCAAACTGTTATGGCATCATTAAAAAAATCTTAATTGTTTGATAGCTCCTCCTAATCTTGTGACTACTACTACTAGAAAGCCAAGAGCAGCAGGCACATGGAAATGTTACCACTTTCAAATTTCTCTCCAAGCTACACATCATCCTGACTTGAAATTTTGTTATATTTCCTCCAACCTTGTTAGATCCAATCCAACTCAACAACTGCAGTCCATTATCAAATGAGCAGCAGTCCAAGGTAGCTCAACAGTACCTTCTCAAGAGTAATGAGTTCATATTTCTCCTCATACCGCAGGCTGTTCAATTCTCAATCCCTATTTCCCTGTAACCCATCTCACAATGTCCATCAACTCTTCCCAATTCTATTATTGCCCACCTACACTAATTAATCAAGCAGCACATCTTTGGAATGTGGGAGGAAACCAGAGCAATTGGGGGGAAAACCCACAGAGCCACAGGAAGAATGTGCAAACTCCACTTAGACAGCACCACAGGTCAGGATCAAACCTAGATCATTGGAGCTGTCAGGCAGCTCTACTTGCTGTGCCTCCCTCTGAGTAATAAATGTTAGGGTTGCCATCTATGCCCAAACTTTTAAATGAGTAAGAAAATTAACAATCTTAATTTCCTCCATCTACCATAAGTCATTTCATATGTTAGGATTTGTGCATTACATGCCAAGAGGTGATACAGAAGGCATCTAAAACATTGGATTTATATCTTATATGAGAAACAGCACACCTCAGCAACCAACAATAATGTCATCTGAGATCAGGTGCTCAAGTTCTGGAAGTTTTCAGGCACCCGGCATGATCAACTCAAATACAAGAGTAATGTTAAATTAGCCAATATGACACACAGTTGGATAATTAATATTCTTTCAAAAAAAGTTATTGAAAATATTGGTATCAGAATCAAATTGTAGTTTTGTTGTCAGTTTATGAACCTGTCTGGATAATAAAATAGCAGTTACCAAACTAAGACAAAAATACTTTATTTTCGTTAGTAATTTACGGCTATTGTGTTTTTTAGGTTGCTCAAACAATGCAAATGATACTACACAAATCTTTATCACACATGTCCATAACAACGATTGGGCTGCAAGAAAGTGCGAGCCTGTAATTTACCTGCAATGTGACATGACACAAGGAAAAGCGAGATCATAGGCTGAACAGATCATGCATAGTCCCCCGCCTTAATACTGATTCTTCCCATAACGGCCTAGTTTCAGTTTCGTTTTTTTTGGGTTAAAAAAAAGCAAAACATCAAAAACCGACCAGCTAAGTGGCAGTCCATTTTGTTGTTGGCCAAAGCAACAACAAATTTTCTTTAAAAAAACTTGTATTTGTTGGACAGAATTGTAACTAAACTTGTAGTTAAATAATCCTTTCAGTCTAGGTGAAGAACCTCGACTGTCTACTTCCCCCACTGTAGACACTGTCTACTGACCAACTGGGTTCCTTCAACAGTCTGCTCTTTGAATCCTTTGAAAACATTCTTCATAATACGGCTGAGCCACAGCCCCCAGTAATCGAGGAAACTTAAGCTCTATTAACTTCAAACAAGTATTAAAATCAAACCCAGACCCGCCCTTTCCAGTCCAATCCACCCATTGACACCACAGCATGCGGGCAAGGTAGCAGGCGGAAATGACGCACCCAGTTGCAATAAAGACTCAGTGTCTCCAATCGGTGAAAGATGTGGGAAAGGAAGCTGAAAAAACTAGAGTTATTTTTTTAATTTGAATGTACCAAAATGAAGCAAAAGTAACCATTTTCACATCTGGGAGCAAGCTTGTTTTGACAAGGGGCTAATTTTCCAGTGACTATTGACCTATGACCTGACGCTGACGTCCCTTCGCGACGGGCAGCGGAACACATGGTAACTGCGGGCTGGGAGAGGAGGCAGGCGCTGAGTGCCAGGAGCAGCCCTCAGCTCATCACTAGCACCAATTAGTAGTGTGATCAACAATAATACCGCTCGGGTTTAAATGAACAGGCGCCGCGCAGTGAGTAATAACACCCCCATTTCTCTACTGAGGAAAGTTAATATTCACTGCAAAAATACCGAGAGCAACCTGACTTTGGGTTTCTGCAGCGCCCGGGTTTGTTGCAATTAATTTCACGTTCACTCTGGGTTTTTGTTTGTACATTTTAAAAAATTTATTCATTGGTAAAACGTTTTTTTTTGTTGAGAGTGAATCCTTTCCACAAGAGTTAGAGAGGTTAGTGGGCCGCCTATAGATCCCAGTTTGAGTGAGTGGCTGCTCCATTCCTTTGTGTGGCTCTCATGCTTTTAAATCCAACGGGGGGAGTTTTTGTTCTCTCTCTACAGAGATGAATCGCACACTGTGGCAGTGTCTGGTTTATATTCACTTCTTATTGTTTGTAACTTTAACAAGTTTATGTATCTTTTCCCAATGGTCTTCTACATACAAATTGGACTGTGAAGGCAGACACAAAGATTGCGTAAAGCTCTGTGCTCTCCCAAGATTGCTCTATAGTTATAAGGCTATATCTTTCTAAATCAAGAATTTGGATCAGAGGATTTCTGTAAATAAAATTTTCCAGCAACTGTTTCATCCCCGCGCGTTTACTTCTGAACGACTTCTTACTTTTTAAAAATATCTTGTCATGCTCTTTTTAACTTTTGTATCTTTGGGTTTTTTAACCATTAGGGGCCTAATCGCTCCCTCCTCAAAGTTAGCTGAAGCTTGAATCTTGAAAGTTTGTGCCTTGGATTCGGAAATCGGCCATTGCCTTTGAATAATATTAATTTCATATCATGCGTTGTAAATGTTGCACCACTGTATGTGGATGAAGTGTATTTTTAATTCATGGGTTTTTTTTGTTTTCCCCTTGTAAGAGGGGAAGAGTTGCCTTCCATTTGCAACAAAATCATTTTCTTTCCCTTTTTGTATTTTCACTTGATAATGTGATATGAATAGCAAGTCACAGGTGAGTGTATAGCAACCTCAGTGCTCTGACTCGTATTTATATTGTGTGATTTGGATATGAGTGATGTTGCTCAGATACTAATGTTGCTCACATTTGGGATTGATTTGTTTTTACACATAGTTTTATCTTGAAACTTGCGTCATACTGTTCCATTAAATGTTCAGAATTTGCTACCTCAAATGTTAAAAAATGTGGATCTCATACTGCTTTTAATGAGAAGCATTTTTAGTGGTATATATAAATTATAGTTCATTCTGACAAACTTTGGAAGAAAATGAAGTGATTTGAAGATCTGTGGGATGTATATCTCAAACTTTGCCATTATGAAAAACTTTTCAGTTTAATGTCAAAACAATCAGATTTTAGATCAGTCAACAGATCATTGTACTGGCTTGTTAGTGAGTGCCTTGTTAGAGTGAAATTGGCAGGGACCCTGGGAGAAGGTCACTTGTTCACCCTCTAAGCTCAAGAAGTGAGTGCCAAATTTTGTTTTTACTTTGGGAGGGAAGAGGAGAAGTATATTTATAGTTGAGTGCTGTATTGAAGTAGACTTACTGTAATGCTGTTTTGTGTTTATCATATTTGACCTTCCCATTATGGTGTGCCAGTTGCAGGAGATTGGGAGGGTAGAGGGGTGGTGGAAGGGAGACTGGGATGATCAAGGGTGAAAAAAGATCAAGGGGAGGGTCAGTGGGAAGTGAGTGAGGCATTGGGCAGAGTATCTGGGCCTGAGTCTACCTGTGCATGTATACTCAGTACATACCATACTGCCCTGATTGAAATATGATGGGTAACGGACAAACTGGGGTGACAAATTAGCAACTCATCCTCTGGGTTAAGTATATGCTCTTGACCATCCAGCTCAGCGTAACACAGAACATGCTACAGCAAACAACACATGTGCCTCAACCCTAGAAGGTACATGTGTTTCCAAGGAGGGCTTCCACTCTGACTGTTGCTTCCCAGAGAGAGAGAGAGAAACTGATCCTCTGGGCAGCTTCAGTGCCATAGTCAGCAAAGATGCTATTCTTTGCAACTGAAGCAGTCACCAAGGAAGGAATGGGGAAGGCTAATTTCAAAATGCTTCAAGCGTGATCTTGTCATAACCAGCACCCTGTTTCATCAGAAGAATGAGTACAAGATGTCATGGCAACTCTCCAGGAACTGCTGCATGTTAGGTCATATTATCCGAGCAAGAAACTGCAAGATTGTCTGTGTCACTCACTTAAAAACAGGTACTGATAATTGCTGGATTGACCACAGTCTAATTTGTCCTGTCCCCTCCATTAACCTGGCCCTAAAACAGTGACAACAGAAATGTTACCACAAGAAAAAGCATCTTGCATGCACTAATACCAATGAGCAGATTATCTACATATTTATCTCATCATTTGTTGGACTTAAAAATACCTGGAACAAATGGATAGTTGCATTTTCCAATACAAAAACAGAAGTTGCCCCAAAACTAATTGGCTTTAATTGCTTTGAGGGATCCTGAAAAGGTGATAGGGTATTACATTACAAGTTGTTTGTAATTGTCAAACAGTAATATAGTGGATGAGAGAAGACAGTGGTTTATAAAACTTAAGATTGTCTTTCGTTAGTTTATCCATATCCCATCTTTTTGGAATATGGGTGTTACTCTCAAGCTCAGTGTTTATTGCAAATCCCTATTTGCCCCTGCTATGCCATTTCAAAGGACATTTATGAGTCACCTACAACAGTGGATCTCAAGTGACATATAATTCAGACTAGGTAAGAATGGCAGAATTTTCTTCCTGGCATTAAAAAGCTGTAGGTTTTTGTGACATTCCATTCATTTGGGGTCAGCATAACTGAAGCAGGAAGGCAATGCCAAGGTAAAAAGATCAGACACGATGTTAATGCTAGAGCATGAGGGGCCAAATGACCGACTGCTGCTTCTATTCTAATGTTCTTATAAAATGCTTTTTAAATTTTGAATATTAACTGAATTTGAGTTCCATAGCTGTCATGATGGGATTTAAAATTAGGTCTCTGAATTATTGGTTCAGGTTCAGTAATTTAAGTGCTGCACTGCCATTGCACATATTATGAATCCTCTATGATTATTCAGAGAAAAGTATAATTGTGGGCTACAGATTTGCATCAAAGTGATTTTACAATTTTTTTTACTGGAGAATGAAGATTGAGATGTCTCTAAATTTACTGGGGGTGGGGGGGGAAGATGCAGGCAGATTATGCAATTTATTAAGTAACTGCCAGAAGTAAATAATTATGTAAATGACAATCCATGAGCAAGGCAAAATATGTTTCTATGGAGTGAAAGATGTAGCAATTACATTTCCATGAAAAGTATTCAGTGCAACTTTGAGTGCTGAGCCATCTTTAAAATCTGCCTTGCAGAGTTAGATTGGTTGTGTAAAGCTAGAGTGATTTTAGTCCTTTTATGGGACGTGGGTTCCCATTACATTGGTATCATGGGAATAAACTTTAACATTTTACTGGTCAAGGTTAACTAATGTTGGTTGATATGAAATTGATACATCAAAGGTCTGAGATCAAGAAGAAAGATTGACCTAATTGGGTATCATCACTAACTCTAACTTGAGAGTCCATTCTGTCCTTTTGGGCCACACTGTGTTAAACTGCATAAACTGTTTTGGGAATATGGAATGATGTGCTACTGCAGAGAATGGCATAGTTTTGAGGTTGAATTAAGGTATATTGTGGAGATCTGGAGTGTTTGTTAATCTTGGAATTTTTGATAGCAAGTAAGCAACAGATGAATGTATCACTGATTGCTGGTGAACAATGGCAGGGTCTAGCACATAAGTTCTAAAGATGAAGCTGAAACATTCACAGCCACATTCAACTAGGTGTGCCAAATAGATCTCTCTTGGCTTTCCTCTGAGATCACTACTGCCACAGACCAATCTTCAGCCAACTTTATTCACTCCACAACCATGCCTTTATCATAAGGGCACTTGATATAGCAAATACAATATCCCATGTGTAGTACTGAAGACCTGTACTGCTAGCCACATATCAGTATAGTTACAACACTGGCATCTACTCACCAATATGAAAAATTGCCCATGTAATGAGTTTTTTCCCAAAAAATTAGTCAATTAAGTGTCATTGGACAGACTCCCACAGATTGAAAGCTAGAAATTTAACACCACTAAGAATGGATGAACTTTAGGAGTCATGAAAGTACTTGAATATATTATTAAGGTAGATGAACTGAAGGAAATTATGCTTGACAATTTGGAGGTTTGTGGTTATAGTAGAATAAGTAGGGGTGAACCAGTTGATGTGATTATTTTGGATTTTAGAAGAACTTCAATGGAATACCACACAACAGATTAAACAGAAGTAGAATACTTGGGATTGAGAGTTTTTTTTGATCACAGGGATTGAGAATTGGTTAATGAACAAAGCTGAGGGGTCATTTGGGAGACCATGACTTGTGGGGTGCTGGAACACCAGTTGTTCAGTCTTTATCAGTGATTTAGATGAGGGGATCAAATAAAGTTTCCAAATTTGCTGCTCTCAAAAATCTGTTGAAAAGGTCGCAGAGAAAGCTTTCTGCATATAGGAAAAGGGGATTCGATATGAAATATTGTGTATAGATCTTGACCCCTTCCCCAAGGAAAGAGGTACTTGTGATAGAGGGAGTGCAACAAAGATTCATTAGATTGATTCTTGGGATGATGGGTTTGTGCTTTTGAGAAAAGATTAAGCAAACTGGCCCTTGTACTCATCGAGGTGTACAAAATTCTTGGGCTTCATGGGGTAGATGCAGGGATGATGTATCTGTCTGGTCTGCCTAGAACAAGGTGTAATTCTCAAATTAAGGAGTCATCAATTAGGACTGAGTTGAGGAGAAATTTCTTTGTGCAAGGTGATGAACCTCTGGAATTCTCAATCCAAGAGGGTGAGAGGCTCAGTCACTGCATATTCAAAACTGAGATAAGAGACTGCAGATGCTGGAATTTGAAGCAAAAAAACAAACTGCTGGAGGAACTATAGGTCAGGCAGCATCTCTGAAGGCAGAGGGATATTTGACATTTCAGGTTAAGACCAGCATCAGGACTAGATATTAAAGACAGATTGAAATATTAAAGAGATTGAAGAATATGGGGATAATACAAAAAAAAGTTGTACCAAGATGGGTCAGCCATGATATTGAATGGCTAAGCAGTATTGAGGGACCTATGACCTATTCCTGCTCTGTTTTTTGTTAATTATCCAATCCCTTCCAGAACTTGTGTATGCCCAATGAAGGACTAAAACTTGCACATCACATTCCCATGTTCTCACTGAGACCTAACCAAGGCCTTGTGAAAGGGCAACATAAAACGAGCAGCACTACCAACACATCAGAATCATTAATATACTTTTGCTATGGTTTAGAGACATTGGTTGCAAATCTTCAGATGTGTACGATAAAACCAGGATTTTCTTTTTGTTCAACAAAATCTTTAATTTGAAACAGCATGGTGAATGTCTTCCATTAGTTGTGTTCAATAGGTAACTACTAAGGTTTATCTGTGTAGACTGAGATGCCCTCTAACCAGGGTTGCCATCAAATCCACTGACATTTTAAAATTAAAGTCAACTGTGTATTACATTGGTAGTAACTGAGCAATAACTGCTACAGGTGGCAATATAAAACTCTTGGTGTATCCTGTGAGTTAATCTTTTCTATATGCATTATTCTGCAATAATGGCAGGTGGGGTGGGGGGAAGAGATTGGAATGGTGGAATATCTTCTTCATTAAAGACATACCCCACTTTCAGATGAGATCTGTTCTGATACAGGCTACTTCACTACATCCAATCTATTGAATGTTACTTAAAAATGAAAATATGAAAATAAATTATACTGCACTTTCCAGTCCTATTTCTCCAGCAAGCTTAGAGAATGTTCTCACTCCTTGCACTGCTACACATTTCTGATGCCCTGATTTCTGATGAAAGTAAAAGTTTTCATTTTTAAGATCTAGTTCAATGATGCTTTGTTCAGCTGGGACATGCACTAATGTGATCTTTTTTCAGAAAATTTAAGTGTAAGTTGCTATTGGCAGGATTGTGATGGAAATAGCAGTTTACTTGGGCAATTAATGGTTGATTATACTGATACAGGACATTTTACTCGAATGTGGCTTTGCAAAAAAGAAATAATTATCTATTTTTTGTATGTGAACTTAAATAGTAAATGTGTATTCAGTAAGATATTACAACCAAATCCATTCTCTTCATCTGGTGTCCACCCTTGGATCTTCCAGCAACAATATATTTTAGTGTTGTATTCGCAAGGTATTTTGGTGCTTTAGAAAGAACAAACCTGCAATTATTTGGTATCTTGCACATCCTTTGGTCTGTTCCACATCCATAATAGCTGTTGATTCCTTTTTAAAACCTAGTAATTAGGAGACTTCATAAGAAACCAGCGTGATTGTGGGTCAGTGGGGAGCACTAAGTCAGAAGGTTGATTAGTTATGGAGATGTGAACACAATCTAGGTTCACACTTCAGTGCAGTACTGAAGGAGTGATGTGTTGTTGGAGGTATCATCTTTTTGATGTGTTTTTTTATCAAAGACCCTTCTACAATCCAGTGAAAAATGAGAAATTCTAGGTCCTATGTGAAAGTTGCAAGATGCCCTGACAACCCAACTTCACTGAAGCAAATTACCTTATCATTCTCACACTGTTGAAGTGTTTTTCTGTTCACCAGTTATCTGCTGCATTTCCTGTATGACCAGTAATTACAACCAACTGAATATTTGAAGTGCTTCAGGCAACCCCAAGTAGTTGTTAGACTATTGTTTATTGACTACATCTCTGCCTTCAACACTATCATTCCAAGCAAACTCGTCACCAAACTCCAAGACCTGGGACTCAACAGCTTCCTCTGCAACTGGATCTTTGACTCTCCTCAACAGACTACAGTCAGTGAGGATAGGTAGCAACACCTCCAGCACAATTATTCTCAACACTGATGCTCCACAAGGCTGCATCCTCAGCCCTCTATTCTACTCCCTATATACTCATGACTACATGGCCAGATTCTTCTCTAACTCTATCTACAAATTTGCAGATGATACTGCTGCAGTGGGCCATATCAAATAATGATGAGTCAGAGTACAGGAAGAAGATGGAGAGCTTATTGACATGGTGTCATGACAACAACTTTTCCCTTAATGTCAGTAAAACAAGAGCTGGTCATTGAGTTCAGGAAAGAGGGTGGTGTACATGTACCTGTCTACATCAATGGTGCTGAGGTTGAGAACTTCAAATTCTTAGGAGTGAACATCACCAATAACCTGTCCTGGTCCAACCACGTAGATGCCACGGCCAAGAAAGCTCACCAGCACCTCTACTTCCTCAGGAGGCCAAAGAAATTTGACATGTCCCCTTTGACACTCACTAATTTTTATCAATGCACTATAGAAAGCATCATATCTGGATGTATCATGGCTTGGTATGGCAACAGTTCTGCCCGTGACTGCAAGAAACCATAGAGTTGTGGACACAGCCCAGTGCATCATGGAAACCAGCCTCCCCTCCATGGACTCTTTGTCTATAGCTCTCGCTGCCTTGATGAAGCAGCCAGCATAATCAAAAACTCCACCCACCCAGGTCATCTTCTCTCCACTTCCATCAGGCAGAAGATACAGGAGCCTGAGGGCACATACCACCAGGCTCAAGGACAGCTTCTATCCCACGGTGA
>JARFYF010000118.1:15723943-15736294 GCA_030265395.1 Rhina ancylostomus | reverse complement strand
TAATCAGTCCAGCATGGAATCCATGTGCTGGACAACAAGGCATTAATGGAGCCAATTTGAGGGCCAGAACTCAGAACTATGACACCTCCTAAATTTAATTGCAAACAAATCACAAGTATCATACAAGAAACAGGATTTTACACTCACATGGTGCTGTGTATTATATGCCAATTGACATTACTGTGCATAACAAGTGGCCTCTTGGCCTAAATGTCTCATACACCCAGGGAACCACTTATAGGGAACTGCTGATATGACATCAACTTGAGATGTTAACCCTACTTCCCTGCACACAGATGCCGGCAAACCTGCATGAATATTTCCATTTGTAAGGTTCAGTTAATTATTGCACAGTATGAATATTTCTATTCTTATGGAAAAGATGGTATCAATGTATCTTAGTAAACTTTCAAAGAAGGTTTAATACATGTAAGACATTCATCATTGTTCCCCTCATCCATGTAACAGAAAGATAAACACACAGTGTTAATACATCTTGTTGTCAAGTCTCCAGTATTAATTGTTTTAATTCATTAAAAAAATTACAGTTTTATTCATAAGGTAAACAAAATCCATAGCATTCAGATAGAGCTCTTCAATGGTAGTAAGATGCTATTAATGTAATTCTGTGATCCTTGATCCACCCAAACTTTTCTTCTGGAGCCTAGTTATTGGCAGCAAGTTATTTCCATCCTTTCTTCTTGCGCTTTTTGTTGGGTTTCAGTTTTGTTAGAGACCTACGTTGGACATTTTTCGGGGACACGTGTCTAGTAGACTTGGCTTTCTTTCCTCGTTTATTGTGCCACTGACGGCAGCTGCTATAAGTTGTATAGGCCTTTGACTTAGTCATGTTTCTGTTTGTGTTCAACACAGCTTTAAAGTGAAGAGGATTTACTTTTATAGATGTTTTCAGGTGTGTATTACATAGGATGTGATGCACACAATGATCACCATTTTAGGATATTTTCTTGCCTTTTAAGGTGTTAATACATATATATGCATATTATGATGTATTTCCTACAGTATGAGATCAATGTTTGACAGAGTTTTGATTTCACACATTCCTTTGACTATTGTGCAGTACTAAGAATAACAAAAAGTGAATATCAAAAATAGAGTTATAGAGAGATACAGTGTGGAGACATCCTCGGGCCCACTGTCCACCCTGACTATCAACCACCCATTTACACTAATCCTAGATTAATCCTATTTTTTTAATTCACCTCATATTTTCATCAATCCCCTTCAGATTCAACCACTCACTGGACACAAAGGGCAATTTACGGTGGCTGATTATGCTACTAACCCACATGTCTTTGGGATGTGGGAGGAAACTGGAGCTCCTGGGGAAAGCCTACACAGGAAGAACATGCAAGCTCCACATAAACAGCACCCAAGGTCGGGATTGAACCAGGCAACTGGCACTGTGAGGCAGTGGTTCTACTAGCCGTGCCACTGTGCCACATGTGTTTAACTGCTCACATTGTGTTCATCCCTCCATAGCTCTGCTCATTTTGATCCATGCAATGCTGTGTCTTGTGCTTACTTCATTACTAGATAATGCTCTTACCTACCACCTGCTGCAGGAAGATAGGAAGAGGATAAAATATTGAGACAATCTGAGGATAAAACTGTGTAATAGTCATGAGCAATTTCAACCCTCTCAAAATATATTGGTCAGTAGAGTTACTTGAGGCTGAAAATCAGAACAAAAACCGATGCTGGAAATCTGAGATAAAAACAGGCAGTGCTGGAAACACTCAGCAGATCAGGCAGCATCTGTGGAAAAAGAAAACAGGTTAATGTTTCAAGTCCTTGAAACACTCAGATGGGCAGACCATGTAATTCACGTGCCTTACACCAGACTCCTGCAGCTTGCACTCTATTGCGAGTTTTGTCATAGGAAGAGATTATAGAAGAAAAGATTCAAGGATGTACTCAAAATTTCCTTGAAGAGATGCAACATCCCCTCTAACTCTGGGGAGTGTCTGGCCTATGACTGGTCAACGTGGAAATAGAGCATTCACTCTAGTATTGAGAATCTCAAGGCCATGCTTTGGGAGCACACAGAGGCTCTGCATTAGCTACCAACCCATGAGGATTAACTGGCCCTAAGTCTGTGGTTCCCATAAAGGCTTTGTTAGCTACATCAAAACCCACAAAAAACAAGAGTGGAATGAAGTTATTCTCAATCCTGAAGGACTGCCTAAGAAGGAGAAGAAGAAAATAAAGTAAGTTCAGGACTTCATTTAACTTGGCATTGCTGGATTTCATTAAAGGGAATACATTAGAAGAGACAAAAAAATAAAAGCAAGGGAAGATCTGTGCAATATTACCCATTATCTAACAAGATACTAATTGAGAACCAGATTAATTAGAGAAAAGACAATTTTAAGGGGTAGAGAATAGAACTTGGGAAAATAAAATGGACAATAATATTAGAAAAGATGTAAAATAGCAATGAGAAATATTTTAAAAGGTAATTCAAAAAAAAAGGAAAATATTGGTAATCCTCAACAGATCAGAGGACGTGAGGGATTGTAGTTTAGTTGGCCACCGTAAGTTGCCCCTAGTGTGTGGGTGAATGATAGAATCTCAAGGGAGCTGATGGGAATGTGAGGAGAATACAGAAAGGGATGATTGATGGTCAGCACGGACTGGGTGGGCCAAAGAGCCATATTCTGTGTTGTACCTCTCTATGACTTAGTTTTCTTTTCTGGCATCTGCTATTCTATTGGGAAGAAATCCATCCAAATCATGCTGGGCTCAGAGTTCTAATGAATCAAACAACTAGAGAGGTAGATAGGGATTTAAGCTAAATAAGAGGAAGAAGATCCTGGTAGAGAGCATTCCAAAATGCTAACATGGTAAAATGGGAAGCAGTGCAGGAAAGTAGCTGGGATAAGGATAACCACATTGTGTCAGAATGGGGCAGTGCACAAACAAAATCAGTGCACCAATGAATAAGGATCAGGTAAGAAGAAATGGAAATGATAAACATGATCACAAGTACAAAAATGTTTAACAGGACGAATCCAAAGGGTCTGTATCTGAATGCTGAAAACATTTGCAATGCATTAGATGAACTAATAGAGCAAATAGATGTAAATGGGTGCAATATAATAGCTATTACAGAGAGTAACAGACTATCTACTGGAGGGATGCAGTGGGTCGAGCAGTATCGGTTGCTGTTTGTTGCTATTACAGAGATGTGGCTGCAGTGGGACAAAGGCTGGGAGCTGAATATTCAATCTTTTAGAAATGACAGGAGATAGTGTGGAACATGAATTAGTTCAATTGGAAACTGTGGTTTTAAATTTATGCAAAGGAAACTGCAAAGGTATATAGAGTTGGTTATGATACATTGGGGACAGTCATTAAAATTCATGATGGTTCATATTTAAGGAATGAACACAGGATCCGTACCAGGATTCCTTCCTGGTACAAAAACACAAAAGGAAAAGCAGCCCAGCCATGACTGACAAAAGAAGTTCAGATCCAAAGAAGAGACCTACAAGACTGCTGGAAACAGTAGCAAGCCTGAGGATTGGGAGCCATTTAGAACCCAGCAAAAAAAGGAGCAAGAGTTTAAGAGACTAAAAAATATCATTTTGGACTAAACTTGCAAGGAACACAAAACTGGGCTGCAAAAGCTTCTACAAGCATGTAAAAGAGAAAAAAAAATGTAAAGACACATGCAGTTCCCATGCAATCAAAAAGGGAGAAATTTTAATGGAGAACAAAGAAGTGACAGATCGGTTCAATAAATAGTTTGGTTCTGTCTTCACAAAAGAGAACACAATTAGCTTCCCAAAAGTGTGAGGGAACCAAGAGCCTAATAAATAAAAGGAGGAATTGGAAGAATTTACTATTAAGAAACTAATGGCAATGAAAGCCCAAATCTGCAGTGTCCAACATCCCAGAGTGCTAAGAGGGTTGCTATGGAAACACTGGATGTATTGATTGTCATCTTCCAAAATCCTTTAGATTATGGAACAATTCCTGCAGATTAGAGGGTGTCAAATATACCAGCACTATTTCAAAAAGGAGTGTGGGAGAAAACAGGCAACTACAGACTGATTAACGTAACATCATTAGGAGGGAAAATGCTAGAGTTTATTATAAAGAATGCAATAACAGGACACGTGGAAAATGTGGTCTAGTCCTGCTTCTATCTTCTTGTGTCTGGTGTTCTTCTGAGAGCAGGAGTAAAGATTGCTTATTACAGTTATACAGTGCCATGGTGAGACCACACCTGGAATATTACCCAAGAAAGCATACTTGTAGAAAGAGGGCAGCGCAGGTTCACCAGACTGATTTATGGGGTGACAGGACATTTATATGAGGAGACATTGAGTCAACTGTGCTTGTATTAACTGAAGGTTAGGAAAATAAATGTGAGTCTCATTGCAACATATAAAAATCTTTATTTAGCTCTAAATAAACCGGCTGTGTGGAAGAGGTTTTCTTGGTTCGGAGGTCTAGAACACAGGATCACACTCGAGATACAGGGTAAACCAGTTAGGACTGAGGTGAGGAGAAAATTCTGTATTCAGAGGGTGGCAAACCTGTGGAATTCTCTTCCACAGGAGGCAGTGGAAGCCAAGTCACTTAAGATATATAAGAAGGGACAGATGGATTTCTGGATATGATAGGCTTCAAGAAGTGTGGGGAGAGAGTAGAAATATGTTACTGACATAGGGGATCAGCCATGATTGTATTGAATGGTGGAACAAGCTTAATAAGGGTTGAGTAACCTATTCCTGCTGGCTCCAGAGTTCATCATAGCCTTGGTCTAAACATGGATCAAAAAGGTGAAGTGAGAGTGATTGCCTTTGATATCAAGGCAGCATTTTGACCAAATTCCCTTTTTTATCCCAGGTTAGATTATTCAGTACTTTAACAATGGCTTCAGGAAATCCATGTACACCACACCAACTGCATCAACTCCATCTGTTACTTCATCAAATAATTTGATCAAATTAGATAAATATGACTTTCTCTTAACAAATCCATGCTGCCTTGCCCTAATTTATCCATTTTCCTCCAGGTGACTATCAATCCTGCAAGATTAGTGTTTTAAAAACTTTTGCGTGCTGGGCTTATGCTAACTCAATTTTTTGAACAAAGGAGTAACATTTGTCAGTTCCAGTCCTGTGGCACCATCCCCATATCCAAAGAGCATTGAAAGATTATGGTCAAGTCCTCTGCAGTTTCTGTCTGTGCTTCCCTTTGAATCCTAGGATGCATTCCACCTGATCCTGGTGGTTTACCGATTTCAAATTCAGCCAACTTTTTCTAATGTGTCCATGCTAACAATTGTTAATATAATCTGGTATTTTAACTATCTTTTCCTTCACGATTTCTTTGGAAGCACCATTTCCCTCTTCTTCCTTTTCTCTTCATGGGAATGTGCCTCAACTGTACTTGTACCATCTCTTCATTAAAGGCAGCCCATTGTTCTGTTGCAGTAAAAACAACTTACTGAACAGTTGTCTTTCCCTGCTCGAGAAAACTTGTGAGCCAGTTCTTGTGTGAGCAAATTGTTTGAAGGATAGGAAAAGGTTAAATGTTGCACTAACTCTTAGCCAAAACAATCCTCCTTCTAAATAACAAACATCTGCAAAGGAATCATGCCAAGTGATACTACTGGACGCCTTACAGTTCAAGACATTGTTGCTAAATGTGTGCAGTCTCAGAAGGCTGGGAATAGTGGCTGAGTCAGATATTATGGCATACAAAATGCATATAATATGCTCCCATCATTGATAAATATATTTCAGATGGGTTAATTGCTACAACTGCAGCTTGTATTGATATAAGATGTAATGAAAAATATTATTCTCAGCATACAGGTATGCAAATGGGTAAAAACCAATGGTGTTAAATAAGGAGCTAATAGCATAGTCAAATAATAACATGGTCAAATAAGAGGATTCTTCAAGGATCCCCACTAACCACTTTTCTTGAAGAATCCTCTTCAAGAAAAATTGTCAATATTTAACAGGAAGAGATGACGGCTCATCCAAGACAAATAACATTTATTCATGCAAGAATATATTTATTCATGGCTAATATAAAAGTCTGCTTCCACACTCCTCCTTTGAACTGATTTGGTTTTATACAGGATAAATCCTTTGGACAGGCAATTAACTGCTTTCCCTCAGAATGTATATGAGCTATGTATTTTTAGTCACTTCAGAATCAATTACACAGCATCATATGATGCAGGACATAACCTACCAATTATTATTAACAAATAGATCAGGTTGATTGATTTTTCATGACTAAACTGCCAAAATATTGATTAAAATATATCAATGATCATCTCTTGGGGCATTCATCTTTAACTTTCACAGAAATTCTCAAAGCATCCCATCCCCAGTTATATTTCTCCATTCCCTTTGATCAAGGCTAACACAAAATTGGAAAATCTTGTTCTTAATTATCAAAATAAACCCACTGGGAAGGTTTCTGCAATGAACAAACCATCAAACCATCCAAGTTTTCACAGATGCTAAAATGACCCTTGACATTGCTCTCCTCCACCCATAAGTCTGCTTAGACATTCTATCACAGCAGTCAGCTCACAAATCTGAGGCAGCAAGTTAATAATTTATCATGCAAAGAAGTTTTCAAGAACAGCAACCATTTAGGTACCAATTTCTTTCCACAGATGCTGCTTGACTTGCTGAGTTCTTCCAGCATTTCTGTTTTGGGTTTCAGATTCCTGCATCTTCAGTTTTAGTTGTTAAGCATTGATGTAGCGTCAGCAAATGTAAGGAAATGACTCATTGGTCTCGTGGAAGTTCTGAAGGTGGATGAAGAATTAGACAAGATGGGAATTCTAAAGGGTAGAATTGTGCCAGCTGAGAGGTACACAGTCACCAGGGAGCTGAAAATGCACATTAGGGTTTGGGGATATAAATAACACTGAGGGACATTATAGATAGGTTTGGGAGGTTAATGATACCTGAGGGGCATCAACAATTTTGAAATGGACAGCCCCTTATCCCTGATTGTGAAAGTTATGGAGCAGTAAGCCAATGGTAGCAATGATCTGAATTAGAATGTTATGGATATGACTGCACCAGAGGGTATAACTGTGACCAGTGATATTCTGTGTGTTGACAGCTAAGCAGAGTCCAAAGCAAATACATGTCTTATATAAGAGAATATAAAAGAAAAAAACTTTACATTTTTCTATTAGATATAGAATGTTCTCTATTTAAATAATATTGACAGCAGCAGCCATATTTAAAACAAAAAAATTTGTTAAAGCTACTTCCTTATATAAGGTGACATGCACCCAAACAATATCACAATGAGTAATGAATATCCCACATTACTGCCATAGGCAATCTGTGTACAAAATAAACTAATATAACTTTTTCCCATATTGTTGTATTAACTTTGTTCGTATAATGAAAAAAATGAAGGTACAAATTGGAATTAGATTCTGGTATTTGTTTTTTTAAATTTTATTTGTGTTCAATCGATAATCTCTTTGACGCTTGCTGCCAATCACACATGTTTCCTCAAGGATAGTCGGTTCTTCAGCGTTTCATTAAGACTTTTGGTTTTTGCTTTTAAAGTATTATCCAATTCATTATCTAACTTCAGCTTCATAATCTTCGGTGGCCTCCGTTTGGACTGTATGTAACAAGGCCTGCGTTGGACTCTTGTTCTTCTGCCTCTGGCTTTTCTTGCTCGCCTTGCTTTAGCTAGCCATTTGCGGGCACGTTTCTGTCTCTGGTGATATCTTGACTTGACCATGGTTTTCCTTTCACTTCTGCTTTGTCAACAGATTACTTTTTTTTCTACTAAATGGTTGTCAATCTGTTACTTATATAGCTTACAGTGTGTTGCAACACAATGTAACTTGAAATTTGTTTTGTTACTCTGCATGACCTTATTAGGTACTGATGAGCATATGTACCTCCCATGATACACCATTGGTGGTATGTCCTTATTAGGTATTGTTGTGTACAGCCCTGCTTGGACCTGTTGGTTTGCAGTGGGGACTATTGAGGTTGTTTTATTCATGTTGCTATAGTGTTTGGATTTCAGAGGTTTTGCTCTATTTTTGCTCTTGTGGGGTCATTTTCTAAAATTGCAACAGATGATAGAACATAAAAATATTATTGCACAATCTCATTACACTTCACAAAGATTCATTTTACTGAGGTCTACACTGACCATAAAATAAATTCTGTATTGTCTGGTAGGAAAGTTTGTCATGTTGAAAGATTGAGCAAATAACATTTTAAATATATATCAACAATAATGTACATCTTCCAGATTACAAGGGAACTAACAAAGTAATCAATGAATACCTAATTCATAGAGATACATGGTTGGCACCTATTAGACCATCAAGATTGAAAATCATAAGCCTTATTTATACGCTCAATCCAGATACATATATATATTGTTGTAATAATAGTTTGTGGTTGGTATCTAATAGGTACTGAGGGATAATGATCCCTTTCAGATAACAGACCAACCATACCAACATTAATCTCAGTTGAGGCTGTAAATCTATATTTGTCAGCAAAAATGAGGGAAACTTCTTAAATTGTGCTTTATCAGGGTTTCATCATTTACAAAGCATGTTTTTCTTAGTTCCTATTCAGTTGACAACAGTCTAAAGAAACTTATCTTCTGATTAGCAAGAAGAATACTCACTGTATAGAGTACTCCAGGTGTGATCTCACCCAATCCATGTATCAATGGAACAACTTTTGTCCCCTTGCAATTAAGGCCAACATACTGTTTAATTGCTTGTCCACATAAAAAGCAAAGGAATCTTCACAAATTAAGCAGTAATATTATTTCTTCTGTCCGGTAAACACAGAGCTATGTGGTGATTTCCACATACTGTGGATCCTTTTAAGTACCATGTAAGTGGTCATTTATGGGCAAATATATTCAAGGGCATTGTGCTGCAACAAGTAAAGTTGATGTTAATCCTGCCCACCTGGTAGGACTGTGGTAGGGGTGGGAATATTTAAAATCTTTACACAATGTTAATGCTATATTTCCACTGAATGCAAATTTAACAGCACTTTTTTTATTATAGCACCCATCATAAGCAAACTGTGGCTTCGTGAATATGTGTAAAAGATGTTATAGTGGCATCTAAGCCCAACCAACCAGTAAAGACTTGTAAGATTGTGCTATCAGTACTTAAAGGAACACTTACCCTGAAGATAATTGAATGATAGCATCTGTGCACTATGCAGTATTTGGATTACTGGGAAATTTTACACCTTCTAGATCACACCTCTCCCACATACATTGACTTATTTACTCCCAATAATCTCTGTCTTTTAGTGCATCGTCATTATTGCTGTTATTTTGGATGGTGGAACAACAAGCACAACAACCAGCATGAGGCTTATAGATGACAGTAAGGGGTAGACTCCAGAAGCACTACACAAGCACCGATAGGACTCTGTGCTCTTGTAGACAGCTTTCTGCAGCAGGATCTGCTGGGTCAGGGGCTCCTGCTTCACCAGGGTTCACAACTTATAACTATCTTACTACTCACTCCTTCTATGTCTCACATGCCTTAAGCAATTCATCAGTGCTCTGCTCGACAATAATAACCTCACCAGCAATCTCAATGTTGAAAGGAGAAAACTTGGGATTTATAACAGTGGCTATTTTCCCCTCACATTCATTGGCAAGTTGCTTACAGAGGATCATGACATTAACATTCTTCAGCAGGAAGTACTACTGCTCCAGTGATGTCCAGATACTGTCTGATTACAGAAACAAGATCACACATGTTATACAAGATACCCAGACTGCTGTCACAATCATACTGTGTGACACTCAGCCAACAAACCCGCCCCCTCACACACAACCCTTCCACCAATGCGGGGCAGGCAAGGCACTAGATATTTGTTGGTAGGCCATGACACTCACTTTGAAAAGTCACCATACCTGAGTAAAATAGATAATTAAATCCATCAGGATGGTTTCCTGGATCATGATGGACCTACTACAACACCAGTTCAAGTGTCAAGACAGGGCTGAGTGCTCCCTGCAGTATGCATCACAGAGTATCTCATGCATCATGGTGATGTGGCTTTATGGCCTCACCACATAGAAAGGCCTGCACTGAACGGGCACTGTAATAGCAAGAGGCCTCATCAGACAAGGAAAGCCAGGATGAAGGTGAAGAAGCAGGGTAAGGCTGGAGGCATCAGAACTAAATGAACTTAATTGTTCCACAGTTCTGATGATCACTTCATTCCCCAGGCAGCTTAATTGTTCCACAGTTCTGAGGATAACTTCATTCCCCAGGCAGCTCAAGGCCACTGGGAAAGAAATTTAGACCTTAACATCACCTCCCAAGGACAGCCTCTACATGTTAACTGTGATAAAAAGGAGATTTTTCTGGAGATTCAAACTCTGGCTGTCCATCAATATTTGTGTGTAATGGGGAAGGAAGGTCCAATCTGATACCAGGCACTAGAACCTACCACCTGCAATGTTCAAACATTTTCTGATTTTGGTTGGGATTGCAGTTGACAAGTGCTTTCAATCCCTATTTCAGTCATTTCACAGACACGTTATTTATCTCGTCCACTGTCAACTGTATTTCATAGAGTTGATGCATTGGTGCAGATGGTCAAGCTCAAAACCCATCCCTTTGGCAAAAGGCTGAGCACCATTTCAATTCTTTGGCAAGGTCTGGTTTATTATCCATCCAAAATGGGTCGGTCAGTTAATCAAATTAATTGGAAGCTTAAGAAGGAAGTCAAGAATCAACTATGTTAGTGTGAGACCAAATCAGATAGGCATATTCCCCTGAAACATTTTGGCAAACTAGTTTACAGTATACTTTTCAAATTGATGTTTATTTCTAAATTTCTTGAGCTGAATCCAAATTCTCAGGATAATGTCTGCATTAATAGTCCAGGATGCAGGATTAATTGGTAATGTAGCCACAACAGGATTTATTTTTGCAAAATAAAAGATTTCTTCACAAGCCTTACTGTTGCTATTGTTCAAACCTATTGGTGTGGGATCAGTGTTGGAGCAAATACTCACACTGCATAGTTGGTATGAGCAGTTTGCGCACCTCCTCACTGCACTTTATCTCCCCACTACCACAATCCTACATCAACATGCTGCCACTGCTGTGGGTATATTATCACAAAGCAGATTCCATAACTTTTAAGAGCTGGGCATTAGCCATATTATAGTCACATTGGCCCAGATTTTGCAGGGAAATCATGATAAAACTTATTTACTCTACACAGCTCAGCAACTTCTGCGTTCCTGTACATGCACGTGTGAATTCAGATGTTCCAATATTGTGGTCAACTGTGAGTGGTTGTTTGCACTACAATGCTAGACTCATGAGGATTCCCCACTAAAAACGAACAATCTTCATGAATGTCTCCACATCAGATTCCAGCTGGTGCAGGAAAAGCATTCACGCTAATTTCAGTGGAGCAGGATGTTTGCAAGGGACTAATGCAATGTTTTGAAAATGTTTCAGTGTACTTAAAAACTTTTACAGAACCATAGAAACGTAGAGCACAGAAACGGGCCCTTCCGCCTCACCTCATCCATGCCGACCGTGATGTCTAGCTATGCTAATCCCATTTACCTGCATTAGTCCCTTATCCCTCTACTCCTTTCCCATCCAGGTGCCTGTTCAAATGCCTTTTAAATTTGTGGTATCTGCCCCGCAACCTCCTCTGGCAGCTTGTGCTAAATACTGACCCCTCAGATCTCTTTTAAATTTCTCCCCTCACCTCAAACCTGTGACCTGTGACTCCCTTGCCCTGGGAAAAAGATTCTGATTATTTATCCTGTCTATGCTCCTTTTAATTTTGTAAACCCCAATAAATTAATTTGTCAGGCTCTTATGTTGCAGTAAGAATAAACTCAGTCTATCCAATCTCTCCTTAATACTACAGCCCTCCATTCCACTCAACGTCCTAGTGAATGTTCTCTCTATTGCTACCACATCCTTGCTGTAGTTGGATAACCAGAACTGTACGCAATACTCTTGGTGTGGTCAAACCAGGGTTATACAATTGCAATATGACATCCCAATACTCTATGCCTCAGCCTACAAAGGCAAGTATACCAAATGCCTTTCTCCCACCCAATCTGCCTGTGTCACCACCTTCAGGGAGCTAAGGACTTGTGTTATGTACCAGCAACAAAAGAAACACACGGAGACATGTATAAATGTTAAAAACTACTTTATTAATAGCTACTTATGATAATAAGTAAAATAAAAGTTAAAATGTTAGAATGTTAGAAGTAAAAATGTTAAACCCCGAACGTTAACTCCCAAAACTAACTAAACTTGTCGTGTGT
>JARFYF010000118.1:15665106-15675254 GCA_030265395.1 Rhina ancylostomus | reverse complement strand
TATCCAGGAGTCTCTTAAATGTCCCTAATGCATCTGCCCCCACCACCTCTGCCAGCAGTGTGTTCCAAGCACCCAGCACTCTGTGTAAAAAAATTACCCCTGACATCCCCCTTATACCTTCCTCCAGTCACCTTACAATTATGCCCCCTCGTGTTAGCCATTTTCACCCTGGGAAAAAGTCTCTGACTGTCCACTCGATCTATGCCTCTCATCTTCATCAAATCCCACCACAACAAATGGGGAGTTTAAATATAAGTAATTAAATGAATCTGGAATTTATAAAACACGCCAGCATTTGTAATGGCAATCATGAACCAGCAGATTGCTGTAAAAACCTATTTGCCTCACTCATTCCTTCAGGAAGTATCCATATCTGGCCTAGCCTATGGATGCTTCCAGGTACACCAAAGTGGTTGATGTTTAACTGCCCCCGCAAGTGACCTATCAGTCACTTCATTCAGGTAGCAATGAGCAATAAATGATGATCTTTCTCAGATTTTCACCTTTCCTAAGTTAATAAATATAATAACTAGGCATACTAATGCAGAATGACTACAATGGTCCAACCAATTTCAGCTGGTTGCAAGGATCTGAGACCTCTTGAAGGAAGGAGTGGTAAGGACAAGGGCAAGCAGACAGTGGCCCAGAGAAGGTTTATAATGTCGAGAGGAACAATCTTGCTCCTCCCAACTCCACCTTTGAAAAAGATATTTCAGCAAGTTTTGTCCCATGAATTTGAGCAAATGTTAAGGATGGAAGGCTAGATAGCTCAAACCCCAGAGTTTGGAAAGCCATTGTAGCTATGTTGCACAGTCATTATGTAATCCAGTCACTAGGACTAGTAATCCAAAAGCATGTGTTTAAAACACACCATAGCAATGGAGAAATCCATTGAATAAAGTGGAATTAAAAAGCTAGTATCATTAAGAGGGACTGCAAATTATTGTTAAAATGCAGCTTGATAAGGGAATCTAGTTATCCTAATCCATTCTGGTTTATATGTGATGCTACACCCACAACAAAACTGATCCATCCTCTGAAGCAAACTATTTTGTTCAAAGCCAATAAAGGATAGGCAATAAATGCCAACCTTAACAACAATGACCTGATCAACTTGGCAGTGGCCTTAACATCCATGCTGGCTTCTGCTGAGTAAATCGGTTATTGTTCTGCCTCTTACTCGCCTACAATGGGCGTGGTTGTGATAAATTTAGACTCCACCATGTGGTCGTGGCTGCAGTGTCACTCAATTGTCAGGAGCACCAGTGTCTCCAACACTTGATCCTGCTCTAAGATCTATCTAACCCTTCCCTCCCACATAGCCCTCCATTTCTCCATCATTCATGTGTCTATCTAACAGTCTCTTAAATGTCCCTAATGTATCTGCCCCCACAACCTCTGCTGGCAGTGTGTTCCATGCACGCACCACTCTCTGTGTAAAAAACTTACCTCTGACATCCCCCTTATATCTTCCTCCAATCACCTTAAAATGATGCCCCCTCGTGTTAGCCATTTTCACCCTGGGAAAAAGTCTCTGACTGTCCACTCGATCTATGCCTCTCATCATCTTCATACTAGCACTCGAATATGAGTAACACCAGTGAAGACATCCTATCAGCGCAGGAGGCAGCAGCACATATGAGTGCTAAAGTACATCGGAATGCCAACATGCCAAAGGAATAAGGTGTTGCACATGTGGGAGGTCAAATGTAAGAGGAAAGTATACAGTAAGAGGCAGGAACCTTAGGAGCATTGGTGTACAGAGGGATCTTGGGGTGGAAGCCCATAGCTCCCTGAAAACATAAGTAGGTAGGGTGGTAAAGAAGGGGCATTGAGTCTAAAAGTTGAGAAGCCATGTTGAAACTGTATAAAACTTTGCTTTGGCTACATACTGTACGTAGTTCTGGTCGCTCCATCCTAGGAAGAATGCAAAGGCTTTGGAGAGGGCGCAGAAGAGATTCACCAGGATATTGCCTGAACTGGAGAGTTTTAGCTAAAAGGAGAGGTTGGGCAAACTTCTGGAGTGTTTTCAGTTCCCTCTGGAGAACCAGAGGCTGAAGGTCAACCTGACAGAAGTATATAAAATTATGAGAGGCATAGATAGGGTAGAAATATCAAATACTAGAGGGCATAGCTTTAAGTTAAGAGGGGGAAAGTTTAAAGATTTACAAGTCAAGTTTTTTACACAAAGCATTATGGTTGGCAAAGGCATCATGGGCTGTGGGGTCTGTTCCTGTGCTTACAGTTCTATTTACTGTATTCTATAACAACACTTAAATTAAAATCCAAAAACTGCAGATTTTGGAAACCTGAAGTATGCACAGAAAATGCTGGAAACGCTTTGCAGGTCAGGCAGCATCTGTGGAAAGAGAAACAGTTAATCAGGTCTAAGACCCTCCATCGGAACAGAGAAAGAGAAAAAAAAACAGGTTAGTTTAAGTAGTAGGGAGGGATGGGTAGAACATAGGGAATATCCCTGAGGTGGACAATGTGGCAGTGAAATAGCAGATTAAACTTTGTCTATGTAAAGTGTTGATCTAATGGTGAGGCTGTGGGACATGCCCAGCATGACAGATGATGGAGGAAAAAAAAGAAAATCTGAGCCAAAATGATTACAGAAATGGCCAGATCTGATATAGCGTGATGACCTAAGGTCGGCGAATTTGATATTGACTCCTGTGGGTTGTAATGTGCCCAGAAAGATGAGATGTCCTTCCTCAAGCTTGAGATGGGCCTTGTAACAGGAGGCCACAGACAGACAGGCCAGAGGGGGAGTGACATGGTGAATTAAACAGGAAACTGAGTGCCATTCCTGTGGATTGAGTGCAGGTGCACTGCACACTTAAATTACCTTATCAACACCATCAACATGGACATGATGAGCCTATAGAAGATATAATGACACATGCAAGTCTGACTTATCATTCTTAGTTGTTTGCCCCCACCCCGCCCACCCCATCCCAGAAACAATAAGGTCAGTAATACCAGTATTACAATCTGAACTGAGATCAGCTGAATCTGCAGTCTTGGAATTGGGCTTGTTTGTCTCAGTGCTATACCACAGGCAGTACTTATTTTTAATGGAAATAAAAAC
Source organism: Rhina ancylostomus (assembly GCA_030265395.1). NCBI lineage: Eukaryota > Metazoa > Chordata > Chondrichthyes > Rhinopristiformes > Rhinidae > Rhina > Rhina ancylostomus. Next base: position 15,672,160 of record JARFYF010000118.1, on the reverse strand, counting down.
TTAAAGCTGATCGCTGTTGCATAAACAGATATGATGTGTTTTATCAATAGGATGGAAGTACTTTAATGCACATCGCCTCACACTGTGGCCACCCTGAGACAGCGCTGGCATTCCTAAAGAAAGGAGTCCCTTTGCACATGCCCAATAAGGTAGAACTGATTTCTTTTTTTGCTTCATTTGCTTCTTTTATCTTGGGTCTTTGACCACAAACCAGCTGGGCAGAGTTTAGCTGCACTGATGTCTGCGCCAATTTGGCAAACATTGTTCCTCTTGTAGTCACCAGTCTGGCCTCCCCAAAGAGGGAATGTGCCTGAGAAGAGTCACAGATCCACAGTTCAGAATATCCAACCAGCACTTCTCTGAGTTTGGGATTCTACTGGACATTGACTCTATGACTCAATGGACAAATCCTACCCGTGAATTTAATCCAATTGTCCAGACTCCTTTCCAATAAGTGTATATTTTGAAGAATTAGAAAGAAGGGTCATTTAAAATTTCCTTTAAAAATCGTGCATTTCTTTGCCAAAGCTGAGATGCATAGTTTCACAGGTGTTACAGCCCAGCCTGTATAAGTGGTAATTCCCCTTGGTTGGGGAGGAAGAGCCCATCAGAACTGGACTGGATCCAGTTGGAGGCTCAGGTGAAGAGAAACTCCTGCAACAGCATCCTGTGGCTGAAATGGGTGTCAACTGTCTTCCTGTGTTAGATATGAATCCAGCCTCAATTTAAACATTTTTTACTTTGTTTTCAAATCCTTTCATGGTTTTGCCCCTACATAACTCTGTCATTCCCTCCTGTTCTCTTTTTCAAGTGAACCACATTCCTTCGATACTGGTTTCTCACACATGCCTGAGTTTATTTTACCAGCATCGGGGCCATGCCATCAGCTGCCTAGACCCTAATTGCTAGGATTTCCTCCCCACCTCTCCATCTCTTTACCACTCTTCCTGTTTTATGACACTCCTTGAAACATTTGACCAATTTTTTGGCTATGTACACTTATGCCTCTTTTAGTAACTCAATTCCTTGGGATATTTTCACCTGATACCATCCCAGTAAGTGTACCTCTTAAGGAAAGGTAATTTAAAACTTTCAGGACTACAATATGGAGATTGTAGCTGCTGTGGAGGTTATTCCTGTTGACCTTCTTCCCCTTTCAGATCCAACTACCCCCAATATTAAAGCTGATAAGCTCCCAGAGAGTGACCTTACACTTTTCTATGTGATATTCTAAAGACTATGAGGGAGGAACTGTGACAAACCTTGTATCTTTAGTTAATGCCAATTACGCACATTTTGTGTTTTACTTGAAAGTACCTGGTCATAAAATCCTCTTCAAAGCAATTTTTTTCCAAATGTTTCTGTCCTAATAAGTCTTCAATGATTGACCACGTGAAGTGACATGGAAAATTATGTTTCATTTCCCTGTGAATTTGCAGTAATGTAGTTTGATGTTATTATTGCTTAATATTTGCCCTCGGCAGTCTTGGTTTTCTATGTCACTGCAATACAGTGCAATTGCTATAAATAAGCTCCATGAAGTTAATGAAGTATTATTATTTCTAAAGTTTGCAATGCAGCTTTGGTGTTTAGTATCCACTGGACTATATGATCACAAGGAACTTTTTAGCATTGAAGAACATAAGAAATAAAAACCGGGGTAAGATATACAAGCTCCCTCTCATATTTTCTTACAAGAGAGATTAAGGCTATTCAGCCCATAAAGTTTGCTGGCTCTCAGCGCAATGCCACCAACCTGTAACCTATTTCCCTGTAACCTATTCTCTCGCACAAGCACATTAACGTTTCCCTGGGCTATTATACTCAGGGTTAATTTACAGGAGCCAATTAACCCAGCAACCTGCAGCCCCACTTTTTTTATTCCAAAATAAACTTTATTCATCATAAAAAAAACAAACTATATACAATAAAAACAGTTCACACCTTTACATTTGTGTACAGATCAATCATTGGTGTTACCTTTTTATATATTTAAAACTGCCTCTCTTGAGCCTGCTGTGCTGTTTATTAAGTTTGTGGCCAATGCTGTCCCTCAACTCCATTGATCCCCATGTCCCTTAAATTCCCTACACTTCAAAACTCTAATGATTTCAGGGTTAACTGTACTCAACATGAAAAATAGCATGGACTAAGCATTTTTAAAATGTATGGTAATAAACAGTAAATTAACATAATGAAAAGGATCTCCTGGGGAATTTTAGATAGGAGTTAACAAATCCTCGGGGGTTGGTCTTCCTGACATCTCCTCATGATGTTTCATTACTTTCTTTCTCCAGTCAGGGGCAGTGTGCATCCATACTGCAGCAGAGAGAGGGCATGCAGCTGTAGTGAAAGCTTTGCTCCAGAAGGGGGCACATGTTGATGCTAAGACCAAGGATTGCTACACTGCCCTACACATTGCAGTGCAGCACTGTAAACCCCTGGTGGTGCAGACCCTGCTGGGCTTTGGAGCCCAGGTTCAGCTTAAAGGAGGCAAGGTAAGAATAGTTATTACGTACTGGAGTTTGCACAGTGAAGGTCATATTAATTAAAGCTGTATTTCTGGTCCAAATGTGATTGCCTTAGGAAGCTGGAGGTGGTCTTCCTCATGATTACCCTCACACCACATAACTTATGTGAATAGTTCATCTTGACACAAAATGTTGAAAAAATGTTACCTGGAGCTGCTTGAGGACTGCTTTTGTTTCACATTGCTCCCTTAAATGCAAGAAGGATTTGTGAGTGCAGCTTATCTGTGTCATTCTGACATATACTCAGTAATGAATGAGACTTGTTTCTTATTCAATCCCTGTTTCAAGAGGACTGGTTCAGTTAGGATTTTCCACGTATGAGCACTGGGAATGACTTTACACTGGACTGACTGGATGATAATATTACTTGCGACCATTCTAATTTCCCCCCCAAGTTAACGTGGTGTCTCTGTGCCATAAAACCAGTCTCAATGTTGAAAATCAGTTGGTTGGACAGGCCCAAACATAACAGATAAAATCGGAGTGGACTATTCTATGCCATTTTGTATCATGTCACATCCTGTGCACAGGTCCACTTTGCACCATCCTGCGATTCTCTTAACCTCCAAAAATCAATTGATCTCAGCCTTAAATAATGAGCCTCCACAGCCCTTAGGAGGGAGAGAATTTCAAAGACTTACAACTCTGCGTAAAGAAATTTGTCAGTCCTGAAATGGGAGTAATATAGAGTTAGCATAAATAGGTGCTTGATGGTTGCTACGTACTCAATGGGCCAAAGACCTGTTTCTATTCTGTATGACTTCATCACTTTAAATCACTGATCTCTTATCCTGAGACAATACCCCCAGGTTCTCAGCTCTCCAGATGGTGTAAATAGATCTTTGGCATTGACACTGTCATTCCCTCTCAGAATCTGAGCACAAAGTTTCAGGCCCAAACACGTACAATGGGCAGAAACAGATTGACTGCAGTGCAAATTCAGCCATCTACAAATGAATTCGATCGCTCATCATGCCTCCTAGTGACAAGGGGTCTACATCAACAATCTTAGACGTAGTTTTTGCCATCCTACAAAGATCTGAGTCAAGGATCTGAAAACAGGAAGAAAAACTGAAGAGGACAGTACAGGCACATGCCTTTAACGTAGTGCAGGTACCAGTAAAGTTCATATTGGTGCAATTATGAAATTGGGAATTAAATGGAGATATGACACTTTCCCTGGCCCTAACTTACACTAGAGCAAACTTTCTGGATTCCTGACATTAACAGGCAATTAAATATAAGAAGAAGGTAGTGCCTCATTCCCAATGTTTTACTACCTTCAAAGATTGTTCATTGAAAGGCACACTTGAGAGGGACAGTTGCCCCAAGTTTTCTGTATTAAAAATAATCCTTCTTCTCATATTGCTGGTGCTGAACAGAAACACTGATCAAATGGCCTCTTTCTGTGCTTAATACTGGAAATAGCACTGATCAATTTACAGTACGGGGATTGTTTAATGGTCATTTATCTATTTTAAATTGTGGGGAGCTTGCTGTACACAAATTGCTTGCTTCATTTCCCTACAATATAAGAGTAACCGTTTTTAAGAAGAATTTCATTGACAGAGAAGGTCATTGGAAATTCTAAGAGCATAATAATGTAAGTTTCCTTCCAGGCATGGGATTTATACAACTATATCTGTTTCTTGTTCTGATCGCTCCCTATAACTAACAGAGTCCAGTTATACTTCCTATCTCTCTGCAGGCTCAGGAGACTCCACTACACATTGCTGCTCAAGTTAAAGATGGTGAGAAAGTGGCAGAGATGCTGTTAAAGAGTGGAGCAGATGTAAATGCTGAGCAAGAGGTAAGAACGTACATAATCTGATTTCAGGCATGTAGGGCAGTCATGGGCTATAGTAGAGTGCAATGTTTGAAATCTGCCTCTGAAATTATGCTACATTGAAGTCATTGATGTAGAGCACAACATGATTGACATTCTTATACCATATATTTATGACATTTGGCCAAGGACAAATGAAGCTCCCAAATGTCTTTAATAAATTATATTTGACAGCTATCGATGTTGCAAAAGTACTTCATATTGCATTTAGAATCCTGAAGAATTGGAATACAATTTACCTTGAGGTTTTAATGAGATACTTAGGCTCAATAATTAAATTTACTCTACGTTCAATTTTCTTTTATAATATGAAAGCTCAGTAACACAAAGCCTAATGAAATGACTTAAAAGCTAACCAGTCACTAAGAGGTTTTCCTAGTGTCGATTCTAATAAAGGAACTGATCTACATTAGTAAACAAGATATACATGGGAACCAGGATTCAGCTATTTATCACATTAATAGGATCTGTTATACTTTTGGCTTGATGCAAGTCATGTTTTAAATAACTTTGAGAAATAGAACTGATAGTTACTTTTAGGCATCTAATTATATTTTCATGATTACATGACCTTAGGGATGTGGAGGACAAACAATCAAAAGTTTTAAGTAATCACATGCCTGTGTATGAAAAGTAAACCTGCATAATTATACATGAGTGTATAACTTTTACCTGCCTTTTGTAATAATTATTGGATAACATAGTTACTAAACCCCACAAACCAGACTTCTTCCAACTGTCTTCTTCATTTTAAAAGGCTTGTCTGATGATTGACTTATTAATGAGCTCCAATTATTAATAAAGAAATATTTTTTCATCATTCTGGGATGATGGGGTGACATTTACTGATAATAATCACTTTAGGACATAGAAAGGTACAGCACAGGATCAGGCCCTTCAGCCCACAATGCCTGCACAGAACATGATGCCAAAATTCAATCTCTTCTGCCTGCACATGATTTATATCCCTCCATTCCCTGCATATTCATGTGTCTATCCGACAGCCTCTTAATCCCCACTATCATATCTACTTCTACCACTACTCCTGGCAGCCCATTCCAGACACCCACCACTCCCTGTGTAAAAAACTTTCCCCCCTCACCTTAAATGCATATCCTCTAGTATTTGACATTTCAACCCTGAGAAAACGATTCTGACTGTCTACCCTCTCTATGGCTCTCATAATTTTATAAACTTCTATCAGGTCTCCCCTCAGCCTCCAATATTCCAGGGAAAACAACCCAAGTTTGTCCACTCTCTCCTTATATATCATACCCTCTAATCCAGACAGCATCCTGGCAAACTCTTCTGTACCCTATCTACTTGCATGGCCACTTTCAGGAAGCCATAGTCTTGGGCCCCAATATCCCTTTGTCTATTCAGCCAAACTTTCCAGTATCTGTGCAAGCACAAATTCCTCATATTAAGTAATATTTCTTTTCATTTGTAACTCCCTTGCCCTTTCCTAAAGTGCTGGACTTATACTAAGATCCAGTTTCACAGGACCCTGCCTCACCCAAGTGGCTATTATTTATATGTGGGCCTTGATGTGAACCTGATCATACTACTTGGATCACAGAGAAATCAGGTTAGAATTCAACATAGCCTCTACCATTAAGCAGACACTATAATATCAGTAAGCGAAAATTTTAAAAAATGCAGATGCTGAAATTCTGAAATAAAGACAGAAATTGGAGAAAACGTTCTGCAGGTCAGGCAGCATCTATTGAAAGAGGAACAAACTTAACAGGGTCAGCTTTGATGAAGGGTCTTAAACCTGAAACATTAACTATTTCTCTTTCAACAGATGCTGTCCAACCTGCTGAGTGTTTCCAGCATTTTCTGTTTTTTTATTACTATAGTATCAGTCACTTTTTTTATTTCCCTCTTGTTAGATATTTGATTCCACTGAAGTCAATAACTATGCAGAGGAAGTGCAACAGGCAGTCACTGAACAGTAGTGCAGCGGTTAGCTTGATGCTATTACAGCGCCAGTGACCCGGGTTCAATTCCAGCTGCTGTCTGTAAGGAGTTTGTACGTTCTCCCCATGTCTGTGTAGGTTTCCCCCAAGTGCTCCAGTTTCCCACCACATTCCAAAGACGTACAGGTTAGGAGGTGTGGGCATGCTTTGTTGGCACCGGAAGCGTGGTGACACTTGCGGGCTGCCCCCAGCATATTCTCAGTAACACAAAAAGACTCATTTCACTGTGTGTTTCGATGTACATGTGACTAATAAATAAACATATTATCTTATCTACTCTAGTATTTGTTCAGCACTCATGGGTAATGAAGAAGTTCCTCTCTCCCATATTGCAAACTCATCCTGTTCTCATCTGACTTCCACAAACAAAAACGTACACAAACATGGAAATATACGTATGCAAGTGCATGCACACAATACATCTCAGAAAACTGTACAAAATTTATTGTCAAGATAATTTTAAATGTTTCTTCAGAAAGGAATTTCAGTTCCCAAAATTGGCCAAAGATGTTTTATGGTTTGATTTCTTTAAGGAGATTTCACGACAGGCAGTTGATATGGTGCAAAAAAAACTGCTGGAGGAATTCAGTCAGTCGAGCAATATCTCTCTGGGGCCAAAGAGATGGTCAACGTTTCAACATCTTTCAAAGCAAAGAAACCTCAATGAATCTTTCCTAAGATAAATTAAACCTTCA
>JARFYF010000118.1:15618297-15630203 GCA_030265395.1 Rhina ancylostomus | reverse complement strand
GAAACATTGACTGTTTATTTCCCTCCATAGATGCTGCCTGACCTGCTGAGTTCCTCCAGCATTTTGTGTGTGTTGCTGCAGAATAGCATTGTCAAGTTTCAGTGTATAACTAAAGTTGACATTGTTGGTTTCAGTGCAGCGTTTCCTATTGACATGGCAAGTTCATGTAGTTAGCAGGTCTAATCTTTGCAGCTAGCTCGTAAAAGGAAAACACCACAATGCAAGCAACATTCTTCAAGGTACTGCAGAGTGCTGATACTGAAGGATTGGATGCTGCAGTGAAAGGAGGATGTGGGAGAGTCCTCCCAGGGGCCTAGAGAGGCTGAAGAAGAAATAGTGACTGCAAGATGCATGCTTCTTGTACAAGGGAGGTGGTGGGGAGGGGGGCTTCACTAGGACCCTCCAGAGCCACAGCCAGGTCTTCCTGGCAGGAGGTTTCCAGTAAAATCTGCAATTCCCAGTCTCTCTGTTCCAGTGGACTGAAGGGAAGTAGATGAAGCCTTCTCTGCTTGAGGATTGAGTTTGGATGACCTCTGTAATGTAGCAAAGAGCAGCAAACTTGGACCTGTGGCAGATCAGCAGCAACAATCTGGGCTGTTCCTGAGATTCCTATACCTCAGTGCATGTGACCATAATAAACCAATTTGCCAATTAGGAAGCTGAGAGTGACTATGACCTTTAACCTTCATGGGTGACACAGTGGTTCAGTAGTTAGCACTGCTGTCCAAGGGTCAGGGTTTGATCATAATCTCAGGTGCTGTCTTTGCAGAGCCTACATGTTCTCCCTGTGACAGTGTGATTTCTTCCTGTGCTCCAGTTTGCTCCCACATACAAAAACATTCTCTCTTCTCTCCTCTTCCATCGGGTAGAAGATACAGGAGCCTGAAGGCACGTACCACCAGACTTAAAGACGGCTTCTACCCCACTGTGATAAGACTATTGAACACAATAGATGGACTATGACCTCACGATCTACCTTGTTGTGACCTCACACCTGATTACACTGCACTTTCTCTGTAACTGTGACACTTAATACTCTGTACTGTTATTGTTTTTACCTGTACTACATCAATGCACTCTGTACTGACTCAATATAACCGCACTGTACGATCGGTTTGTAAGGCAAGTCTTTCACTGTACCTTGGTACAAGTGACAATAATATACCAATACCAAAAGGACTTGCTAGTAACTGGCTGCTGTAAATGAACCCTTGGTGTGGGCAAGTGACAAATGAATCAAAAGAGAGTTGTTGGGTAAACGGAGAGAACAAGTTGTAGAACTGTGGGGGTGGGGGTGGGGAAATGGGACTGATGAGATCGCTCAGCTAGGAGCCAATCTCCTCCTATGTCAGTAAAAGTATTTTCCAAGTACACAAGTGACATTTACTTGAGGAAATGTTACATGTGTGCTTGCAATTACTTTTACTGTAAAAGGAAGTCAGAGATCTCAGTAAAGACAAAGAATGCAATTTAAGTATTGGTACTTTAAATAACCTGGTTTCAGGGGAAACAGACTTTTCTGTGAGTAATAAGAATTTTGTTTTTCAAACCAATGAAGATAGAAATCAGACTCTGGATGAATTTTGAATGTTGAATTACTGCTGGGGTGAAAATATTTCTCCAGTAAGTCAAGAGTTGAGTTTCCCAAAGGGATCTAAGATACCAGAAATGCACACAAATAAAATTGCTCAACTTAGGGTTAAGCCAATTTTCAACTGTACAGTACCTTGTGCAAATGAATTTCTTGGCCAGGAGTAAACAAAATTGTTGCACAGATTTAATTTGAACTGAAGTGCAGCAACACAGTGTGTGAATATTCCTATACACCCTTGCAGTATGTTGGTTCCTTGCTGTAATTCCCACCCAAACAAGGTCCCAAACTAAATTGCAATAAAGAACAAATAGTCTCCCGGCATTTTCACATGGGAGGGAGGCAGATTGAGAGGGTGGGTTATGTCAACAACAGTCCGACAACTCCAGTCAAGAGTGCCCCTACGTGCGAATGGGGTCAAATCTCCTTACAGTCAGAGAACTAGTGAAATGCAAAAGGAAAGTGGTCTCAGAGAACTGAATTAAATAGTCTTTTTTCTCTTGTTTTCTCAGAATGGTTGGACTCCACTACATTTTGCAGCCAAGTCTGGTTCCCTGGATACAGTACAGTTCCTGGTGGAAAGTGGAGCTTATCCCAAATTGGAATGTAAGGAAGGAAAGACGCCCATTCAGTATGCAGCAGCTGACCACCACCAAGAGGTGGTGAGCTTTTTAATCCGAAAGAATAACATTACCCTAAAACTGACAGAGGACCGCAAAGTAAGTGGTGGAAGGTCAAAACTCTGAATAACACAAACTGGAACCAGGATCCAGGACTTTATAGCACATCCTGGAAATAAATATTACATGGAATCATAGTGTTTTGGTTGGCCCTTCAGTCTATCACTGAAATGCCTATCAGTTTGTCTTACTTCCCCACTCCTTCCCCATAGCTCCTTAAAGCTTTATCTAATTCTGCTTCTAATCTCACTATTAAACCTGCTGCCGTTGTTCTTTCATTCCATGTCAAAGCGACACACCTCATATTTATTCCATCATGTTGCCTTTAAGTTATTTTCTGAATATTTTTGCATTCATAAGCACATTGTGAAGTTACTTTTTTAAATAAAGAAAATAAGTGACTACAATGGGATATAGACAGATTGAGTGAGTGGGTAAAAGTTTCATGCAGGAAAGTGTGAGGTCATGCCCTTCTGGTAAAAAAAATCTAAAGGCTGATTATTATCTGAATGGAGAAAGACGACAAATGAGTGACATGTAGAAGGATCTAGGTGTTCCAGCACATGAATTCCAAAAAAGCTAGCAGGCAGGTCCAACAAGTAATAATAAAGGCAAACAGCATTTTGGCCTTCATTGCAAAGGGGTTGGCATTTAGAAATAGGGAGGTTTTGTTGCAACTGTACAGGGTATTAGTGATGTCTCACCTTGATTATTGTGTACATTTTTCATCCTCTTACCTAAAAAAGGTATAGTAACATTGCAGCCAGTTTTAAGTGGGTGACCTGTTATTTTTAAACAGTGACACCTAGTTCTAGATTCTCCCACCAGAGGAAATATCCTCTCCACATCCACCATGTTAAGACCTCAGAGGATCTTATAAGGTACCTCTCAGTCTTCTAAACTCCAGCAGACACAATTTTCACATGTCCGACCTTCCCTCTTCAGACAATCTCCCCATTCCAGCTACTAGTCTAGTAAAATCCAGGGAAACCAGGCAAGCACACGAGGGTGAAAGGAATAGAATGATGTATTGGCAGGGTTATATGAAGAAGGATATGAGGAGGCTTTTGTGGAGAATTAGCCAGTTGCTGTACTTCTGTGTGGTAAATTGTATATGAAATTAGGTAAGACTGCGAGAGATTGGCTGTCACCCATTTCACTCTATCGCTCTGTGCTTTTATTGTGTGAAAGGCTTTGAGAGATTTCAATGGATAAGACTCAATGTATAATTATTATTGTGGAATTGTTCTGATTTCATCAGTGAACTAAGCCATAGCTCATCAGAAGAACTAACGTAATTATTGTGGATTTTGTTGCAGTTCATCTTTGACCTCATGGTTTGTGGAAAGCTTAATCGGAACAAGGTCATTGAAGAGTTTGTCCTGCACTCGGCTGCCCCCATGGACACTGCCATCAAGCTCTCCCATGCTTTTGGCATCACAGCTCTGAAGGAGAAGGAGAGGTCCAGGGAGTTGCTGGAAGCAGCCAAGTACTGTGAGAACATGGCCAGCGAGCTGCTTACAGTGGCATCTGGTTGCAGGAGTGCTGGATACCTGCTCCGTGCCGTGGATCACCGGGGCACCACCATGCTGGATTCCTTAATAGAGTGCGAGCAGAAGGAAGTGGTAGCTCACCCAGCAGTGCAGAAGTACCTAACTGACGTCTGGTATGGGAACTTGAAGTGGGCCCACTGGAAAATAGTCCTTTTGTTTTTTACCTTCCTCATCTGTCCTCCCATTTGGCTGCTCTTCTCCCTCCCACTTAAGCACCAGTTCAACAGGATTCCAATTATGAAGTTTATGAGTCATTTGGTTTCTCATATCTTCCTCCTGGTGCTGTTTATATTAACCATAGTCTATCCCCCACTTAGCCCAATATATGAAGGTCGGATGCTTCCCTGTTGGAATGAATGGCTCCTGCTCGCTTGGCTTTCAGGAATGCTGGTCTCTGAGCTGACCCACCCAGGGGAGAGGGCAGGATTGGCATGGATTCGGGTTTTTATCCTGGGATTTTCAGCCATCGCTGTCTTCTGTCACCTGCTTGCATTTGCTTTTCGGGACCATGAGCGGCTGCACTGCTTCTTTGCGCGAAACATTTTTCTTGCAGTGGCCATGACTCTCTGCTTTGTGCAGTTTTTGGAGTTTCTGACCTTCCACCACCTTTTCGGCCCCTGGGCGATCATCATCCGAGACCTGATGAAGGACCTGGCCAGGTTTGCGGTCATCCTCGCCCTGTTTCACGTAGCTTTTACCATGCAACTTGCAGCAGTTTACCAACCTGTTTACCCTGTACCTCTGCTCAACCCCTCTGCTGGGAATAAGTCGGGTTCTGAAGAGGCACTTTATGACATTCAAGACCCATTGGATATTACTGTCTTACTTTTCTTTGCTCTGTTTGGTATGGTGGATCCAGACTCCTTACCTGCATTGTATCGGACACCCATTTTTACCCAATTCATTGTCAAGTTTGTGTTTGGAATGTATCTTGTCATGACTCTGATTGTTCTGATCAACTTGCTGATTGCCATGATGAGTGACACCTACCAGCGAATCCAGGCACAGTCAGACACTGAGTGGAAGTTTGGGAGGGCCATGTTAATCCGTGACATGATCAGGAAATCAGGGACCCCTTCTCCATTCAATCTATGCACCAATCTTTTCTACTACATCAAACTGCTGTGCAAACATAGGGGTAAGTCAATGATTTTCATTAAGTTGAATGGGTGGACCAATGTGTTACAAGTATTTCACAGGTGAAGTTAAATTTATAGCCCTTATTTTCCTAGCTTGAGTATCATGAGAACTGACAAGAAGTGTAGTGGTTAGTGTAATGCTTTACAGCGCCAGTGACCCGGGTTCAATTCCGGCCACTGTCTGTAAGGAGTTTGTATGTTCTCCCCACGTCTGCATAGGTTTCCTCTGGGTGTTCCGGTTTCCTCCCACATTTCAAAGACGTATGGGTTAGGAAGTTGTGGGCATGCGATGTTGGCACTAGAACCGTGGCGACACTTGCAGGCTGCCTCCAGAACACTCTACGCAAAAGACGCATTTCACTGTGTGTTTCAATGTACATGTGACTAATAAAGATATTTTATCTTATTTTAAGAGTCAGCTAAAAGGCACAGGAATCCCAGGGATTTATGGAAAAGAGTCTGGTTTGCACCTTTAATAGGCACAAAACCTTGATCGTATCACTGGTACAATACTTTCCCCAACCCAATCCCCTCCCCAAACTTTGTAGCCACACCATAGACTCCAGACTTTAAGGTCATCCAAGTCATCTCAACCCCCACCCGCACTACCTTCAAACTTGGACCCAGTTCCTTGCTAGCACTTCTCCATTCACATAAACCATCTCTGATTATTTCCAAAAATCAACCACGACATGTGAAACTTTTAGTTACATTTGATATCACTGTTAAGTAGATAGACAAATTAGATTAAACGAATGAGTGATCAAAACACTGTGCCTAAATAATGGAGATATATTACATTCTTCTTGTATTTCTAACACTTGGACAAGGATTATACAAGCATTATGATGCCAGAGACAAATTTAGTTTGGAGTGATTCCCTACATAGGCTTAAAAAATGACTGAATGACATTATTATACAACCACTTGACATATTCCTATCTCTGAAATTTTAAAGAAGGCAATAGATACTTGTATGATAACATGATGAATCATAATTGTATTGCTATAAAGGGAAAAACCCGTGGGAAATGGGATTGTTGAAATTTTGGAGCAGAAGGAGGCCATTGAACTCCCTGGACCTTTCTGGGCGACAGTTCCAGATTGTAGCCATCCACTCTAAACTACCAGACTCATACATAATGCTTTGGGAGGACCGAATATTTCAGGGCTGGCCAAAATTACTGGTTTTGTCTACAAATATGTCAGTGCCAGGAAGCAATCAAAAGAAGTAAACGCAGGTAATGCCCAGCATTACGGACATATCATCATATCTCAGGTGACATCCATGGAAAAAGAAACAGAGGTAATATTTCAGGTGGATGGCCAATGTTCTGGAAATAAGTAAGAATACAAGACTTGCAAGCCCATAGCTCCCTGAAAGCGGTAATAGAAGTAGACAGGGTGATAAAGAAGGCATATGGCATGCTTGCCTTCATCGTTTGGGCCACTGAGTATAAAAGTTGGAAAGTCATTATGTGGCTGTATAAAACTTTGCTTAGGCTACCTTTGGAGTATTGTGTACAGTTCTGGTCGCCACATTACAGGAAGGACATGGAGGCTTTGGAAAGGGTCCGGAAGGAGTTTACCAGGATGCTGCCTGGAATAGCTATAGAGAGTATTAACTATAGAGAGAGGTTTGACAAAATTGGATTGTTTTCTCTGGAGCAACCAAGTATGTAAAATTATGAGAGGCATCAACAGGGTAGATAGTCAGAGTCTTTTTCCCATGGTGGAAATGGAAAATACCAGGGGACTTAGGTTTAAGGTGAGAGGGAGAAAAGTTTAAAAGAGATTTTCGTGACATTTTAAACACAGAGTGGTAGGTGCCTGGAATGTGCTACCAGTGGTGGGGATGGGGGTGGTGGAAGCAAATACAGAAGTGGCATTTAAGAGTCATTTAGACAGGCCCATGAAAATTCAGGTAACGGAGGGATAAGGATCATGAGGCAAGCAGTTGGGATTAATTTAAATTTGGCATCATGTTTGGCACTGACATCGTGGGCCAAAGTGCCTGTTCCTGTGCTGCATGGTTCTGCTCTATCTCTCTAAAACTTAGGTTTCATTAGCAGTCCTATGACTTATATTCCTGAGATTTGTTCTCACTGAACATTGTCCCCTCTCAAAGACATCATTGTTATGGTTTGTGTCAGTCATGGCTGTTCATAATCTCACTTTTATTATGCAGATGTTTTGCATTAGAGGACCCTAAACAAGAATATCAGCGACCTGTTGGGGTTTCATTGACTGATGTTTCTAACAGCAGCTTCTAGCTGGAGATTTGCACAGATATTGCACGCTCCAGCTGTGAGATTGATTACACTGAAGCTAAAAGTGGCTATTTTAAACAGACAATGCAAAAGCTTTTTAAAAATTTGCAAGGAAGAACCCTGTAAAAGTATTTCACTTTGATAAAACCCCAAAATAATATGACTTTTTCCAATAATCTATAGGATTTCAGCTAAAAATAATATCATTCTTCATATGGAGCCTGTCAAAAAAATTCATTCCACCAATATAGCCTTCCATAGGACAGAACATATGCTGAGCCCAAATGCGAAAGTCTGGAATGTGCTGATACATGCTCTGCAAATGGATCTCTGTAGAACTGTAAGCAAGACAACTATTCAGAAAGGCCTACTGTTATATATAACATAGAAAAGTACATCACTGGGCAGGCCATGCAGCCCATGATGTTGTGCCAATCTTAAAGAGAGTGAAGTTCCAGTTATGCAAGCTTTGTCCTGGTGAAATAAAGCAGCTTGCTTTTCCTTGGACGTCAATAACCATTCTAATTAATTTAAAGTTAACAGTGCCAATGAGCCATATAATACAATGCTATTTGCTACATCCTTTCGTCACTGCTCTCTCATCCTCACTGTACTCCTTGGGAAACTTGACATTGATTTACTTTACGTACTCTATTGTTCTAACTCCTTTCCCCACACTCAGACAAATCACCATGGAGTGTTAGTTGTGATTTCATTTCTACCTCACTCAATGTTGCCTAGGTCACTTTTTTCTTTACTTAACTATTGATGGGTCATAGTTGTTGCAATGACATCGTGCTATATTTGTCATCTACCTTTTCAAAATAGAGTTTGATTTAATTCTGTAATTAAGTGGATTCTTCTTAGCATATTTAATCAATTGTTCTGCGATGTCCCTTCCTAAAAAATTCTTAGTTGGCATTGTCATGTAAAAGTTGGCAGACTTGCTTTCAAACAGGATTAGTGTAGTTAGCTGAGACTGTCATTCTGAAGTGGTTGATTGTAAGTTCCAGAAGTGCTGTGTTGTCCCTGCTCTCATTGTGTTCTGCTTCTTCCCTTTACCCAAATCTTTCCTTGTCACATGATGATAGTTAGTGTTGCTGCAATTGGTATGGTCGTGGCACAGTGGTTGAATATGCAGGCTTAGTAATTCTGAGCTCAATTCACATGCTGCTAGCTGTGAAATTTAAATTCAACCAATAAATCTGGAATTGAAACAAAACTAGACATTCATAAAAATGACCACAAAACTGCAGGACTGTACTAAATATCTATATGGTTCATTATTACCCTTAAAGGTAGGAAGTCCGGTTTCCTTAACCACTCTTCCCAAAATTTGACTCGAGACTCACCAATGTAGTTAATTCTGAAATGGTCTGGCATTTCAATAAGTTCAAAGGCAATTAGAAATAAGCAATAATTGATTCCCAAATGAATAAATTTTATAAAGAATACAACACCCTCTTTGTGACCATCTTGGGAAAAATACATCTCACACAACAGTGCAACTAAGGCATATTGTGGGAAGCCCTTGGAGTTCTTTGGACACCTAAACCATTATTCCAATACCACGATTGTTACTCAATACATTTCTCACAATGTTTCCCCACAATCCCATATATAAATAGAACATAGAACAGTACAGCACTGGAACAGGCCCTTCAGCCCACAAAGTCTGCACTGACCATGATGCCAATCTAAACTAATCTCATTTGTCTGCACGTGGTCCATATCCTTCTATTCCCCAGTCCTGACGAAGGGTCTCGACCCGAAACATCGACTGTCCATTTCCCTCCATAGATGCTGGATGGCCTGCTAAGTTCCTCCAGACTTTTGTGTGCTGTTCCAGATTTCTAGTATCTGCAGTCTGCTGTGTCTCCCTCCATTCCCTACCTGTTCATGCATCTGTCTAAATGTTCTTAAACATTGCTATGTTATCTGCTTCTACTGATCTCCACTGCCCACACTTCAGCCTTGAGCTCACTGTACTGTAAGTTCTCCACCTTGACCAAACCCATTTCATAACCTTCTGCAGCTGGGAAGATCATACATTCAGCTTTTCTCTCTCCACTATTCATTCCACTGCCTGTACTTTATAGAACATAGAACATAGAACTGTACAGCACGGGAACAGGTTCTGGCCCACAATGTCCACATTGACCATGATGCCAATCTAACTAATGCCATCTGCCTGCATATAGTCCATATCTCTCTGTTCCCTGCCTGTTCATGTGTCAGTTTAAATGTTGTTCATGTGTCTGTCCAGTCTAATAATAATTCAGAAATCATTCACTCCTTCAAAACATCACTTCTGTGTGAATAAATGGGCACTAACACTATTTCATAGCACAGAAACAAGCTTCCTACTCCAGGTGTGAAGTACCAATCTATACTAGTCCTATTTACCAGCACTTAGTCCATAGTCTTCTATACCTTGGTGATTCAAGTGTTCATTAAAATGGCATGACGGTACCTTGCTCCACTACCTTATCATGCAATGCATTTCAGATTGCAACCACCCTCTGAATGAAAAAAAGTCCTCAGATGACTTCAGACTCTCTTACTCCCCACCTTATGCCTATGCCCTCTTTTTAGACATCTCTGTTATGGGGGGAAAATATTCTCACTATCCACCCTATCTATGCCTCTCATAAGGATGGATAGGGAGAAATTTTTCCCCATAACAGATGATGGGTTTGTTTAAATTTCCACTAAAGTTACCCCACCCCTCTAAAACTGAAATAAAGAAAATAGTGTTGAAAATACACAATAGCCCCAATCAGCATCAGAGGAAAACTTCACATTTCAGGTAAACTGCCTGGTAGAATTGACCTATAACATTAATCTGTCTTTTCTCTTTGGTTTATATTTCATTTTTGTGTTGTTTTAATTTTAGGAAAAGTAAGAGTTATTTCATTTCCAACTTGCAATGCTTGCTTTACATCCTTTCTCTAATGGATGCATCCCAGGTGCATTCAAAAGACTGGGCAACTTTGAACAAGTGTTTTTTTTTGTCCAAACCCATAGGTAAACTCTGCTCTACAGAGGGCCGTGAATTGATGAATGAAGGAGATAACCTCGACACCATATCAGATACACGCTCCATTGACATGTTGGCACATACATCTGTCGGCTGGATACGAAGCACCTCTAAAAGGGCAACACAAATCTCTCCTGAAGGTACTACATCAGCTCCTTTCTGTACTAAAGTGTTAGTCATGTTTTAACGAGTTCAGAATCTGAATCAGAAACAAATTTATTATCCCTGCCTTATATGTCATGGAACGTATCATTTTGCGGCAGCAGTACAGTGCAAAGATATAAAATTACTATAAATTACAAAAATAAATAAATAGTGCAAATAAAAAAGTTGGAAGATAGCATAAATTACATTTAGCCTTCTCTTGAAGAATAATTAGCAGCAGAAATGCTTCTTCTAAGCTAAGAGATAATACCATTGCTTTGCAGCAAGCATGTTTCATTGACAATGTGACGGCAGCCACAGACCAATGAAGAGTCCCACTCTTCGTCTGGATGCTGTTGCTTCTCTTTCCTTTTCCTCTGTCAGTGGAATCTGAGCCAAGAATATTTCCCTTTCAATGTGTGAACATAAAAGATCAGGAGGCCTGGAAAAATGTCTTGTACTCTTGAAGTTCAATAGCATCTATTTCAACACTGAGCTTTAAAAAACCTACCTGATATTCAGTTATGTTGTAGCTAGTGAAACTGACAATCAACCTGGGAAAATAAAAAGCACCTAGTTTGACTTTGAACATCTCCTTCACCTCAAAACCTCTCCCTCTAAGATGAATTTCTGCCTTATTGTGCTTGAGTAAGCCTCTTGCTCACCGGTAATATAGTATTGTTCTTCATTCAAATGTTTCATCATTAGTTTACTGGCTGAAGGACTGCATTAGTTCAAGAATGTGGTGAGCCACCACCTTCTCAAGGGCATTTGAAGGTGGGCAATTATTCTGGCTTTACCAATGATGCCCACATTTCAAAAAATGAATAGTAAAATTGATATTTCATATTTCTTTGTTCCTGAATTTTTCATTGGAAGAATTAATTACATGTGAGCAAATGCACTTACTTAGATGGGGCAAAGTCCATAGAGAAGATTCTTGCCTCTCAGGACTAGACTGAAAGCTTGCCTGAATACAAACTCTGAGGATTATGGATGAAAGACAGTGTACAAGCTTGTCAGTGAAGATAAAATGCATAAATATTGACATTGGCTAGGATACACAAAGGAAGAGTGAAAGGAAATGAATCAAAGGAACATTTTTATGACTTGATTTTCTGGCTAATTTAAGAAACTTTGGATTTATAAGGACTGAGATTAGCAGTAAAGAAAAAAATAGACAATAGCCTTATCTAAACTGTTTGCAAAAATGTGGTTTGAAAACTATGAAATAATAGCAAGATAGGTTCTTATTTTAGGTTTGTGTGAATATGGTAAAACTGGCTTCCAACATTTCCTTCTCCACAGCTGGATTCTTACGAGGCATACGGCAAAATGGTCCAATGCAGATTGAAGATGTTATTGATTGGCACAATGTGGCTTTTCGCTATCTGACAATGAAAGGCCAGACTGATGGTATGTTTGTAAAGGAATCCTCTCAGTCTGAGGATGCAAACAACACAGACCGATTTGCCCTTCTAGTGGATGC
>JARFYF010000118.1:15347260-15365739 GCA_030265395.1 Rhina ancylostomus | reverse complement strand
GATTGTTCTGCAGAATGCCTTCATTTGGTCTGTAAGGGTGACCCATCGCTTTAATTCTCCATCCACAAAAATTGTGCAAGTGGGTGAAAGGCTAGCAAGCTGCTTTAATACAATGCAGTACATTGTCACTACTGTAATATACAAAATTTGAGGAATAAAGCAGGTTTCACACATTAAACACTGCTTTCTAAAATAAAAGTATTACATTTTTAATACTTGGCAGTTAACAGTATCTGTGGAGAAGCAATTGCTTATGGCTGCTTTATTCCTCCAGATTTTGTATGTTGCAATAATGACAACACTTTGAAAAGCTCCATTGAATGTGGCACAACTTTCCCAATTTCTTCAGCCACTAGCTCAATATTTTTCTGTTTAACTGTTGCAGCACTTTTAGTATAAATAAATTTGCTTTTGTTGCATATGTACCTTGACCAAAATCACTTAAAAGGGTGAGTATTGGTTATATTGAAAGTGCTGTAACAGCTGAACTGGTTAATTGTGAATTGGCAGTGTAAGAAGATGAAGTCAGCAGTCATTCTTAAAAGTATACATTCTCAGAGCTATGCTATTATTAATATGAAATGACCATCATTACCAAGAGAATATGGGTTATTAGAAATGGGTTAATGGTCTTGTGTCAAATGGTATGAAGTTAGTAAGAGAAAGAAATGCAGCTACATTAATTGGACTTAGAATGTCAGTATGCTAAGTATTTATGATGGCAACTGCTAGACTCCTGCTCTAGTTTTTTAAATTTCTGGGCTGCAGTAAGAGTTTAAAAGCCACTTAGTACTATGTTAAAGGCCCAAATTAGATGGGATGTAAAACAAGGGGGAAATATCTTTTGGGGTTAAGGCTGTGGCATTCACTTCTAGGAATAGCAGTTGAAGAATTGTATCTGATTTGGTTTGTACAGGCCTGTGGGTTGGGGAAGATACAATGGTAAGGTGTGTTTTAACAATTTTTTGACTTGATGGGTAATGCTAATCACTTAGTTTGTGTGCACACTGAATTTTAGTATTGTGCTGTCAATTAAAGTTTTAATGAACAACATTTTGACTGCACTTTGAGAGCGTTAAGAGGGAATTCTATTGAATCTGCATAGAGTTGCATTAGTAGTATTCACTGGAGAATTGTATAAATAATATAAATATAGATATTTGTATGTATACATAAAAAAATTGGCACCAAGTCCATGGGAGGGGTTTGGACAAAAACTGAACATATGCAAGTATATAGAGAATGAATGACATGTCTGAAGAAATTTTAGAGCCTTGGGGCCAAAGAAGCTGGAGGGAATTTGATTTTCCAGTACTAGATGTAGATAGATGGTGGGATATATCAGAAATAATGGAAGGATTAAGTGAAGTGCTAGGGATAGAGCTGTGAGGCATCAAACAGGCTAATGTAAATTTGGAAAATTGCTGCTACAAAGCAGTAGGTAAGAAAGATGATCAAGCAACTTGGATGTTGCCTGACCATCTGAATGTTTCAGCATTTTCTGTTTATATTTGAAAGTTCTATTGCTTTGAATTGCTCTGTCCTGCCAGAGTTCTTTCCCAATATAGCATTGGAATGATCCTTGTGGTGAAGTAATATTTTGCACAGGTTTGCTGGAGTACAAATTTGGTAATGAAAATGTCCAACTTTGAAGAGATGGCTGCTTAATATTTTGCTCTGCACTTGTCAATCAACCTAATTTTCAATTGTTATTAAAATTGAGCTATAATCTGTGAATCTTCCAAAAATAGTCTCGGTATTTGAAATCTAGTACTTCTAGTTTTTCTTGGCATATGCTTCATTATATTAAGAATTTCTAGATCTTGTACAACATTGAATAGTTTCCAGCTGCACTAAATGGATCTAAGATTTGTTTTTTTTGTTTCAGAACAGTCGCTCGATGGGGAGCAACAGAGAACTACCTCTTTGCGTCACCGCCTCATCTCTCTACTGCAGAAACTCTTCCATAATGAAACTAGTATTAACTGAATGGCAATTAATATGGATTTTTAATAGACAATAAACAAGCCATAATCCAAAGCTTCTACCAAATAGTCTTCATCTGGTGTATGGTTTTGAGAATACTTTTGAAGGAAATGGTGGAAGGGAAGTATTAAACCTACAACTGAAACACAAAACAGGAGGAAACAGTTTTTTTCAAAAAGCAGATTTATTTTTTTATGGCAGCAATGGCTCCACAGAATGATGATACAGGACCTATGCAAGCACAAGAATTACTCTCAAAATTGAAAAAGAAAGAAGTTGAAGAGAATGGTGATGAAACAGTTAGTGAGGGATCCATCGACCGCATTCCCATCAAATTATGGGTGATGCATGGTGCAGTGATGTTTGGCAGGGAGTTCTGTTATGCAATGGAAACTGCCTTGGTAACACCAGTATTGTTGCAGATAGGTGAGTGCTAACAAATCTAGGCAAGATTACAACTCTTCTCTAATGTCTCTAATTTGATACAACAGGTACATCGACCTAAAATATTGGGATGAGTATGACATGTTCTGTTATGCATGTATTTGCTATCCTAGATCTGTACAATTTATACTTGTTTCCAAGGGAAGCTGATTTAATAGTGCATTAAATGCTTGAAACCTCACTACAGCAAATAAACCACTTTGGAAATGCACCTTATTTTGGAAAAAGAAAATGTGTAACCATGTTGTGAACTTGGTGATGCTTTGTATTCTGTTGTAATGCTAGAGCCAATATTTTAATTGGCAGGTGAAAATACTAACCAGTCTATTCCACTTTTAGAAAGTTTACATCATTATATTTTTTATCATGGTATCTAAGTATTTGATTTGCACTTCAGAAAATCTAATGTTTTTTAATCTAAACACTGTCTGAATTTACCAAGTAGAGAAACTGCATGCTGTTAATTCTGATATCATCAGTGATTGCTAGCTTTCAGTTTGTAAACTTGTACTTCATATGAGTAATTTTGCATACAATAAAAGTGGTATTATTCCAAAGTATTTTAACATAATAAATTGGTCAGCAGATTATGCAGAAAGTTGACCTAAATGTAACAAGCTTGATGTTTACCAGTTGGGGCTTTTAAAGAGTTGGCACTGGCAGAGATGCTTCTGCTTTGTTTTTATTGCTAACTAGCACTCTGAATACAGTTCGTGTATATGGAGTAATGGCTGCATTTTTCATGTAAAACTCCTGAATCCCGTTTTCTCTCTGCTGAGGAAAACCATGGAATATTTGATATCCCTGGTTTGTCAATACTTGGTAAACTAGTTGTTTCAGATATTTGTAGTTGAGTACAAGGATGCAGGAGTTGAGAGGAAAAAGGGGATGTGAGATGCTGGCAGATGAGGCAAATCCCAAGAAATTCTATAAGTATATTGAGCAAAAGGGTAACTAGGGAGGGAATAGGTCCTCTAAGGATCTGTGGTCACCTGTTTGTGGTGCCACGGGAGATGGGGCAATGTCTTAAATAAATACTTAACTGTATTCACTGTGGAGAAAGTTATGGAAGCTAGGGAACTCCATTGAGGAGAATAGTGATATTAAGAAATGTATCTGCATTACTAAAGAGGAGACATTGGCAGTCTTAAAGCAAAGGTTGATAAATCCCTGAGGCCTGACCAAGTGTATCCTAAGACATTGTGGAAGTTTGGGGAAGAAATTATTAGGGTCCTAGCATACTTTTTTGCATCTTGGCCATAGGTGAGGTATGGAAGATGGCTAATGTTGTGCCTATATTTAAGAAGGTCTACAAGGATAAGCTATAGAACTAAGACTGATAAGCCTAACATCAATGGTGGGAAAATTACTGGAATGGATTCTGGGACACTGGATCTACCCACATTTAGAAAAGCAGGATCTAATTACAGATGGTCAGCATGGCTTTGTGTGGGGAAATTGTCTCATGAACTTGAAAAAGTGATCAAGAGGATTGATGAGGGCAGATGGTAGATGTTGTCAAAGGCCTTGGTAAAGTCCATGTAGACAAGGTCCCACACAGGCTGATGCAGAAAGTTAGATGAGCTAGCCAATTGGTTTCAAAAATTAGCTTGGTGATGGTAATAGAGGATTTTTCCCAGTTCAGAGGTCTGTGACCTGTGCTACAGGGATCCAAGCTGGGGGCCCCCATTCGTCATCCATATGAATGATTTGGTAGGTAGCATGATAAGTTGCAAATGACAGCAAAATTGGTGGTATAGTGGGCAGTGAGGAAGTTATCCAACAAGATTTGAGTCCACTGGGGAAGTGGGCCAAGGAATGGCAGATGGAATTTAACTTGGATAAGTGTGAGGTGTTGCATTTTGGGAAGTTAAACCAGGGCAGGATTAGCACAGTAAATGGCAGGCCCTGGGGAATGCTGTAGAGCAGAGACACCAAGGGGTAAAGTACACTTTGAAAATGCTAACATGGGTAGACAAGGTGATGAAGGTGTTTGTCATGCTTGCCTTCAGTTGGGGGCACTGAGTAAAAGAGCTGGGACATGTTACAGTTGTGTGTGACATTGGAGAGACTGCTGTAGGAGCATTGTGTGCAGTTCTGGTTGCCATATTGTGTCATTAAGCTGGAAAGGGTGCAGAAAAAAAGTCACTTGAAGAGACTGGATAGGCTGGTGTTATTTTCCCTGGAGTGTAGGAGGCTGAGGGTTGATGTTGTAGATGATTATAATATTGAGGGGCATAGATGAGGTGGATTGTCAGTCCTTTTCCTAGGGTTGGGGATCTAAAACTGAAAGGCATAAGTTTAAGATGAGAGGGGGAAGACTTGAAGGAGATCCAAGGGGGCAAGTTTTTTTTTCCACAATGTGGTAGTTATATGAACAAGTTGCCAGAAAAAGTGGTAGAGGTGGGTACAAGGATTGGAGGGATATTGGCCAAATGCAGGCAAATGGGACTAGCTTGGTTGACATGGAGTTCAGCCAAAGGGTCTGGTTCTGGGCTATATAACTGACTATAACTTTTCACTTCAAATAAAAAAAACTTTGCTTTCTCATTCCAAGTAATGCATCTGGTTACTTATTTGTAGCTCTTGTGATCTATGGTTAAGCTGTCTTAAATGATTTTAAAACTGAACATGCCACTGTAAACAGTCTAAAGCTTCCTCATTCCTGTTTTTTTTAAATGAGTATGTGCACCTACAAATGATCTTGCTCTTTTGATTCTCAATTGGGATGTGAAAATTACACAAGACTACATTCCTGAAGGGCTTCATCCTTGTTCTGAGAGAATTTAGATATTCCTGTTCCTTGTATTATTCAATGTAACTGCAATAAAATGTGTATGGGAAAAGTTGCCCTGATCTATCACATTGCAACAATGGAAAACAGTTGAACAATGCTGTTTTTTTTAAGAAATACTTTCCCAGTAATATTAAAGAAGGTTAAATTAAACAGTACTAGTAATATTGTCCCCTTATAATTTAGCAAACTTTTTGCTGCCATGGTACACACTGATCTTCAGATAGTTGCTGGCCATATCCAGTTCTGAATTTCCTGCTTTCCCACCATCAGATCATTTGACCGTAGCCATCATTACAATTTCAAGTCCACAATATCAATACACTATACACTTGTACACTTGCATAGTTATTACTGTTAATCTATTGCCATATTGAGCAGCTTGTAAGGAACAGTGGTAAAGACCAGGAGAAAGAGAAATTGCAGACACTCTAGGGCTATAATTTGATGGCATTTGTATTCATCTGTCTGCTTTGTTAAACCAAACCTAGAAACTGGCAAGTGTACAATGTTTGTCTTGTGACTTGCAGCTTGGCTTTTGGCTAATCATTATCATGTGTCAAATTAAGAGGTCCGTGACACTGAAACCAAATACAATCTCAATTGTGACAAGATTTTATCTCCCTAAACTACCAGGAAAATATTGCGTTGAATTTAGTGGGGCAAATGCTCAAGGCTACCATCTGTAAACAGTTTAATTTGCGCATTACAATCTACTTTCAATCAAATGCCTGATATGTAGCCCAGTGCAGGAATAAACATGTTGGTAACTATTTCATGTTTATTAAATGATCCTTGGCTTTTTTTGAAACATGAACATTATTAAAACTTCAATAGAACTGAGTTTCTTTTGATTAACTTTTGGAACAAGACAAGAAAATGAGAGGAGTAAGCCACCAAGACCCTCAAGACTGCCTTGTCATTCCATGCAATTATAGCTGATCTGCTGGTCTCAACATCCCTTGTGTGCCAGTAATACATTGTATACAATTTCCTAATCTTTCAAAAACATATCCACCTCTTTTTAAATACCTTGCCAGTGATTTTTTTTTGGCTCCACAATGCTATGGGATACTGAATTCCAGCAATTCACTATCCTATCAGAAGAAACCCTGATGTGGCTTAAATAATCACCTTGCATCTATGTCCCCTTGTTTCAGACTCAACATCTACCTTGTCATTCCCTATAGGATCCAGTTTCAATAAGATCATCCCTTATTCTTCTAAACTCAAGAATACTGGTTTAGTCCATATTGTGATAAGACATTCCTGTCATTCTAGGAACTAGCTTGGTGGAAGTCTTCTGGACTGCCTTCAATGTTGCTAATTTCCCTGTAAAATGAGATGAAAACTGTATACAGTACTCCAGCTGTTGCTCTGCAAACATCCTGGATAAATGAGTGGGGGTTATTACTATATTTTGCTTTTTGCACTGCAGACTGAAGCAAATTTCCAGCCTGGAATGTAAAAGGCTGGTTTTAAGGAAAGACCTGAAAACTTAATAGCTGAAATTTTGAGGGATAACAATGAATTAGGAACAAGGGAAGTAAATTAGTTGCAAATGTCAGGAGGGGAAAAGAAAGTGGTAATCTTGTATATTCTATTTTGAAGGTGGATAGCGTAGGGAGATGCCAATGTTACCTGGGGGTGGGGGGTGGTGAGGAGCCCTGCTGTGTGTTTTTTTTCAAAAAGCAACAGCGTATTTGTATTGGTAACAGAATGACTTGGAGTTTGGGACCAGATAAGTAATGTTTTGAACTAACTGGTCAGGGAGCTTTTGCATCAAAATTTATTATAAAGACAATCCAAATACTTAAGTTTTGAAAATTAAAATGGGTGTGTCATGATGTTTAAACTCCTGCAATGGATGTCTTTAACTCAAAAGGCAAGAATATTAGCAGAAATAAGCCAAATGCCCCCTTAAGGCTGGTCCACCATTCAGTGAAGTCATGGCTGATTTGATACAGGTTTCCCACTCTCCCCATATTCATCAACATGATTTAAATTTCTATCATGAATGTATTCAACAACTCTGCCCCCATAATCTCAGAAGAAATTCCCTCATCTGTCTTAAATGTGACTTCCTTGGATAAGGTCACCTCTTATACTCCAATTGGCATTCTGTTCATGTATCAACCTCCTCATCCCAGACATCAAACTAGCTAATATTTCTCACCTATATTCAAATAAGTTCTCCCTTAAGTATAAAGACCAAAACACTGTGCAATTCTCCAGTGTCATTTCATCAATGGCTTGAAGTTATAGAGCCATACAACGTGGAAATGGGCCATTCAGCCCACCATATCTGTGCTGACCAGTGGGTACCCATTCATATATTCAATCTTCCAGCACTTGGCCTGTAGCCTTCTATGCCTAAGTGATTCAAGTCTCATTCAGGCACCTCTTAATTCTGTCAGTGACTCTGTTTCCATCACTTTTTTCCCTCAGGCAGTGTATTCCAGGTACTGTCCCCCCTCTGGCAATTTCAGATAATGATTCTGTTTTGTTCATTTACATCTCCCATGTCCTAGATCTTTTGTCTTTACTTTTCCAGTTCCCTTTCACCATATTTGTAGTGACCTTAATCACTTCAACTATTCACCTCTCCTTCCCCCCAGCAATATGACAGCATCCCAGAATCTGTCAGCAAGACCTGGACACTCAACCCAAGTATGTAAAGCTGGAACATCAGTCTGAATGACTCAATGCTAGTAGTTCCCTCAGCCACTGTCTGCAGACAGCACAATATCTAGTGCACTCAATGGAACAAACTTTCCAAGGTGTTATCCAGGAGCATTATCAAACAAAGTTTGGTCAAAGAGGAGGATTTCAAGGAGTCCCTTGAAGGAAGAAAGGGAATTCCAGAGCTTGGCAAATAATAAGAAAATCTATCTAATAAAAACACAAAATTCTGGAAATACTTAGCAGGCCAGGCAGTTTGTGGAGAGAAATGGCCAGATCTCCAAGTCTAGGACCATCCATTTGAGTCAAGAGTCCCAGACCTGAAATACTAACTGCCTCTCTCCACACCTGACACCAACACCACAGTGCCCTCAGCACTCCTGCCCCTACTCCAGAATTTAGGGTTTTGACAGCTGTTGGCACAGCTGCCATTGGTGGAATCATGAATTTCAGGATGATCATGAGATCAGACTTGAAGGAATGTGACACTTGGGAAGTCTGTAAGGCTGGAGGAAATCATGGAGATGAGCAGAGATTAGAAAACACGGGTGAGGCAGTCTTGACACAATGAATTCTTTGAAAAGACAAAGGTTTCATATGTCTTCCTTCAGAACAATTAATTTGAATGGTTCCCACTGTTTATTCTTTAACAGCACAACACTTCTAACTGTGCACATTTATTTCTCTTCCAAGTTCAGAATTTCCTCTCCCCATTTTTCTATACAATATACAACACAGCAATTATGTTGCATCAAAACATCCCTACTTTTATACTCCATATCCCCTGCAATAAGGCCAACCTTCCAGTAGTCTTCCTAATTATTTGCTGTGGTGCAAGCCAATTTTTGTTTTATGCTCTAGGACTCCAGGTCCCTTTGAAGTGCAACATTTTATAGTCTCACTTCAGTTAAATTTGTGCTTATTTTCTCTTCATATCCCTTTGCAGTCTATGTATCTTCTTTACAACATGCTAACCTGCTTATTATTGTTTCAATAGCATTTCTAGCTACTGCGTACACAATCACTTCATCCCAGTCATCCACTCTTCTGTCATAGCAATTTTCAACTTGAGAGTTTTCCATATGAAAATTAGTACAATAGATTTTTACTGAAATCTTTTCCTTTCTATAATGAAATGGTTATGTACTGCAACATGTTTCTCTGTGCATATTATTTTCGCATTTATAAGATTTTAAGTTTATGTCCAAGTTTACATTCCAATAGTAAGTGCAAAGGAAGGCTGATTCTCCACATATTCATATCTTTGGCTAACTTGTTTCTGAAAAGATATGCATATCTGATGGTGCAAGTTTTGAGATTTTTTTTTGAGTACTAGAAGAATAATCATTTCATCTTCCCAAAATGGCTTAATTTGAAATTCAGTACTCAAATCTTCTAATGCCTTCTGTTTTGGAAAAAAAATAAATGTTTTCATTTAAGTTTGCATTTGGCTAGATTGAAAGCTTAAATCTATTCAGTGAAGTAGTTGTGCTGATGTTTCCTTTTTGACTCTACAAGATTAACATCTTGTAAATAAGTGAAAAAATGCTATTTATTATTAAGGACTTATTCATGGTTTTCTGCATTAGATGCATTCTTTTGGCTGCCTTGAGGAGGTGGATAAGGAA
Organism: Rhina ancylostomus; assembly: GCA_030265395.1. Lineage (NCBI taxonomy): Eukaryota > Metazoa > Chordata > Chondrichthyes > Rhinopristiformes > Rhinidae > Rhina > Rhina ancylostomus. The sequence goes on along the minus strand of JARFYF010000118.1, from coordinate 15,356,205 downwards.
TTTTGCAAAAGCAAGCTGATAGAGATTGCTTTCCAGGCACAGCTTGATATATTTCCAGGGCTATTTATATGCCTGCTGCAAGTATACCATGTTGGGGTCGAATTAATTGGAGGTGGAAGAGGAACAAGATGTGGTCTTCCTGGAGGAGATAGTGGATCAGGGCTGTCTGCAGAGGGGCCTTGGTAATGATTGCAAAAATATATTTATGCTCAATATTTGGACATTGCTCACATGAAACTGATAGCCAGGGGCGATGTGTACTGGCCCGTGATTGATCAGGATGTAGAACATTTGTTGAAATCTTGCTCGGTGTCTCAATTGCAAGCCCAAACTGCCCACTACTCCAGTCCAAATGTGGAGATGGCCTGCTTATCTATATCAACGGTAAACCTTGACAACTTTTGATGGAATAGTTCCATTTTCAGTGATCGCCATTTGGTGGTTAGAAGTTTTACCATTTGGATTGTATATTTCTACAGAGTAAACCATTATATTTCAGATAAGCTTTTGCAACACAGCCTCTTGAAGGAAATGGTTTCTGATAATGCTCTGCAGTTTGGGTTGGCACAGTTTGTTACATCCATTCTCTCCAATAGAATTCAACATAAACCTTCCCCTATAATTTTGTCCCCTTTGGGTGGGCAGATCATCATCTCCATTGGACACAATGAAGGAACGGCTATTGGAGAAAAAGTCCAGCAGTCCGTGAGGCATCAGCTGGCATTGCTTCTAATAATATACATGATTATCCCACACATCCTCTGAACATTCACCAGCTAACATGCTAAGAGATCACCAGTTGTGGATGTAATTGAGTTTGGTGCAGAAAGTAATGATGGCGGAAAGGGGAGGCATACAAGTAGAAAATGACATGAGGTTTGGAGCAATAATTCTGATTAGGAGTCAGCACAGATACTATGACCATCAAGCCATGGACGTTGTCAAGATAGAGCCCTGGGAAAATTGTACAGTGTTAGGAGTCAAGAACTATATGACGAAGATGGGGGAAGCTGTATCAATCAGTTGATGTGTCCACACCATTACACACAAGATTACACACACACCATTCTGTTGGTTATGAAGTGATGGGTGATGTGGAACAGCACACTACAACAGAAAGTGGGTAGTTTGTAAAATGGTGCTTTCCCTCTGCTGTTTACACTGGGCTACTGGGTGCTTCTAATGCATAGACTTCAAGCTCTCGGTGCCATCCACAATGCTGCTGCTCCTCTGTGGTAATGGTGAATCTCTTCCTTAGCTGAAAGCTGCCTCCTAGAATCATGGAAGTGGACCACAAAAATGTAGAGTGGACCTTGATGGAAACCTGTGCCTTGAATATACTGGGATTACTTATTTAAATGTGTTACAGAGTCCCGCTGTGCAGATGAGATGTCATAGAATAAAAAAAAGACACTTTCCAAAAGGGAAAGTGGGAGAGGGGATTAAAATCCAATTTAAGATTGAGGAAACAAATTGCTAACTAATCCTTAATTTATATCCTGTTTCTGCCTTTTTTTTATATTGCATTAACTGATGCATCCAGCTGTTTCCTATTCAGATTATTAACTGTATTCAGTAGTACTGAGCTATCCACCTGCCACTTATCTGGGGGCCAACAGGAAATGAAGCATTTCTTGTGCCAATAGGAAATTATATCATTGTTCTCACCAAGGTAGATGGTTATGAGTAGGCCGTCAGGCAGTTTAAAGTTGAGTCATTCTTTGTGAACTGGACGAACACAATGTGTTTTCCTGCAGCATGGATTTATGCTATTATTATTGTTTTCAATCAGTAAATTGATGCTCAATACAGTCAATACGTCCCATGTACGGTGTTGTGAGAAATGCTATTTTCAACTAATCCCACTGCTTTCCAATTGTAGTAAAAGATTAGACTTTCCTGTTTGTTATGAATGCTCCATTTCCATTAGAGTAATATAATTGCCATGGAAGATCTCCAAAAGGTACTTTAAGCTGCTGCTTTATTTGTTTTTTAAAAAAACAAACAAATTAAAACCATGGGAAATGTCAAAGCAGTCAATGTAGTATTTTGAAGTATAGTTCACTGTTTGTTCATTGAGGGCAGCACTGGAATGTTATGCCAATTCAAAAGAAATGAACTCACGATGAAACTTTAATAGTAATTTGGAGCTTTAAGTTATAGGCTAGCTTTAAACTAGGTAACTGAGTTTATTGTTTAGTATGTGGTCTTGGGTTGCCCTGCTAAGGCCATCTGCACAAAAATAAAAATGAACTAAAATAATGAGGATAAAAATGAACTAAAATAATAATAATGAGGACTCCTGCCGAGTCCTGAGGTGGTGATCTTTTGTTGAGGATGACACAAACTGTTGTCTTTCTGAGGAATTGATTTGTTTACTTGTATAAATTTCAGTATAAAAGTTTAGAAGTTGTCTTCTATAGTCATTTAGTTGAATTGGACTAGTTGTGGTTATGATGGATTTTTTTTGCAGAAAAAATTAGAGGCTAATTTTTGGGTTAATGGGAAGTTTTCAGTTCCTATTTCAGTTGACTTCCATGATGAACAAGATGACCATTGGTAGTTGGTGAGTTCAGGAGCAGTGCAGAGAAATGAAATGGCATTTAGAATGTGAAGAAACAAGTGCTTAAAGATGTTTAAATGTAATTGGATATCAGAAAAATACAACACAGAAACAGGTCCTCAAGCCCACCGTATCTGCACCAACCATCTATCACGCATATCTGCACCAAACCCCTCATTTTCTCCCCAGCTTCCTATCACACTAGAAACAAATTATGGTGGCTAATTAACCTACCAACCCACAAGAGTTTTTGGGATGTGGGAGAAAATCAATTACCCAGAGGAAACCCAAGCAATCACAAGAGAATCCACCTTTCTGTACCTTGCCTCTCCCTCAGCAAGAACAGATGTATGTACCTGTGCCAGAAATTCCAGTGATGACAACAGATAAGGAAGTGACTCTTTGAAGTAGTTGAAGCCAGTTTATAGGCAATATTTGAAATTTTGCTTGAAAGCATGGTCAGCTTACTTGGATCACAACACATTAATTTGAATGTGAATTAGAAAATCTGAAATTGTAATGAAAATGTTTCTGTAAATAAGGTACTACTTATAGTTTCAATTTTGTTCTCGCAGGTCTTCCAGAACAATACTACAGCCTCACCTGGTTTCTAAGCCCAATCCTGGGACTGATCTTTACTCCTCTGATAGGTTCTGCTAGTGACCGCTGCACGTTGAGCTGGGGCCGCCGGCGGCCCTTCATCCTAGCTCTTTGTATTGGAGTCCTCTTCGGAGTTGCACTCTTCTTAAATGGCTCCCTCATAGGTAAATAATGGAACACTTTAACTTCGGTTGTTGCTGTGCAAATATTTTCATTCATGCCTTTGTAAATAATTTGGGAATAAACTGGCTTCACATTTTTTTAGGAACTGTAGTTATTTAAACTACATTGTCTTATGTTTGTTTTTTGCACACAACCAACTCTAGCTAAGAGTTGTACCAGAGGATTGAATAACTCAGTGCCAGGAAGCAGAGGGAATGGATGTGCGTGTTTGTGACCAGAAGGCTGTTAGGTTACATTTCTTGGTTTTCATTTTTGTTGTGTATATTAATGACTTTGTGCATATTAATAAATTAGATTTAAATATAGGTGACATGTTAAAGAAGTTTACTCATGATACAAAAATTGGCAGTGTGATTGACTGGGAGGAGGACACTTTTTAACTTTGGGTAAACATGGATGGCTGAACAGAAAAGTAGCAAATGAAATAAAATTCAGAGAAACATGAATTATTGCAACTGGTGAGCAAGAAATGAAATGTACATAGCTGGGAGGCTATTGAGATGTCTGCAAGAACAGAATCTATGTCCACAGTTATTTGAAGGTAGTAAGGTATTTGAAAAGATATATTGCGTTTTATTAGCTGAGGCATAGACCTTGAAAGCAAGCAGATTATGCTAGAATTGTACGTGTGTTAGGCCACAGTCTGCGTATTGTTCTGGTCACCATGTTACTGGGGAGGTGTGATTGCACTGCCAATTGTGAAAAGATTTAACATTTCTCTAATTAGTAGTAAAGTAATAGAGTCCATTAAGCCATATTAAGCATGACTTGTCAACCAACTCTGGTTCTCCCTTGTACAATTTGATTCTTTATTTAAGAATGTAAATATTATAGTCTGGGTTTTGATACAATTTGGCTGAGAAGCAGCAAGAAGGAGCCTTAAGTAATTACGGGCTATTCTTGGGTTGTTGCTTAAAAGAAAAATAGGTTTTGCTGCTGATCTTAAGATGGATTATCAGCTTGCATGTGAAGAATTGTAGCAGATGAACTTTGAATGTAAAGTAATATACTCTGTTTCCTGTACCTTAGAAAATAAACAAGGGTATAAGAATAAAAAGATGTAATACAGGTTTCAGCAAGGCAAGTAAAAACACTAACAAAAGATTAATTCCAGGGCATAAAATGGTTGGTATGTATTCAGTGGGTTGAAGGACCTGTTTCCATGCTGTTTCTCCATATCTAAGCAGGCAATAAGAAAAATATCTTTTATATTGGTTGGAATGGCATTATCACAAGTGGTTCAGGCATTACATTTGAAAACAAGCTAGATGAGTACATGAGAATAAATAAAATGGAAAGATATACTGAAGTATTGAAATGAGCTAGCTGGAAAAGATGTTCCACATAGCACGTAAACACCACACATTAGTTGAGTGGCTTGCTTCTGTTTTCATTCTGTGTAAATACACAGGCTCTTTATAATCTGCACTGATACTAAATATCATAAAAAGAACTGATAATAGAATGTAGTCTTGGCTCTTATCTTGACAATCTTGCATATTTTCTTGTCTTGATTGTTTTAAATATGCATTTAATTTTTTTCTATTTATTGATTTGGCTATTCATTGATCAAAGATGCCTGGTTTGTAACTTCTACAACCACTGATTTATTACAGTAAAATGATGGCATGCTCTGTGGTTATCTGGGATCTAAGTAAATAATTGCAATAGGTTAAAAAGTAGCATTTAATCAATATTGTAATTAGTAAATTAAAATATGAAATTGTTCAATATAAATATGATGCATGAGGAGTGTCAGTCAAGAAATTTTCTCAAGTACATTATATGCAAGTGATTATGTTATCATAAGCTTGTTAGGTGAGCAGTAAAATTTGAACAATTAGTAATGTACCAGCTCACAATTTAGAAATCTTAATTGACGATTGCAACAAAAGCTTATGCCCTTTTTCTAATCCTCATTCTGAGGGCACTTTTTTCCCTTTTATATCTTAGAGTATAAGAGAAATACAGCATGGACACAAGCCCTTTGGCCCAACTCATCCATGCAGACTGTGATGCGCATTTATTAATTAGTCCCATTTGCCCATGGTCCATTTTTATCCATGTACCTGGAGAATTTTTTTTTCCTCTCTTATCTTAAACCTATGCTCCCTAGTTTTTGACTCCCTTTCCCTGGAAAAAAGACTGTGTGCATTTACCCTGTTTATGCCCCTCATGATCTTAAAAACCTATAAGGTCACCCTCAGTTTCCTACGCTCCAAGGAATGAAGTCCTAGCCTGCCCAATCTCTCCCTATAACTCAAGCCCTTGAGTTCTGGGAACATTCTTGTGGCACTCTTTCCAGCTTAATGATGTCTTTCCTATTGCAGGTGACCAAAACTGCACACAATACTCCAGGTGCAGTCTCTCCAATGTCTTCTGTGACTGCAGCATAATGTCCCAACTCCTGTGCCTAATGCCCTGACTGAAGACCACTGTGCCAAAAGACTTATTCACGACCCTGTCTACCTGTAATGCTACTTTCAGGGAACTGTGTACTTGTACATCTAGGTCCCTCTGTTATACAGTTCACTGTGAAAGCCCTACCCTGTTTTGACTTCCCAAAGTGCAACACCTTGCTCTAATCTGAGTTGAATGCCATTTGCTATTCCTCTGACCACGTAGCTGATCAAGATCCTCCTGTAATTTTTGATAATCCTTCTCACGGTTTATGATACCACCTACTTCAGTGTCATCTGCAAACTTACTAACCATGCCTTGTACATTCCCATCCAAATCATTTATATAAATGATGTACAGCTAATGAGTCCAGCACCGATCCCTGTGGCTCACCACTAGTCACAGGCCTCCAGTCTGAAAAACAACCTTCCACCATCACCCTCTGTTTCCTACCATCAAGCCAATTATGTAATCTACTTAGCTAGCTCTCCTTAGATCCCATGCAATCTGAACTTCCGGACTAGCCTTCCATGTGGGATGTTGTCAAAGGCCTTGTCAAAATCCATATAGACATTGTCCACTGCCCTACCCTCATCAATCCTCTTGTTACCTCTTTTTAAAAAAAACAGATTTGTAAGACATGATTTCCCACCCACAAAGCTGTGCTGACTATCCTTAATCAGTCCTTGTCTATCCAAATGCTGGTGGATCGTGTTCCTTAAATCCCCTCCAGTAAATTCCCCATCACTGACGTCAGGCTTACTGGCCTTTAGTTCCCTGGCTTGTCTTTGCTGCCCTTTAAATAACGGTACTTTAGTTATGCTTCAGTCCTCCGAAGCTTCTCCTATGGCTTAAGATGATGCAAGTATCTCTGCAAGGGCCTCTGCAATTTTTTCCCAGCTTCCCACAAGATTAGAGGATGTACTTGGTCATGGAGTCATACAGTAAGGAAGCAGGCCCTTTGGCCCAACTGGTCCATGCCAGCCAAGGTGCCCCATCCAAGCTAGTCCTATTTGCCAGTGTTTGGCCCATAGCCTAGTAAACTTTTCCAATCCATGTACTTGTCCAACTGTCTTTTAATAGTTGTTAGTGCACCTGCCTCAACCACTTGCTCTGGCAGCCCATTCCACATGGATGCCACACTTGGTGTTTAAAAAAAGTTGCTCCTCAAGTTCCTTTTAAATCATTCCCCTCTCTTCCTAAAGCTATGCCCTCCAGTTCTTGATTTCTCCAACCCTGGAGAAAAGACTGAGTGCATTCACCCTATCTGTGCCCCTCATGATTTTATACATCTCGAGAAGACAACCTCTCAGTCTCCTAAGCTCTAAGGAATAAAGTCCTAGCCTGTTCAACCTCTCCCTATAAACTCTGTCCCTCTCTTGTAAATCTTTTCTGTACTCTTTCCAGTTTAATAACATCTTTCCTGTAGCAGGGTGATCAAAACTAAACACAATAATCCAAGTGCAGCCTCAACAGTGTCCTGTACTTAGTCAGGCCCTGGGGATTTATCCACCTTAATGTGCTTTATGGCCACTGATGATTCCTCTTTAGTAATTTGTATTTTGACATTGTCATTTTTCTGTCCACAATTCTCATACAAAGAATTTTGTGCCATGTTTGTAGCAGTTTTGATTTTCCTCATACTGGATTTAATTCATGGGAGCTGGGAGGGGAAATAGCATTGCTAGTCACTCATCCTTCAAGCTAATTTGAAGCACATACTCCAACTGCAGCTAATGGAGATGCTTCAACAACACATGATTTTGCCATGGGGGCAAGTGTTTCAGGTATGTAAAAGAATGTAATGGATGTTTTTTCTAACTTGAGGATTAATATTTTATATGCAAGCCTAATACCCCATACCCCAGAATGGCTTTTGATTAGTTACATTTTTTTAAAAATCAAATTACAATAGCAATCATGCCTTCTGTCAGATTGGTAGTTTTCAGTTTCATTCATTCACACGCTTTGGGGATTCCATAAATCTCTTTCACATGAGAAAAAAATGGTAGGAAGCAATTCAAAGGAAATGCTTCCTGTTGTTTTCCTTTCATAAAAAAATATTCCCAAGCAGCTGTCAAAGGAGTTTAAATCCACATCCTATATTATTGGAACACTTACTCTTATCAGATTCAAATCTTTAAACCATTTCCTGTTTATGATCTTTAGAAGAAAATATACAAATAAATGCCTTTTCATATGTGTAAAAATAGTTAACATATCGAATATTTTTTCCCATGCCAGTTTGGCACCAATGTGATGAACAATGTGTCTGCTGATCTGGTAATGGATTAAAATTTCATTCACTATGAATGAGATTCTGTTTTAACTTGCTGTAAATGTTCCACGTTTCATCACAGAACTATACAGTATGGAAAACAGGCCCTTTGGCCCAACTTGTCCATGCCAACCAAGTTGCTTAACTGAGCCAACCCCATTTGCCAGCGTTTTGCCCATATCCCTCTGAACATTTCCTATCAACCTGTCAAAATGTCTTTTTAAATGTTGTAAATTTCTAAATTTCTCCCATCTTAAATGATTGATCGCTTATCCTCAGAATCTGCCCCTTGGTTTGAGGAAGGAAATTACTTCTCATCCACCCTGTCATTCTCACCATTTCTCATTGAGATTGCCTCTTGTTTTTTCAAACACTGACAAGTATAGACCAGTCTTACTGAATATCCTTTGGGCTAACCCCTTATTCCCAGAATCTATTTAGTGATTCTGCATTGGAATTATATCCTCATTTAGATACAGAGACCAGAACTGTGCATAGTACTCCTAATGAGGTCTGACTAAAGCCCTGTACAAACCCAGCTATGTTTCCTTTTGTGGTTCAACTCCTTACAATAAATTCCAACATGCCATCTGTATGCCTAATTGCTTGCCATACTTCATTTTTAACATATGAACTCTTTAATATATTTTTGTACACCGACTTCCAAGTGGGTTGTGTGCCACTTGCTAGGACGATGGAGAAAGCTTTCTCTTTAGGTCTTGGTGCAGGGAAGGGGAGGGTAGTGGCAGCAGAAACTTTTAGCTCTGGTTGAATGCTTTGGTGCCTCTTTGTTAATATAAAGGACACTACCCCTGACAATGCAGTAGACTTTAAAGCAGTACTGAAGTCTGAAGTAGCATTTCGTCATGGAATCATACAACATGGATAAAAGCCCTTTGGCCCAACTCATCCATGCCAAGC
>JARFYF010000118.1:15266568-15277455 GCA_030265395.1 Rhina ancylostomus | reverse complement strand
TTCATTAATGCTCCTGTAGTTCCTAACATTTACTGTATACTTTCATTTCACACATTTGACTCCCAAAGTGCAACACCTCAGTATCATCCCGAATAGATCCATCTGCCATTTCTCTGCCCATATTTCCAGCTGGTCTATACATGGTTGAATCATTTAACAACCTTCCTCATCATCTACAACTCTTCCAATTTTTATGCCATCTACAAACTTACCCACCCACCCACATTTTTGTCCAAATCATTTATACATAATCACAAACAACAGGGGTTGCAGCACTGATCCTTGCAGAACACCACTGATCACAGACCTCCAGTCAGAATGAAGCTCCTCCATCACTATCCTGTCTTCTGTGGTCAAGCCAATTTTGAATCCCAACTACCAAGTTTCCATGGATCCCACATGCCTTAATCTTCTGGATCAGCCTACAAGAGGGACCTTGTTGAAAGCTTTACTAGAGTCCATGTATACCGAACATCCACCACCCATCTCTCATCAACTATCTTCGCCGCATTCTCAATGTTTTTCCAGTTGCTTGCAGATCCTATCCCCAAGAATCTCATCTAATAACTTCCCTACCACTGATGTAAGGCTCACTGACCTATGATTTCCTGATTTGTCTCAACTACCCTTCTTAAACAGAGGAGCAACTTCAATCCTCAGGGACCTCACCTGTGGCATATTTTGCCTGAGGAGTATTTCCAGCATTTTCTGTTTTTAATATCTTTGTAGCAGTCCAGTTATATGAATATGAATAGTTATGCAAACAATATGGATGATTCAAAAGGGACTAAATCAGTTTGAAATTATTCCTATAATTATTACAGCATTCTCTATATGTTATTTAAAATTCTCTAGGTCTACATTTGTGGCTGAGACAAAGCATAAATATATACAGCATTGTAAATTAAATTTTCCTGGACCTACTGAATTTATATGTCAAAAATACCCTGCAAGTCTTAAAGAAACGCCTACTCATATATCATATAACCACATATCTATTCATAAAAAAATGCTATACAAAATTCTGCTATAGCATATCCAACTTACTGATCTTTATACATTCTAAGTGAAAGGATGTTCAAGAAATTATATTTGCATTTACCTTTGTGCAAAACGTTCTGCAGCTTGTGAGGGAATTTCAGGTATATGCGGTTCGGTACCTGCCAAGTTTGAGAATTTAATTGTCCCTTCATCAATGTTCACCAATATTAAGCCTTCAATTTCCTATTAAATTAGTAGCAATAAGGTTACATTTTGGCTAAATGGATAATGTAAAAATAATACAAATCTTACTGGCCCAAGCCCACTGCTTGGTATCACCATCCACACCTTCCCCTACCTGTACTCCACGAGTCCAACAACGAAGTTTATCAACATATGCAGGACCATCTGTGATCAAGTTCAATTTGTCATAAAATTATTGCCAGTTAATTGGCTAAATACCAGCTGGTATCAAAACCATCACCATTTGCCAGAGACCTGAATCAATGCTTGATTTGGTGCAATTATGTTTAAACATTTCCCATATTTCGATAGTGTATCATGTTTTCCTCCTGTTTGTTTTTTTTCCAATTAGCACTCAAGTTGGGAAGAGAAAAATGGTTTTAGGTTTATTCATTTCAGGTGACTTTGAAACCTTCTCATTACACTGCAATCTTATTTTACACTTTATTGCAATGTATAATCAATGTACATGGAGGCCCACTCCAATGGATAATGAAAAATATCCCAAATGATTAACATTCCACAAATTACATTAATTGCTGCTATTAGTTTTAAATGAGCTACTTTAAGTAACAACCACACCTCATTGGAGCAGCACTTTCATTTCCCTGCTCAGAGCAGCAAGATTTCACTCCTGGTCTGGGTACCCTGCTGCAGTTTGGTGGGTGTCTCCTCATGGTGGATGTAATGTACTATAATACTCTGCTCTAGCTAATCAAGGTATGTGCCTTGCCCACGCAGAGCGAGTGGCTCTGTCCTCTAGCAGTTCCCACCACTGCTGGTGATATTCTAGCTGTTATTCTGGCAGGCGACTTCAGACAGGGCTCAAAGCAATCCACCTGGTCAAGACCAGATGGTTCAGCCCAGTCCTGGATAGACTTTCTTTTCACATCAAAGGCAGTCACAGTCAGATCCTTGATATGGGGATCTTCCCTTCTCTGAACACTGCCTTCTACAGACCTGTCAGCTACAGGAGGGCCAGAAGGTAGGCAAAGAGGCATAGAATATCAGGGAGCTGAAGGTTGGAGAACTATGAAGCCCCTCTTTAGCTCCTCGGTGCACTGGTAGGAAGCAACAAAGGAAAACATCAAAGTTTTTCCGTCAAAGGTGTTCAAAATGCTAGACAGTCAGAGGGAATGGTGCCAACTCCAGACAGACGCAGAAACTTCTCCTTCTGCAATTGACAGGGGTGGACATGAGAAGGAACTCCAAGAGATGAAGAACAAGCAAGTCATGGAATCCTCCAAGATAATCTTCCAATCCAGAGTATACTCCAAGGAGCAGGATGAGACATGCTTGATCTTCTTCTTCCAAAAGATTCACAGGAGGAGCTCTGTAATCCACAGCCTTAAGAGAGGATGGCTTGGTAACATTCCTGTATTAAGGATCTGCAAATCCTTCTCTGCTGGTCAGTATGACAGAATGGGAACAGAGAGCATAGACTCCCAGAACCTCCCGTCCTCTATCATGGAGGTCCTAGATGACTGCAAGCAGGAGTGCCTGGACCAGCCACTGACCCTGCAGGAGCTGATAGGTTCCATCCATTACCTTGACTCGAATAAAACTCCCAGAAGCAATGGCTTACTGGCGGAGTTGCACTCAGCTCTGTATGACTGGATGGGCCCAGGCCTGCTGGAAGTGGCAGTATGTCAGAATCCTAAAGGCAGAAAGAAGACATCAGGAATTAGAGACCCATATCACTATTGAATGTGGAATACAAGATACTGTCCAAGGTCACTAAAAACCAGGTCAAGTCTGCTCTGGGACAGGTTATCCACACAGGCCAAACCTCTGTTGGTATCTGGCAGGCAAATCTCTGACAGCCTTGAATTGCTCAGGTATACTATCACTTACATGCAAGACATAGGAATAGACACCTGCCTAGTCAGCTTGGACTAAGAGAGGGCCTTCAACAGGCTATTGCACATGTAAATAATGGACATGCTCTCCAGATTGGAATTTGGGAAGGGGATCAGAAATTGGATCCAACTGCTCTACACAGACATTGTGCAGATCAATGGGTGGGAAACAAACAGCTTCCCTCTCAAGTTCAGAGTAAGGCAGGGTTGTTTATGTGTTGCATTGAACCCTTTGCTGAACCCATCAGGAAGGACATGGATATTAGACGGGTAACATTACCAAGCAGTGGGGGTACTCAGATCAAAACCTCTCTGTACATGGACTATGTTGCAGTCTTCTGCTCAGACCCACAGTTGGTCCTCAGATTGATCAGTATGTGTGACCATGTTAAGTTAGCATCAGAAGCCAGACTCATCTGCAAGAAGAGCAAGGCTATTTCTTCAGCAACTAGCCTTCTGCCTCCTTCATCATTAGGTCTGACTACCTGAAGACGCTGGGGATCTGGTTCAAAGTAGCATGCAACAAAAATTGGCTGGAGTGGGCATCCATGATTAAGCAAAAATTGGGACTGTGGGAGAGGCTATCCCTCTCTCAATAACTGGTAAGAACCTGGCCATCAGATGTAAAGTGTTCTCAATGCTGCTGTACCTTGGCACAGGTGTGGTCCACTCATCCACCCTGGCAGCCACCCAAGCCATCTTCCAGCTCATCCAGGGATCCGAGATGAAACAGGTGCAAGGGCTCGTAATGCACAAATCCCTGGATAATGGGAGCAAAAGTATACCTAACATCACCCTCATCCTGATGGCCAACTTTGTGTGCGTCTGCATTAAGCTCTGCTTAGAACCAAAGTATGTGGGCACCAAGTGTCACTACATGCTGAGGTTCTAACTGTCCCCAGTACTGCAAAGGATAGGTCTGCCCCACTGCCCTGCAATGTCCCAGTGCAGCAATATCCAGCTGACTATCTATCCTTTGTGGAAAAAGCTCTTCCAGAAAAACACCTTGGACCACAAGTCAGGCAGTGTTCTGCACAGAAAATCCTGCGGGACAAAGACAAAGGCTCCTGTGGGGTGGTCCCTGAGCAGACTGTCCAAATCATCTAGTAGAATGCCTCACCGCCAGAACTCACCATCAAATACCAAGACCTCACTTGGCTGGTAGGGAGAGGGGCCCTCCCTGTCAGGTCAGAATTTCACTCCCATTGCACACTGCCCTTGGGACAACTGCGATGAGGAGGAGATGGTCACTTACCTCTTTGCTGACTGTATTTGCAAAGAGGGCCTGGAGAAGGATGCAAGGTGCCTTGTCATGGTTCATCACGAGCAGCTATGTAACAGAGGACTCTCTGATCTACAGGCTGTTCCCAGGGACACACACACAGACAGATATCAAGTGCTGCTGGAAGATCAAATCAATGAAAGACACTCTTTGATCTGCGAGAAACCTGTTGGTCTCCAAGTACAACGAGATATCCATAGGGAGTGCTGCCAAATGGCACGTTCCAGGCTGCAGGATTACATGCTGAGGGATATATTGAAGCTGAATGCAAAAGGGCTTTGAGGGAATGACTGCAGTCTCAGGTCCTTTTTCCACTGGGCATTGAGGGGCTGTTTCCAAAGTGGAAGACCTTCAAACAACTGAAGTGTGCATCGCCCCAGGAGGCCCACATGAGTGGCAATGGTGCTATGTACACAAAAATGTGCTAACACTACTAATGTATAGAAACAATGACACTGTGAATGTGTAGACTAAACAACACTATGAACGTAAAGAGCTATTTTTTCTTTTGTATTTGTATATATTTTATTGTGAATCAAGTTTGTTTTTGAAATTAAAAAAGCAATTTGAACGACTTGTTTATTGGCTTGATCCTCCTTCCTGCATTTGATCTTGATTCAATTGCCAGGCTTTAGCAAGCCATTGTAGATTGCCTTTCTCCTGTCAGCTACAGAAATCCATCACATCCCCAAATTGAATACAGTGTGGCTACCATCACCAGTATATACAATGCAGACTTCAAAAGAAGTTCAAGTGCTATTAATGTGGTTATTACATACTCAAAGAACCAGGCAACTTCTGCATTGACTATGATGTTGGTAGCTCTGTTATGATCAATGCTACAGACAGAATCAGGGAAAGCAAGCAAAAATTCCACTTGTTCAAGATCGCTTCTGGGAGACAAGCAGTGGCTTCTGTTTAGGTTTCTGACCTTGAAAGTTGCAATTCTAAGAATGATGCCTGAATAAAACTGAAAGACAACAAATCATGCGGGCAGGATTAAATCAGAAATAAGTGAGCAAAATATGCTGTCAATCTTGATTCCCATAGTTCTCTTAGTTCATAAGGATATTAGGAATAAGGGAGTTAATTAAGGTACTATTAATGTATTTTTTTAAAGAGATGATTAATACTTACAGACTTAACTTCTTTAAAGTAATCAATGTGGCAACCCATGATAAAAGCTGTTGGTGCCATCAAAAAATCCATCATTCCTTTGGACAGGATAGGAACATAGGTGTGTTGCCATTGAAGTGGATGAAGATAAAGAATAAAACATTCTGTAACAAGTGTCAACAAAGCCCAATCAGCTGAAAGAAAGACTATCCTCTGCTCGATTAAAATACAGGTCAGGATCTATGGAGTAAAGAAAAAGTTTGAGATATTAGCAGCTTCAAGCTTTATTACCCAATGTATTTTTTTGAGCTTTGAAAATTCTTCATTTATACAATGCTGTAGTAATATAGCTATCTATTCAAATTAAGCTGTTATGTTCTATCCCTTATATTTTATAGATTGCATCATTTGTAGGATTTGGTACATTTGGAGAGAACTCACTGGTCTTAGCTGGAGGATCGGAGTGCTGTACAGCCTTGAAATGCAAAACTACCATCTTTTTTTTAAGAAAGAACAAAAAGTATTAAATCATGCACTAAAAACAAATTCAAACACCAGTACCACCAAGCTCGACATTTCCTTGCTTTCCTCCTTTTTGAAACAGACCATTTCCTTTACTCCCCTTCTCCAACCCAAAAGAGCACAATAGGAGCAGGAGTAGGCCACCAGTTCCCTCAAGCTTGTTCCACCATCCTATATGATTATGGGTGATCTATACTGGCCTCAACGCCTCTCCTATTTCATTTCCCCAAAACCATCAATTCCTCAATCTTTCAAATATTTATCTATCTCCAACTTAAATGCATCTAATGATCTGGCTTCCACACCCCTGGGGGCAGCGAATTCCAGAGGGAAGAAACTTCTATGACTAGCCTATTATTTTGCAGCTATGTCCCGTTGTTTGTAATTCTTCCACCTGAGAAAACATCTCAACATCTACGCTGTCAAGCCCTCTTAGGATCTTGTATGTTCGAATAAGGTCACCCTGCATTCTTCTAAACTGCAAGGAATACAAACCCGATCAGTATAGCCTCTCTTGATAGGACAATGTGCTCATCCCAGGAATTAGCCTGGTGAATCTTCTTTGGACTGCCTCCAATGTTACCAGACCCTTTTTGTTGTTAGGCAAGACCACCAAAAATGAGCACTGTAATCCAGGTGTGGCCTCACCAATGCCCCTTACAAGTTTTACAAAACCTCACTACTCAAACTTCAACCCCTTCCCAAAATGCCATTAGGAGGACCTGCCTGCTAATTTTTTTGGGATTCATGCACTAGAAGACCCACATCCCTCCAAATTTTACTCATTTGCAGTCTCTCTCCATTTAGATATAACCAGCCTTTTGCTTTCTCTTACCCAAGTGCATGACCTCACGCTTCCCCACATTAGCTACGTTTTCACCCACTCAATTAATCTACATCCTGTTGTAGAATCACAATGCCCTCATCATAACATGCTCTTCCAGCTATTTTGTTCCTTCAAAGGTTATTAATGTAAATAGTAAACAACTGAGAGCCAAGAACCAATCCCTGGGTACTCCACTAGTCACATCCCTCCAGTCTGAAAAGGATCTATTTATTTCAACTCTTGGTTTTCCTTGAAACTACCAGTTTTCAATCCATGCTAACACAGTACCTCCAGTGCCCTGGGCTTTTAATTTATGCACCAGTCTCTTGTGTAGAACCTTATTAAATGACTTTTAGAAATCTAAATACACTACATATACAGGTTCCCCTCTTAACTTCCTAATCATATCCTCAAAGAATTCAAGCAAATTTACCAAACATGATTTACCTTTTATAAAACCATGTTGACCTGGTTTGATAATATCCAGCTTTCCTAAATGATTAGTTATTTCCTCTGATTGTTGGCTCTAGCATCTTGCCAACAATAGATGTTAAACTAACTGGCCCTGCCTTCTTCCATTTTCGCACAAGGGAGTCACATTGGCTGTTTTCCATTCTTCTGGTACCCTCTCGGAATTTAGTAAGTTTTGAAACCTTTGGATATCAGTGATTTGTCAGTCTTTATCCTTGTCAGTTTCTTTAATAATTTATCCCGTGATTGGAATTTTTATGGGTTCCAGTCCGAAAAGGATCTACTTATTTCAACATATTTGAAATTAGCCTATTATCCTTGCAATGCCCTCCATTGATGCAAAACATTGATTTGCCACCTCTGTTTTCTGTTAATAGTTCATCAGCCTCATTCTCTAGTGGTCCCCCACGTACCTTAGCCACCTTCTTCATATGTATATATCCATAGAAACTTTTACTGTTTGTTTTGCTATCATAGGTTTTCTCTCAAAATCATTTTTCTCTGTTCTGAGAGCTTTTTAAGTCTTTCACTGCTGGATCCTAAAAACTTCCCAGTCTTCTGGCCACTAGCCCTTGCCACTTTTTATGCTCTACTTTTCAACTTAATATTATCCTTGACCTCCTTTGTTAGCCACACATTCTGCTTTTTTCTCATGGAATCACTCTACTTAATTGGAATGAATTCCTGCTGAGCATTATAGACCAGCTATTTAAAGATCTGCCACTGTTCATTTACTGACCTGTCTCTTAGCTATTTTCCCAGTACAAACTCCACGTTCATACCATTACATTTGCCCTACAAGTTGAAGATAATGGTTTTGGACCTGTGGTGTTCACCCTCAAACTGCATCTGGAATTCTATCATATTATGGTGACTAACCTCCTAGGGGATCTTTAACCACCAGATCTCTTATTAATCCTACCTCATTATTCATGACCAAATCTAAAATAGCCTGTTCCCAGGTAGGTTTGGTAACATACTGCTCGAAGAAGCAATCCCTGATGCACCCCACAAATTCTTCTTCGATCAATTGTCATTTCCAATCAAACCATCCAATTACACACAACTCATGGCTTGCAACAATCATTTTCCCAGTGTATTTCTTAGCCATGGCACCAATGGTACTTCCTTTGCCCTCAGAAAAATTCAGCCTATTCAACACCCAACATAAATCAACATGCAACCTTTACTGGAATAATCAATCATAAATTCCAAAAAAGCGATTCAACAGTGCCTAAGGATTCTAACTTGATACCTTCGATTGAGGAAGTGGGATAGAAAGAAAGAAAGAGACAATTGAATAGAACGTAAAGCCAAAGGACATAAAAGTGGATAAATACTTAAAATATTGAAATACATAAAATTGAGTGATAAAACTTCAAACTAATTACCTGCAAAATACATTTTGGCTTGAAGCAAAGAAAAGGGATGTGAAGGTCTAAATCTGCCACTGGATAGTTAGGGTCTTCCCTTGAAGGCAACACAATCATCAGAGGATTCATGTTAAATACCTGATAGAATAAAAATTTTCAATTATAAAATTATTTCAATCGATCAAAAAAAATGACGTTCTGAATAAATGGTAGAAAAGGTGAATAAGGCAAATACATCTACAAAATGAAAGGATTCAACAATACGTAATACTGTCAGACCATGAGTTAATGGAAACAAAGAACTTGCAATTATAATCACACGCACACAGGGCCTTGTGTATATGGAACAAGCTATCAGAGGACATGGCAGAGGTGGGTACAATTACAAAATTTGAAAAACATTTGGACAGGTTCATTGGAAGGTTTTAGAGGGATATAGGCCAAATTCAGGCAAATGGGAATAGCTCAGGAAGGCACCATCGTCAGCATAGACAAATTGGGCTGAAGAGCCTGTTTCCGTGCTGTATAACTGTGACATTTCAAGACTTCAGAACGTCCTAAAATGTTTTACGGTCAAAGTAGTAATTTTGAAGTGTAACTATTGTAGTGTAGAGCAACAGTAACTAAATTGTGTATAATAATGGAAAAAAAATGACCAGATAATGGAGGCAGCATGGTAGCGTAGCGGTTAGCACGACGCTAATACAGAGCCAGCAATCGGGGTTCAATTCCCGTCGCCGTCTGCAAGGAGTTTGTACGTTCTCCCATGTCTGTGTGAGTTTCCTCCGGTTTCCTCCCACACTCCAAAAATGTACAGATAGGTTAGTATGGGTTTAAAATGGGTGGCGTGGACTCATTGGGCCGGAAGGGCCTGTTACCATGCTGTAAATTAAAAAAATACAGTAAAATCCCTATAATCCTCTATCTGACCACTTGGAAATTCCAATGGTTCGACATTTGGCTCACCAGGAAAAGTTTGCCATGCTCCTTTCTGACTTACCAGAAGGGTGAGCAAACATTACCTGCTGAACCAGACATCTGCGCTTCCTTCCAACCCACTTGGTCCCCAGTTTACATGCTCCATTCTAATTCATTGGATCATCTGTTCTTGTGCTCAATTCCAAGTTCCCGGATCTTTCGTTTCTGCACTCCATCCCGATCCACTAGGGAACCAGGTCGTACACTCCATTCCAACTCATTGGATCCCTGGTTCCCACGCTCTATTCCGACTCACTAGGTCCCCAATTCCCGTGCTCTGTTCTGACACACCAGGCTTCAGTTCTCATGCTCCCTCCAACCCACCAGGACCGAATACCCACTCCCTTCCCACTTGCTGGGTTCCTGCTTCCCACAGTCACTTCCCACTCACCAGAGCCCCAGTTCCCATGCTCTCTTCCTGCTTAGTGGTGCCCTCATTCCCACACTCATCCAGCATTCCATTCCAATCCAATCCTCAGAATCCTGCACTCCTATTCACCTCACTTGGGTTCTGCTTCACATGCTCTCTCCAACTGATCAGCAACCCATTTCCTGCAATCCTTTTAAACCTTTTAAACAGGTTCACTGGAATGTTTATTTTATACTATGTAACATCTTAAAAAGGTGTAGTAAGATGTGTTGCAGTATTTATAGGAATAATTTCCAATAGTCAGAAAAGTTGATAGACCAACACTACCAAAGTTTAATGTGTCAGATTATCGGAGATTGACTCCAATTTGTTTTAATTAAAGTCAAAAGTCAAAGGTCAAAGTCAAGTTTTTTGTCACATGCACAAGTACATGCACGCACGGGTACAATGAAAAACTTAATTTGCAGCAGCATCACAGGCACATAGCATTAGAGACACAACTTCCACAAGAAAAACATGAAGTAATGTACAATTTAATTATTAAAATTACAGATTATAAATTCAAGTCCTGGACAGGGGCTTGGATCACATTTCCTCAGGACACAAGAGGCCATTTCAGCCCATCAACCCTTGCGAGCAATCCCATTCCCCACTATTTTTTTCCTGTAACCCATTCTCCCCCACATTCCCTTCCACTCTGGCTTTGACATGGAAACCCCAATGATCTGGTTCAAATGGAGCCACGAGGCTTTTTACAACACCTGAAGGGAGTTGAGGCTATGGTTTAAAATCTCATGTAACAGTTCTTTCTAACACCACTGAAGCATTCATATTGGAAGGAATAAGCACAGCAGGTGGGAGTTGAA
>JARFYF010000118.1:15183670-15199660 GCA_030265395.1 Rhina ancylostomus | reverse complement strand
CTAACAGGTAAGGTGGTAGATAAGCAGTGACAACTACTTGAGGAAATATCTCCTAATTCTCAGTTGTATTCCATGATAAACAAAGAAAACAGGAAAGATGATCAATTAATGGCTAACAAGAGAAGGATGGTTTCAACATATTGGTTAGTTGGCCAGAAGATTAAGAAAATCTTAGAAGACAGCATAGTATGATTAAGAAGAGGGAGGAAATAAATTTGAGAGTAAACTAGCAAGAAGTATGCACAGAATCAGGTTTATTATCACTGACGTTTTGTGACAGAAGTACAGTGTAAGATATAAAGACAGAAAAATTACTATAAGTTACAAAACAAATAAATAGTGCAAAAGGGGAATAATGAGGTAGTGTTCATGGACCATTCAGGAATCTGATGACAGGGGAAGAAGCTGTTCCTGAAATGTTGAATGTGGGTCTTCAGGCTCCTGTACCTCCTCCCCGATGGGAGTAACGTGAAGAGGGCATGTCCTGGGTGGTGAGGGTCCTTAATGATGGATGCCACCTTCTTGAGGTATGGCCTCTTGAAGATGCCTTCGATGGTGGGGTGGGTTATACCCGTGACGAATATTGAGGTTATCCCTAGGATCCTGACTAATACTCGTAGTATCAATATTTCCATAAAACAATAATTTGATCATGTTTGTAGAAGGTTGGTGTGTATAAATTGACTGTTACAACAGTGACTCACTTACAATACCCGCAATACAGGAAGAAATTTGGTTCATCTGGGCCATGTCCGCTTCTGGGAGTGCAATCCCATCCCTCCTCTCATTTCCCGACAATCCGACAATTTATTTTCTCACATCCATCAACTTTACTTTGATTCTTTGGCCACTTCCCTACATTAAAGAGTAATTTACAGTAGCTAATTAATTTGATGTCTGAACTTCAAAAAGTACTTTATTGTATGCAAAGTACTTTATTCATTTTGAAAAGAATGTTAGGGACATTACCTACATGAAGATCTTTTAGGAAAAAGGGAGTGCATTGGAATTGTCAAATTTATTAGTAGCCAAGGGTTTCAGCAGCTGAGGTAAGGACAGTGTTGCAGGATATTAGAGAAATTAAAATAGATTGTCTCAGTGATTTTTGTGGATATTTAGTCTGAAGTGGAATAAAATAAGAATGCAAAAGTGTTCTACTTCAGATATATACCATTGCGAAAGTTGGGACTAGTGAATAGAATTTGTAGTGGAAACAAAAGCTTCGGTCTTGGAGGAATCCTATGCTTATGTTGGTAAAGATGATTAACAGAGATAGGATGAAGTGGTGGTGCAGCAGAAGAGGGTATTGCTAATGTACACATGGTATTATTGAATGATGCTGAGAGACACCATGCAGATGAGAAATAGGAGGGGACCAAGGATAGATTCCTGCAGTGCTTGAGAAGTAATGCTATAGGCATGGAAAGAGAATCAACCAATGGTCTTCTGGCTGGCTTCCCATTCTGCACCTTCCATAAATATGAGCCCTTGTACAGATATCTTATTCAGTACTAAATTCTGTAGCTCAGGGTCTCCTAGACCGCTCCCTCTCAGCACCTGCGAGCCATTGGGTATAATGGTGGTTTAAAGAATCATTAAATTCCTCATTAAAGTAACACCTTTGATGGAAGGCCCTTAACCTAAATTGCTCAAAGTTATGTTCTCTTCATTTGTGCTACTTAACCTACCAGAACTTTTGATTTTTATTTGATTCGTTGTCCTTATTTGTAACCCTTTGTCTCAGCTTTCCCAAGTGAAGTAGCCTCTTCTAGTTCTACAATTAAATCCCTCATCAACACCTTTTCCCTGACTCTGGTGTCCTGTATATTCATTTCTTTATGGACAAATTGAAATAGAGGCAGCTGAAGACTCGATGTCTGTCTCAAATTCCCTTACTACTCTATCTCTCACTCTTGATAAATTTGTTGGAGTCAGGAAAAAGGAAATGGGGCTTCTGAGCAGAAAGGATGTGATGAATGAAATATATTTATAGATGCACAACTGGTCCCTCTTCAAAAAGATAAATGTGCAAAGTTGTTAATTAAAATAACATATCTTAAGTGAGACAAAAAACTAAAATGAAATATTTTTATTCAAGCTCTCGTACATGTATGATAAATCAATGTTTATTTATGGGTGGGAACGAGAAGCAAGTAAGGCACTTGTTGGATGGTTTTCCATTTCCTATTGATAAAATTTTCAGGAATCATTCCCATTCAAGCTATGGGAAAATTCCATTCGCAAAAAGGTTAAATACAACTAGACTCCAAAACCATTCTAATATCACCTTTAACTACATTACGGTCAATAATATTTTTAAATAAATACATTTCACAACCAACAGCAGGCATTGCTGCTTCACGGTCCAGGCTTGCACACGTTAATTTTCGCTTTTGAAAGGGAAACGAAATTGCTGACGAACACCGGGAATTTTTAAATTAGCTGATGCATTTTGTTATACGTTGCAGTGGAAATTGGTGGGAGCACGGAATGCATTCACACTGCTATTTGGCTCACCGTTCTTTTTAATCACTGACATAAGGAGCAGACTGGAGGGCAATCGGAAGATCAGGGGCTGGGGTGAAACAGGTAGTATATATAAAACGATGGACCGAATGTCCTGTGATCATAATTCATTCGCTCTGATTGCCGAGGGCGGGAAGGGGCACCTCTGAAAGGAACAGAATCGGTGTTTCCCGTTGTTTTGTGGGAATGGAGGTAGCCTCCCCGACCCCGCCACGTACCCGGCCTCCGCCGCCATGTTGCAGCGCCGACAATGGCTCCCGGCGTCCACTGGAGCGGGCGGTGGGCGAGCGCGTGGCCAGCCGGTGGTGGTGCCGGGAACGCGCGCCGCGCGGGAGCGAGCGACGGGGGTGTTGGTGGCAGCGGCGGGGAGGCGCGCGCCTGTGTGTGTGCCGCAGCTGCAGCCGCAGCCGCTCGTCAAGAAATCGCGGCCGGAATCTACACTCTTCGTGTTTTCCTCAGACGCTGGGAGAAGAAGGAGCACCGTTTGTTGACTGAAACCTCCCCTCCAACAGAGCAACGCGACTCCCCCCTGAACTGAAGGACAAGTAAGTGTGTTCCCTCTTAAACACGAGCTGAAAGGGTCTGGTGTTTCTCTCTCTCTCTCTCTCTCACCCACCCCAACGACGACAAGAAAGAAATCCCGCAGTTACGGAAAAGGTGGTTCAGTAACTGACGGCGGAGCGGCGAAGTTTGCAGCGCCTGCATGGATGGGAAGGGAGAGTGGCGCCTGGTGTCGCCGCTGTCCTTGTTCTCCCTGTTTGCCCCTTAGCGAAAGGGAGGAGGACTGGACTTTCACATTTTAAATCTTGCAAGGAATGCAGAACGGCCGATCCACGCAAACGGTTGTGCATTTGTTTTTCGGTTTTTTATATATCGTGGCGCAAAGTTCATTTGGCTCTTGCTAGGCGAAAGCAAAATCACAATAAGTGTTTATTTAAAGTGTTGATGTTTCGTTTTATTTGGCCTTAAGGTGTCTCTGCGTGCGTGACTAACATCGTTTATTTTTTACTGCATTAACAAAAAAGCTTGCCATCGGTGTAGCCTGTGTAGATTGAGTGCGTACCTTAATTCGTTCTATGTTGCAGTGAACAGAATATTGCAGAGGAGATCTGCGGCTTTTGAACCCCACAACTTGATTGTTGATTTTTCTAACATTTCAAAACATTTTTTTTGGCATGGCTTGTCTAAAACGTCTTTACAAATTCTGGATAAGGAGTTTCATTTCACTTATCTTTTTTAAAAAAATAAGTAGCCTTCTCTCCCCACCCCCAATATCCGTTGCAATGTGTTCACACACTTGATTCAATGCTTTTACTTGGATTTCTGATTATTCATTTTTGCTTTCCCATTAATGATTGACGATTGCTACAATTTATGGAACAGTTAACATTTTGTACAACTGGCTATGAAACTGGAATGTTGCAGAATGAATACATATCAAGGTATAATATAACAGATTGAAATCCAAGTGTAAATTTATGGTTTCGCTGTGTTGTTTTCAATAAACAATTGTTATTTGAATTATTTATTACTTTGGAATTGAGAGAACTCACATTTTTAAATAACAATTTTTTTATTCCTGCAACTAGTTTTTTTTAAAAAACACATGTTGCTACTGTATTTGTATAAGTATTGACGACTCTGATGCATAAATTGTTAAAGAAAAGGGCTTTAGTTTTCTATCTTTTGAAGTAGGTTTGAGGATATGTAGCAGTATTTTACCAGAATAGTATATCAAAACAACAATTGAATAATGTGTAGCGCTTGAAATGAAATTGCTTTGAAATGAAAATGAATGATGTGGGGAAATTTTAACTTACAAGAAATATCACCATATTAAAAACCAAATTAGTCCCAGTACAAGCCTACTATAGCGTGAAAACATTTCTTAAACAAAAACTAGTTCTCAATTGAAAACATAAATGATAGCAAAGGGCGTACTGACAATGACATATTTTCATGATTTAAACTAAATTGCTGTTAAATCTCTGGTATCTGCAGGAGACATATTACTGTGAATTGCATTTAAAAGGAAACAAAATATTGAATAATTGTCTGATTTAATCTTGAGGACCTGACATCCACAGATGTTGAAACCAAGTATAATGTGTCACCAGTAGAGTTTGATGCTAATGTTCTTATGAGGGAATGATTATTATTGAAGTCTTTTGTCCATTTTGCTTAAAACATCTGTGTTCATGCAACATTTTTACTCTTATATGATTGAATTAGATCATTCTGAACTCTTCACAGGGGGAAAAACAGCTTGATATGAAAGGTTCACTGAAGTACAAACTTTTGTACTTGGATTGGTGGTGATCACAGATTTGTGAATTACTGGTCATGCAGACTTTGCAGTATGGCTGAATGATACTCATGTAGGAGACCAATAAACTTAAACTCTTTAAGATCGAATATTGTACACAGTTCTTTGAATGCGGTACTTTGATTACATTTCCTGAGATACTTTGGAATCATTTTGTTAACTTAGTTGCTGCTTTAAATGGAATTGGTACAGTTATTTGTGCTTTGAGGAAAAAAAATCGTACCATGATCAAGTCAAATACCTGCAGTCCAAACTGAAATGTTTTTTGTTCTTAACCTGGTACTCAACCTGTTGGGATTTGTACTTCTTATCTGGCAGTTTTTTCACTTTTGTTTCCTTGTACATAGCAGTGATCCTGACAAGGTAATGCTTGTTTTCTCTTCCCAGTTGCTATAGAAGTTGGTAGTGATCTACTTTTTTGAACTGCTTCTGACCTTTTGATCTGATGCTTTTTTTGCTTGACCATATGCTTGGAAAATTATTAACTGAGATATGATGTCCAGTTGCCTCAGAAATTAAGGGTCAAGTTTAAGGAGGGAGAGAGAAATGAACAAAGCTGAATTTTTTTTTCAAACTGATCATTAGGTCAGGACATCAGCAACCATTACCGAGGATTCTGCTTCAGTAGGGTGTGCAAGATGTTCTATTATAATGCTTTGACCTTTATATAAAAAAAGTATGGTTTACTTACAAAATGCCTATAATCAGAAGCAGCTGCTGGTCATGAAGAGCAAACAGATTTGAAATGTGAACATCTGTAATTTGGCCTTGTCACCCCTCTTTCTTGCTATGCTTTTACAATTTCGGGTTATTCAATATGTTCCCTATGCCTGTGTTTGCTTTCTGTCAATCTGCCTTCTATTCCACACAGTCAGTGTTCCTTGTGAGTGCAACTGATGTATATGAGTTTATTCCCATGCCTTTTCACTTTTGTTTATCTGCTGTAGATATTATTGTTACTTGTCCTAGTGCAACTGGCAAACTGCTGTTGCATCTGTTTTGCCCATACCATCACTAAATTAACCTAAACCATTTGTTTTCTCACTGACATGCATCACTGGGGTGAATTGATGCAGTTAACTTTTTTGAACACCTTGAAGTCTTTTGGAATGTGCAAGTTTATTAATTGTTAAACGGAATTTTTCCTTTGAAAAGCAAAACAAAATGCAGATAATGGAATTCTGAAATAAAACACTGGAAGTACTCTGGTTAGGCAGCATCTGTAGAGAGAGTGAAACGAGTTAATGTTGTAAATCAATGACCCTTTGTCAGAAATTCCTGAAGGTTTTATTTTCTGTTTTCTCTTTGGTCTAAATAATCCTGACATGTTTCCTACGAATAATGTTGGGGTTCTGAAGTTGAGTTTTAAGATGTGCTTCAAGGTCCTGTTGTTATCGGCCTTCTCCTCTTCAATCAGTAAGCATCTATTTCCTTCCATCATTGGTATAAAATGCGGAATAAATTGCAGCAAGCTATCAAATAAATTTCAAAGCATCACACATGCTCCTTCAGAAAAAGTGTTCTATGTTTAATATCACAATAGGTGTGCCATCACCAGAAAACTACAACAAGTCAAAATAACCTCAGTTAGGCAATAGAGGTGTGGGTAATGTGCAACTCTGAAAGTGTCGATCATGTTATAGAAAACGGGAAGAGACCATTCTGCATGATCCATATCTGAACTCTATTTCTGCAGTTTTCACCCAATGGATTGAATCTTACTGGCCTGGATTGCTGCCTGCAATCTCTAGGCATCCTTTGCAGGTGGTGCAAAGCACTTGTGGGCTGCAGTGACATAGCTTCTGGTGGTGGGTCTCCGGTGATATGCATCCATGCACGCACACTTTTTAAGATTGTATTAAAATGAGGTAAAGTTAACAATTACAATTTTTAGCACAAAAAATTGCTAATTAAAACCAAAACACTAATTAAAGAAAAGAAATGTTCTTCATATCTGCAGCTCTTCAACTCAACATTAAGTTCAGTAATGGAGTGAACTGACAGGCAGTGTTCTGAAATTGCCTTTGACATCATATGTCGTAAATATTCTGCACTTGCATTCAAATGGGCAAATGCCAGTGGTTCTGTAAAGAATCACTTTGTCTGTCTTCTTCAATGCTGTATTTGTGTTGACACTGTTAACATGAGGTTTCTTTCACCACCTCCACATTCTCTCCTCTTCCCTGTCACCAACCACAGCACCCAAAGAAATCCACTATATTCTGTGATAAATGTTAATGACTTCAGTAATCTTGCTGCTACAAATTTCTATATTTATCTCCAAGGTATGTTGAAAAACCAGCTTTATTTACCTCTTTGACTTTAATTTCTTCCTTGGTCCTAAAATTGTCTACTGCACCATCAGTTAGAAGAGTTTGTCCTTTGCCGACAGTGTAACTATTTATGCTGAATCGGTGAAAATATTGTTTGAATTAGCAATAAGAATTTCACCTTCAGGATTAATAGCACAATTGTTGATTACAACATGAACATAACTGAAGAAGGGTAAATTTCTATATGAATTATTTCATAAATGCTTCCCCAGACTAAATTTTCCCAAAGTGTCAACATCAAGTCTTTAACCATAGATAATATGAAACTAAAACTAGAATTGTGTAGAATATGTAACATAACTTCATCAACTGCAAATGTTTCTAAATATAATGTAACCCAGAGCAATTTATAAGGAGGCAATGGTTATAATTTCAGATTCCATGTTGATGCAAAACTGTCATCTTACACTTGCACAATAATCTCAAGTAGCTAATAAAAATTGTTTAAGTCTTTGAGAACTAAAAATTGTAAAATAAAAAACTGGGCCTTTGATGTTTAAGAACACGCAGAAGTTTCTGATTTTCAGTACTGAAGATGTACACTCAGTTTTCTTTGACTAAAGTTTCAAACTTGACACAAGGTACAGTGCATTAAAGATAAAGTGAAAATGTTGGATCACTGGAAATAGACTTCAATCTTTTTATCATAAAATTTGTTGAAAAGTGATTATAGAAACTCAAAGGGGTCAGTGGCTTCCTGAGTCATAAGAATTAATGAATGGGAAGGAGTTTTCATTTGGAACATAGAACAGTATTGCGCAGGAGCAGTACTTGTGCCATCCATGATGCCAAACCAAAATAATCCCATTTGCCTGCACATGGTCTATATCCCTCCATTCCCTTCCTGTTCATGTGTCTGTCCAAATGCCTCTTTAACGTTGCTATTGTAGCTGCTTCCACCCACTTCCCCTAGCAGCATGTTCCAAGCACCTACCACTGCTTTTACAAAAAAAGCTTGCCTTGTCAAAAGCTTTACTAAAGTCCACTTCCCCACCCTTATCATGTTTGTCAGCTTCTCAAAAAAAACTCAACGTTTGTAAAGACATCACTTGCTGCATAAAGCTTTGCTGACTATCTCAAATAAGTTGATGCTTTTCCAGATATGAGTAGATCCCATCCCTAAGACTCTTCATTAACTTTACCTACTACTAATGTGGTATAGGCACACCTGTGTATAATTTCCTCTCTTATTTCTAATATCCTTAATCAAAGGAACAACACTGGTAATTCTCCAGTCCTCTGGAACCTTGCCTATGGCTGAAGAGGATAGTGTCTGTCAAGGCCACAACAATCTCCTCTTTTGTCTCGCAATGACATGGGATAGATCCCATCAGGCCTTAGGGATTTATCTACCTTAATGCTCTTCAAGAGACTCAACACCACCTTGATATTAGCATACCCTAGAATATCAGTACTGTATATCCCTCCCTGTTCTCGCTATCCTCCATGTCCTTCTCCTGGGTGAACACTGCTTTGAGATACTTATTTAGTACCTCATCCATTTCCTCTGATTCCTGGCTTAAAATCCCTCCTTTCTCTTTGAGTGGTCCAACCCTCTCCCTTGTTACCTGCTTGGTTTAAATGTACATATAAAATGCCTTGGAATTTTCTTTAATCCTATTTGCCAAGGACATTTCATGGCCCTTTTTAGCCCTCTTTATTCCCTGTTTAATTTCTTTCCTGCTTCCTTTATGTTCCTCAAAAGCCCTTTATGATTGCGGCTTCCTAAACCTTGCATCTGGTTGTTTTTTAAAAAAATTATTGTTGATCTAATTTGCAACATCTCTGGTAAATCAAGGTTCCAGAACCCTGCCTGTCTTTCTTATCGGTACATGTTGCTCCTGAATTCTGAACAGCTGGCCTTTAAACAACTCTTGCATGTCAGATGTGGCCTTGTCCAATAACAGCTGCTCCCAGTATACTCTCCCCAGCTCCTGGTTAATACTATTGTAATTAACCTTTCCCTAATTTAGTCCTTCCCCTGAGGTCCAGGCTTATGCATAAATATCTGAGGTTTTATGGAGTTATGATCACTGTTCTCAAAATGTTCTGCATTAAAACTCTGATCACCTGGCCAGGCTCATTTCCCAATAGAAGGTCTAGTATGACCCCCTTCCTTGGTTGGATTAGCAACATCCTGTGTCAAGAAATCCTCTTGATGCACAAAACCAATTCTGCCCCATCTAAACCTCAGAGTTCCAGTCAATTTTGGGGAAATTACAGTCACCCATTACAACTACACTGTTGCTTTTGCATCTTTCCATAATCTGCTTGCATATCTGTTCCTCTATCTCCCACTGACTATTGGGTGTCCTACAGTATAGCCCCATCATAGTGATTGCACCTTTCTTATTCCTGAACTCTACCTATAGTGCCTCATGGGATGAATCCTCTAGAACATCCTCTCTAAGTGCCTTATGATATTCTCCCTGATCAGTAGTGCAACACCTCTCTCCATCACGTCTGAAACATCTGAATCCTGGAATGTTGAACTGCTCGTCCTGCCCTTCTCATAACCAAGTTTCTGTAATAGCCACAACATTGTAGTTCCATGTACAAATCCAGGCCCTAAGTTCATCTGCTTTACTCCTAATACTCTGCATAGAAATAAATACATTTCAGCCCATCAGCCCCACTGTGCTCATTAAACTGGCACTGCTTGTCTGTCCTTTCAGCCTTACTTGACCTAACCTCCACCTTCCCCTCAATCCCTCCACTTGCTGACCTACTGCTCTGGTTCCCATCCCCCTGCCACACCAGTTGAAACCCTCCCTTGCAAACTTTCCTGTGAGGATGTTGGTGCCCTCCAGTTTGGATGCAACCAATCCTTGTATGAGTCTCTCCTGCACTGGAAGAGAAGCTCTCCCTCCTGCATCAGCTCCTTCGCCATGCATTTAACTTTACTATCTTTCAATTTCTTGCTTTCCTAGCATGTGGCAATGGGATTAATCATGAGATTTGCAACCCCAGAGGTCCTACTATTTTACTTTGTGCCTAACTTCCTAAATTCACTTTGCAGGGTCTCATCACTCTTCTTGCCTATGTTTTTAGTACCAATATGGACCATGACCTGTGGTTGCTCACCTTCCCTTTTCAGAATGTCCTGTGCCTGTTCAAAGACCTCCTTGACCCTGCAGCATGACAACTACCCTGTTGAAGTTGATCTTCTATTGAAATAATCAAATTTTGCAAACTTTCATTTGCATTTTGTAGCCACTTAAAAAAAACTTTAAACCAAGATATTTAGTGATAAAGGTGGCATAGTTGTATCTTTTTCAAGTTTTCGAAGATTCCACCCAACATGTTATTTGTGTGAAATCTACACTTAAATAAAATTTTAAGTGCATGCTGTATTGGTATTTATGGATCTGAGAAGAGTAGCAATATTTCTCTTCCGTTGAGTGAATCCTGTATATATTGTGTTCAAATTCTTTCTTAAATCTAAACAATCCTTTTTGCAAGCAAGATTTATCATAAAAGGTAGCAGAGATTTGGTGTATTGTGGGCATCCAGAATTAAATTTTTGATTGTTTTTTGAGTTGGTTTTGGTTCTCTTAAATTTGAACCATTTGTGTTAGTGATTGAAAATTGCTGTGCAGGTGTGAGAATGTATTTTCAGCTATGTGGAATTTAAGTTTTCTTTTTGGCTTTCCTCATGTCTGTTTTAAGTGATTAGCTGTGAAAGCAAGTTGTGTTACGTTAGAAAGTTTCTATGGTTGTTGATGTGTCTATTGCACATTCTACTAATGTTTCCCATGTAACTAGAAGGAAAATTAAAATAGAGGGATAGAATTTAATTTCCTATCTATAGATCATGACTTAGTGTTAACATATATTTGGACAAATTTAATCCGGGGAAGCATTCATGAATGATTTGTACAGAAATTCACCCCTCGGTACATTTATGTTCATGTAGTGAACAATAAGTTGTATTAATGCCTATGGAAAAAGAAATATCCTTATCGCTACTTAAACCAAGATTGTCAAAATATGCTTTAAATGTTGCACTCAGCCAGGAAATAACAACCGCTTTGAGATGTGATTCTAATTGAACGTGAGATTAAGTTGCCTAACAGAGAAGTAAAAATGAATCTTGCATTTACAGATATCAAAAGTCTTTGTAAAGAATGCAACAGATAATAATTCCAGTATAGAAAGAGTATCTTGTGTGGCAGTGCTCAGCATTTTGTGGTACTGACCTATTACAATCGAGAAAAGTTTGAGGTTGCTTGCCTCGAAAGAAGAGAAGCTTTTAAATTTTAAACTTCCCCAGAGATCTGGCTGCTGTTCTCCTGCGTATCTGCAGGAGGAAATTGTGCACATCAACTGTTTTATTGAGTCATCCTCAATTCCAAAGGAGAAGAAATAAAAATATATTGTAAAATTTGCTATCTTAGCATGGTAATATCTACTGTTAACCTGAAGTGTTAACTCTGATTCTTGCTCCACAAATAATCTGGTGGGTGCCTTCAACACTTCTTGACGTTTATTTTGGATTTCTAGCATCTGAAGCATTAAACTTAATAACTACTTGTGTGCCTCTGTCAAATTTTGTTTGACAGTTCTTTGTTAAATGGCTTCGGATGTTTTACTATGTCCCTTCAGTTTGTTGTTACATAAAAGGAGGTCTGAAAATTAACTACTTGATGCTATCCAGATTCTGCTGCAAGCTTGTATGGATTGTTAGAATAGATACAAATGGAGTTGAGACCATTCTAGTTATTAAACAGTTTGACTTCTGACTTTTTAAAAAAGGAAAGGTTAAGCAGTCAATTGTTCTCTGAGGAATCCTTGCAGTGAATTTCTAGGGCTGTGCTTGATTGGGTAGAACCATGGACATCTTTATGGTACCTGACCTGGTAACCTGAAATTCCACTGTTGTATATAGAATTTTGCTGTCATCTTCTTTGTTTTATTTTTCTTGAGCCCATTTCTCTTTGCCTGTTACCTATTTGAGAACCTCTTCGTTTCTCCACTCTTTGCCAAATCCCTTCTCTTCACTGTGATAGTGTTACGTAGAGCATAGAAGTGGGCCTTTTGACCCAGTGTCCCTTTTTAATTGGCAGAGCTATCCAATTAGTTACTGTGGAATGTGCTTCCACCACCCTTTCAGAGAGTGCATTGCAGATAATAATGTGTTGAATGTTTTTTTTTAAAGAAAATATGCCTCCTAGGTTCATTCACCATTTATCATAAATCTGTGTGCTCAGTTAAGTGCCTCTCTGCCATGAATCAGTTTTTGCTCATTTATACTTTATCAAAACTTTGTTACTTGAACCTAAAATATCTTTGTTTCAGATACAATGGTTCATGTAAAGGAAAAAGGAAAAGTATTCATATTTTTCATGGAGTCATACAACAGGGAAACAGGCCATTTGGCACAATATGTCCATACTGACCAGGGCCACCCATCTGAATTGATCCCATCTTAAAGAAATATTTCATATTCTTTCATCTTATGACGTAGAATAAGGCCATTTGGCATATCAAATCTATGCTGACTCTTAGAACAGTCCATCAATCCTTTACTTATAACCTCATCGCTCTTTAATGCCCATTAAATCCCTCCACAAAGAGATACATCCCCTGTGCATCCACCCTCTCAGTTTCCTTCAGAATCTTTTGTATGTTTGAATAAGTTCAGCTCGTCTTAAACTCTGATTATAGATCAACTACTCTTTTGTTATAGATAATATATATATCAACCACTGTATTCCCAGGAATCAATCTACTGAACCTATTTCGCACTGCCTGCAATGCAAATAAAACCTTCCTTAAATATGGAACCTAAAACCATGTGCAGTACTCGGATGTGATCTTGCAAATGCTTAGTAAAATTGCATCAAAACTTTGCCTTTACTACATACCTCTTGAAATAAAGGCCAATGTTCCATTAGTCTTCCTAATTACTAGCTATACTTACAAGGACCACGGTCACAGTCTCACAGCAAAGGGCAGGCTGTTGAGGACTTAAATGAGAAGTTTATTTGCTCAGAAGTAGCGAATCTTTTGCGATTCTCTACCCCGGAGGGCTAAGAGATCTTGGTCATCATATTCATTCAGAACAGAGATTGGTAATTTTTAGGGACTCAAAGGAAATTGGGATAGTGCAGGAAAATGGTGCTGAGGTAGAAGACGAGTTAGGCAGGGCCGCCTAGAAGAGTCTGTTGGCCTCATATTTGTTTCTGTGTTCTTACATTACTGAAGTAAGTGTTTTTGTGGTCTCAACTCTTAATCTAGAGGCATGAATTCAAATCCCATGACAGTTCAGGAGAATTTAAATTCAGTTAATTATCCAGAGTAAAAATATCTTATCAGTAATATTGACTATGAAACTACCAGATTGTGGTAGAAGGTTTCTGGCTGGTTGACTTCATTCTGTCTTTACCTGATCTACTTTTCCCTCCATAGCCACAGCAATATTTGCCCAGAGAAGTAGTCTGGAGGAGGAGTTGATAGAAGGAGATTATGAGAATGGGAGAGAAAGAAAAAATGTAGGAAGTATGACAGAGAACACTGTAGTTGTTGGAGATTTGAAGTAAAAGAGAATGCTGGAAAAACACAACTAGTCAGGGAACATCTGTGAGAAAGGGAAACCTTTTTAAACAAAGTAACATATTGGTGATCTTGCTGACCAATTCTGATATAAACTGGGTGGTTTTCTGAAATTGTTGAATATGATAAGTCCCAATAACATGCTGAGATGAAAGATGAGATGCTGTTTTCAAATTTACATCGGGTTTTGGAACAGTCTGAAGAGTCCAAGGGCAGAGAGGTCAGTGTGGGAAGCAGAATTAAAATGGCAGACAACTGGAAGCTCAGATCATCCCTGTGAACTGAATGGAGGTGTTTTGCAAAGTGCATTTAAGTGCATTTGTTTTCACTTAAGTGCATTTGATTTCTCCATTGGAGAATTGACCATGATGTGAGCACTGAATACGGAACACTAAATTGGAAGTGAAAGTGAATCTTCTCATCTGGAATGAGTGTTGGGTCCCCATTTCATCTCCTGCAGTTGGGTGGGAGTAGTATTGGTGAAGATGAAAATGTGGTCTAGAGAGTTGTGGAGGGAATGGTTCTATTAACTTCCCTCTTTTGTCCACCTATCACTGCTCTGATTTGCCCTCCTATATTTGGGCTTCCCATTTTCCTACCTTCATTCCTGAAGAAGGGTCCTGACTCAAATTGTTGACTGCTTGCGTTTCTCCACAGATGCTGCCTGGCCTGCTGACTTCCTCCAGCATCAGTGTTCTTCATCTAGATTCCAGCATCTGCACTCCTTTGTTTCTCTGGTTCTTGTAAAATGTTGGAGGAGAGAGGTAAATGGGCCTGGTGGTGGCATTTTCTTAAAAGTGGCAGAAATCATGATCCATTGAATGTGGAGTGGAAGAGGGACTCTATCTTTGCTCTGGGTGGGAGAAAATGAGAGGAGAATAGAAGGGCATAAAAAGAAAAGAGAATGGAACAGATACAGTTGTCATGTACGGTGGTGGGGAAGACACAGCTAAGGAAAAAAGACATTTCATGAGCACTGGTGTTGGAAGTGTTATCAGCATGGGTTTAGCAGAGAAACTGGGAGAAGGCAATAGATTCCTTAAGGAAGCTGGATGAGAGGAGTTCTGGTCAAAGTCTGTGTGTAATGGTCTCCTGAAATGGGGAGAGGTCAAAAAAAAGTGAGAGATGTGAAATTGAGAATAGAGTGGAAGTTGGAAGTCAAGGTGATGAAACTTTTGAAGTTCTGTGCAAAAGCTGGAAGTAGCATTAATATGGTCATCAGTGTACCAGCAAAAGAAGTGAGGAGGGGAACTTAGTAGGACTGAAATGAGGATTGTTTCATTTATTCCACATAGAACCATAGCTTGAACCCAAGAATAGTCATGGATCTGAAACATTAACTCTTGTTTTTCTCTTTAGATACTGCTTCACTTGCTATGTCCAGCATTTCCTGTTTTTATTTCATATTTCTAGCACTTGTAGTATTTTGTTTTTCCATAGCTTGGGCTCGTGTTGGTTCCCATTACTGCAACTGCACTTCAGATTTGATAAAGTGATTGGAATTGAAGGAGAAATACCCATCATTGCTGTATAGTAGAGATGCTGAGGGAGCACTTAACACAATGAGCAACTATTTGAATGGGAATCTCAACTGAAATTGGTTTACTTGTCAAATGGAAAGGTGAGATTTGGAACTTTGATTTTTCTATTATATGGCTAAATAATAAAATGCCCATTGGAATCAATTTGTTTTTAATGGTAATGCAACATACATTTGTATTAATTAAAAAGGATATTGAGGTATCATTGAGTCATGAGTGGTACTGAATGTGGTATTTTAATGTATGAGACTTTAGATCAAATTTTGAACATAAAGTTAATGCTTTAGAGGAACTGGATAGTGGCAACCAACAGTAATAAATTATTTTGACACTATACTTTTGAATTTAATATATTGGTCATTTTGCTTGCTTATTGATACTTGTAAAAAAAAATTTGGCAGTGACTGCGGCATGTATTCTTACATAGTACTTTCAGTGGAGCCAAGTATTTTGAGGAATTAAGAAGTGTCATCAAGCAAAATTTCACACCATGGTGATAAAAGAGAAGTTAATGAACCTTGGTCAAAGTATTGGTTTATTATTGTCTCTTGTACCGAGATACAGTGAAAAACTTGTCTTGCATACCGATCATCCAGGTCAATTCATTACACAGCACAGTTAGTTACATTGGGTTAGTACAGAGTGCATTAATGTAGTACAGGTAAAAACAATAACAGTACAGAGTAAAGTGTCACAGCTACAGAGAAAG
>JARFYF010000118.1:15141553-15154295 GCA_030265395.1 Rhina ancylostomus | reverse complement strand
GGTCCAGAGGAGGTTTACAAGAATGATCCCAGGAATGAAAGGGTTAATGTATGAGGAGTATTTGATGGCTCTGGGCCTGTTCTTGCTGGAGTTTAGAAGGATGAGGGGGGGATCTCATTGAAACCTACCGAATATTGAAAAGCCTGGATGGAGTGGATGTGGAGAGGATGTTTCCAGTAATGGGAGAGTCTAGGATCAGAGCGCACAGCCTCAGAATAGAAGGACATCCCTTTAGAACAGATGAGGAGGAATTTCTTTAGTCAGAGGATGGAGAGTCTGTGGAATTCATTGCCACAGATGGCTGTGGAGGCTAAGTCATTGGGTATATTTAAAATGGAGATTGATAGGTTCTTGATTAGTAAGGGTGTCAAAGGT
This sequence comes from Rhina ancylostomus, assembly GCA_030265395.1. Taxonomy (NCBI): domain Eukaryota; kingdom Metazoa; phylum Chordata; class Chondrichthyes; order Rhinopristiformes; family Rhinidae; genus Rhina; species Rhina ancylostomus. The sequence goes on along the minus strand of JARFYF010000118.1, from coordinate 15,153,920 downwards.
TATGGGAGTAGGCAAGAGAATAGGGTTGAGAGGGAAAAATAAATCAGCCATGATTGAATGGTAGAGCAGATTCGTAGGGCCAAATGGACAAATTCTGCTCCTATGTCTTATGGTCTTAAGGATAGCTAAATGTCAATTGTGTTGCAAAAAATTAGGCTACTGAGTGTTAGTGAAATATTCCTTCAGTGTAAGCAGTTATTACTTGAACCATCTGTGGGTTGTGGGGACATTTGTTCGTTGATAATTGAATAAGGATCATTTTTCTCTCCACAGCTTCACTTAGTACTCAGGCAAGTTTGATTGTTTAAGGACAGGAATGGCAACTGGGTGAATTTTATACGAGGAAGTGTTCTGACTGTGTCAGTAATTTTCAACAGGCAAAATATTTTTGATAAGGTGGAGTTCCTTGACTCAAGAATGAGAAGTGACTGTAAGATCTTTAAATTAATAATATAAGTGCAAGCTATTGTTTTGTAAAGTGCCTCTTATAGTGATGAATATCCTGTGTCATAACAGGAGCATGTTGGCACTGGAAGCGTGGTGACACTTGCGGGCTGCCTCCAGAACACTACGCAAAAGATGTATTTCACTCTGTGTTTCGATGTATGTGTGACTAATAAAGATATCTTGTATCTTTTATTGAACAGTTAATGAAAAGCTGTGACAAAGATGTTAATTTTCAGGAATTTCAGTATTTGGCAGTTGAAGGCACAGTGAAAATCTGAGATGGTTGTGAAGCTCGAATTAGAGGGGATGAGATTTAAAAGATTATAGAGCTTGGAAAGCTCTTGGCATAGGAATAGAGATTCACAAACTAGAATGAGAGTTTTAAAATTGAGATAGTGCTGTCCAGGCAGCAGTGTTAACCAGTGGATACAGCGATAAATGTGAACTGGATTTGGTGGAAGCTATGAGCTTCACCCAGGATGAAAGGCTGACAGGTAGAGCTTTTGCCTTATAAGTCTAGAGGTAGTGAGGCATGGGTGAAAGATTCGGTGGTCAGTGAATTGAGATAGAAGACAAGATCTGATGGAAGTGGAAACAGATATATGATCAAAAGGGAGTCTTGGTGCTAGAAATGACACCAAAGTTGTGAATAAAGTCTGTGATGGAAGAATGAACTTTGTGATGGGGTCCAAAGATAAGACTTCTGTATTTCCAATATTTAGGAAGGGGATATTTTGCTTTAACCAAAAAGGCACAGAATAATCTCAGAACAGACCTCTCAGTTCAAAATTGGGAAACCATGCAGAGCTATGTACCATCTGTAGCTGAAATACACACCACTGGAATATGTAGCCTCAGTGTTTGAACTTGAATTCAGCTATTGGTCTGAATCCAAAATTTAGATCAATCAATATTTGGGTTAAGATCAAAATATACATAGTGGGGAACTCTCTGGGATTGTGCTAGAGCTGGGGCACAGCATGGTTAAGACCCTGGTGACTTGGGGATGATCTGTGGGTCAAGCAGAAAATTAAATGTATTGAGTACCGAAGCATTATAGGAACATCTGTTTCAGATTTGCACTGCTCACTGCAAGGAAGTGTGGGAGTTGCAGTTTTTATTCTTCCCCAGCAGCCTTTTATTTTCAATAGAAAAAACATCATCTGAGCATGCAGGAATTTGTGAAAAGGGGCCAGCAGGGGAGATGAGGGGTAAATGTACGCTGGGTTGAAAAATGTGTTCTTAGACTCATTTGTGTGAGTTTGGAAAGCTGAAAGAATGAACTGCTCCCCTTTTGGAGTTCACCACTCGAGAGTCCATGGAAGTTCAGTTGCTGAACATATTCAATAAAGAAATCAATAGATCTTTAGATATTAACTGAATCAATTGATATGGGGTTATTACAGGAGAAGGACCCCAAGGTAAAAGAACAACCACAATCTTATCGAATGGTGGAGCAGATGCAGGGAGTTGAATAGGATACTCCCACTTCTGTTTTTTTACTTTGTTATTCAAATGATCCAGGAAGACACAATTTTCTAGCTTATCATTGAGTCCCAATTCTAGCTGATCCACTTCCAACTTCTCCTATTGTCCTAGCCGATCATTGACATTCTGCCCACCACTCCGATATTCCCAATGGAATTCTTTAACCTGCAGCTTTGCCTGTGTCACTGCTTCTGCTTTCTGTGCTCTTGAACTTCATCACACACTCTTAAAAAAATATGTTTTTGAAAAAGAAACAAATTATCAAAGGATATAGAAAACAATATCTATATTGTTGGACTGTCAGGAAAAAAAAGAAAATGTAGTGATCTCTCCAGCTTGAACCAGTGAAGTATTTTACAGTGAGATTACTGGCGTCACAATGAGAGAAACAAGTTCTGTTTCATATCACTTCATGCTTTAACTATATCACAAACCTCCCCAGCCTGTGTATAACTAGTCTTCAACTGTATCCTGAGTTCATGCATAAATTGTGTTCTGATGTTGCTATGGTTTCAATGCTGAATTTCAGAAACCCAGGAAATGCATCCATATGATATCAAGAAACATTTGAGAGTGCTAGATACAGCATTGATGATGGGACCAGAGAACATCCAGCTGTAGTACAGAAGGCCTATGCTCTAGAATCAATCATGCCTTGAGCCAAGCTGTTCTAGTATAGTCACAATACTCACGTCTACTTAACAATATAGAATGTTGCCCAGGCATGACAATTCAGAAAAAGCAGGACATATCCAGTCTGGTTAATGACTACACAATCAGTCTACTTTTAACTAGCAGTAAAGTGATGGAGGATTAGGACTATTAAACAACCTGCTGCTGATTCCCTGTGTGGATTTTCCATGACCACTTGGCTTCTGATCTCTTCTCAGCCTTGATCCAAATATGGACTAAAGAGCTAAATTCAAGTGGTAAGACGAGAGTTACTGCCCTTGACATCAATGCACCATTTGATCAAGTGAGATATTAGAAACCCAGGTCAAACTTCAGTTAATGAGCATCAACGGGAAAATACTCCGGTGGTCGGAGTCGTACCTTGCACAAAGGAAGATGCATGTGATTGTTGGAGGGCAATCAATCCCAACCCTAAGTCATCACTGCAAGCATTCTTCAGGATCGTGTCCAAGGCCCGAACCTCTTCAACTGCTTCATCAATTCTTCCTCCCATCATAAGATCAAGTGGTGATGTTCATTGTGCAATCAATGTTCAATTCTGTTTACAATTCATCAGTATGTAAAGCAGTTTGTGCTGCATGAAGTGAGATGCAGGACACATAACAGGCCAAGCAGTGCTGGGTAATAACCACCTTCAACAAGATTCTACCTATTTTCCCTTGATGATGATAATGCTGTTGAATGTTGAGTTCCCCACCAACTAACATCTTGGGGGTCAACAGGACCAGCTATATAAATGCCATGGCTCCAAGATTAGGTCAAAGGATGAGTATCCTGCAGCAAGTGACTTGCCTCCTGACATCCCAAAGCTCTTCTGACATCTTCAAGTCAGGAGTGTGAAGAATACTCTCCATTTGGATGAATACAGTTCAAGGAACTCGTAAGAAGCTCAACACTATCCAGGGCAAAGCTTCCTGCTTGGTTGTCACTCCATCAACCACCCTGAACATTTGTCCTCTCCACCACTGGGACACAGTGACTGCAGTGTCTTCCAAAGTGTACTGGAATTACTCAGACAGTACCTCCCAGACCTAAGACTTCTGCTTCCAAGAAGGAAGGCAACAGATGCATGGGAACACAACCATGTGACGATTCCCCTCCAATTTCCCTATGAATCTAATTTCAAACTATATTGCTGTCCCTTCATTGTCACTCCTGGAATCCTCTACCCAACAGCACTATTGGAATACCTCCACTAGAAGCTTCAAGGCAACAGAGCTAGGTATGGGTAATGAATGGTCAACCTGTCAGTGACGCCCAGATCCCAAAAAATTAATTAAAAAAGCATGGTGGAGCAAATATGCTGGAGCTGGCTACTCACAAAGTAACATAACTGCCTTATTTCTCTATTATGAATTATCTATCTGAAGTTGGTCTCTTAATTAGGTTCTGGCTTTGGGCTGAGCAATCTGCCCAAAGACAAATAAATGAAACAGTACAGCTGGACACAACATCCACAGGTGAATTGCATAGAAGTTATTTAAAAAAAACTCCATTCCTGATTTCTAAATCAATAACATGGGGGAAAAATGTTAGATTGCCTTGATTCAGCAAACATTTATAAACATTGACTTATTTTATAGTCAAGGGGTTAAGATGAGGGGAACTGATCTTTGAATTATCTTTAGATGATATCTGCATCAAGGGGCATTAGTGCTTTTCCTTTTTAATGAGCTCCCTAGTGTGTGGAAAATATTGGCAAATGTGTTGATGCTCTGAGTCAGCCGTATTGTTTGTGTCTGGATTTGCATGCAAACTGGGCTGGGCAGTCTCTGCAGGTTCCTGAAACTCAACCATATTAACAGTGGTGGACATATCAGTTTATTGATTAACCAGACAACATCTAGTTGTATAGCTTTGCTGTATAGTTTTTAAGCTCTAGAGCCTTAATAATGTTGTGTGCACTCCCTATTTTAGAGTTACATGGAATTAAATGGTTTGAGTGCTGGTATCTTTGTTGTAAGGTAGCTGAGAGGGAGCATCCACTTCATACACGTGGTAAAAATCCTCACCAAACCTTAAGACTTTGTTCCATCCAGAATTGAAATCACTATTGTTGACTAGGGAGCTTTGTTCTGGTACATTTGCTTTTGAAGCTACTTGGTACTTTCTGTAATCTAATTACTTCGGTGTAATTTTACTGGATTGGTACTTTATTCCAAGATATGCCATGCTACATGTGGGGCACTGTTTACATATTCCACGTGTTTCTGTTTGGCACCTGGCCTGCTGGTGATTGTTGAATGAGGGGTGTCCTGGACCTTTAAGCTACAAAGCATGGTGGAATTGCTGTTGATCTTTGTTGCTTAGTGTATTGTCCTCTTTGTAGAAGTGGCTCAGTCACAATAGCAATTTGTGAGTATTGGCAGGAGTCCTATTGACTCCGTTCTGTGCATCTGTTCACCACATTCCTCTGACTTAAATTTCATAGGGAGTACTGCTTTGTTAGTTTTGATAGTGAGTTGCTGTTGATTTTCTGTCAACCTGGATAGTGTGCAATTAACACCATTTGATCAGAAGTAATGACATGTTAAGGACTTGCATCCATCTGACAAGACATAATGTGTTAATTTATAAAATAGGAGAAAATGAAGTAGGGCATATCTGGGAATGGTGATGGAGCTATCATATATATTTGTATATGTATTGGCTGGTTGTTGTGTCGTAGTAAGTTTGGCTATATTAAGCAGTTTCTTGGGCAGAAGACCCCAATGGTATTGAGGACCGCTGGTCTGATTAAAATGCTTGCTTTATTACTTCTCCACATGGTAATTTTCTTGCACGTGAAATTGGGACATATTACTGTATTAAAGGCTCTACAATTCTGTGAGCTAGTTTAAAGATGCCTAGCAATACCCATATTAAGTAGTATTGGAGACCTGGCCAGATCAGTTTGGTAACAGGCTTCCTTGACTAAACATTGAACTTGTAAGACTGGCAACTTTTATAATCATTTCACTAATATTCTGTAAAATACAAGATTTATATAGTTCACTTTCTATTCGAGTCATAGTCATACAGCACAAAAACAGGCCCTTTTGCCCAACTGTACCATGCTGACCAAGATGTCCATCTAAGCTCGTCTCATTTGCCTGTGTTTCGTATGTATCCCTCTAAACCTTTCCTATCCATGTACCTATCCAAGTATCTATTAAATATCATTAATGTACCTGCCTCAACCACTTCCTCTAGCGGCTCATTCCATATACAGACCATCCTCTGGGTGACAAGGTTGCCCCTCTGATTCCAATGAATTCATTCCTCTCTCACCTTAAACCTACGTCCTCTAGTTCTTAATTCCTATCATGGATTTGAATTTGTTCCCAATTCCTGCTGGCCTGATATTGTTACAATATATCACTGCACACAAAAATGTTTGATAGGTAGATTGATTATGCAGAATTACTTGAAATATTTTGTCTCCAGAAAAAGGCTAACAACATAGAATACTAAAAAAGAGCATTTGAGTCTGTCGTGAAACTTTTTATTAATGAGTGAAAGTTCATGTGCATCATTCATTTTTATAGAATACCAAAGTAGATCAATAAACACACTATTCGGTCTTTTAATTTAAAAAGACACTAATTTTGTCTTATTAATACTTGCATACAACCAATTTGACTGCTGGCTTGAATCTGAGGAAAAGTAGTGGAGGATATCTGTCATCTTAAGAACTGCATTCTGTTGTAATTATTTGGCACCATCTGTTGTAATGGTTTAGCCTTGTACATGAACTTTGGGAAAGGAACATTTGTGTTCAATTATTTAGTTCCAAAGCTTCACTGATCTAATGGCATTTATCCAGAAAATGAAGGATTGAGTTCATATTTGCCAGATAGCAACCAGAATTAAGAATGAAAATCCTTAAGTAATTGTCTTTGTATAACTGCTCAGAATCATGGTAAGTGGGTGCAGCAACACAATGGAGATGATATCTGAGGGGCATGTGTAATGTGCAGGTCAAATCATATTTACTCAATCCATGACCACTTAAAATTAAAAATTTTAACTTTTTACATGTGTAATCTATTAGCATCACTGGGGCAATAAGAATGATATTACCATGTGTGAGCAATTACTAAACTGTTCCTCATTGTAAGGTTTATATCACCAGGGATTTTGTTGAAAGGAGCTATAAGTGTGTGTTTTGCAGTTATTTGGATTAAAAAAAAGGATTTGGCAGCAAAGTGACAGCTAGTGAATTTGTTAATCTTTTGTATTTGAGCTTGATTGCAGCCAGCTTAAAAGAATTTTTTGTTTTTTTTCTCTAACACAAAAACTCATCTATTTGAGCTGTCACAAGTGAATTCTTTATGAACAAGAGTACAAAGCATGAAATGACATGCAAGATGGCATCCGATGACTATGAACTGGTGAATTTGTGCAGAAAGTGTATGAGGATAGTGCTGTAGCTTGCTTCAATAAGAGGAAGTGGAGTGTCAGATTATGTTTGTTGACGATAAGAATAGTGTTACATCTGAGGGAATACTGACCTGCAGCTAGTGATATGTCAGCTTCCAAGCTGTTATTTTAATTTGAGAAAAATGAACTGCTTAAAAAAAAGCTTTCAAGTAGATGAAAATGTCATCTCCTTCAGCTGGACCACTTTCCATGTCATCTGGGACTATGTAGACTATAATTGCAGAGCACGATGGCACCATATGGTCAGATGTTGAGTACAGGGCTAGAAGAGGCAAATTTTTTTATGGCAAGTTGTCCCACTGGAAAGAAAATGACAGCACTTTCAGTGATGGCTATGTCCCTTAATATAATGTGGACCCAGACAATAACTTTTGATGCACTTGACACAAAGTTCCAAGGTTGGGAGATCATAGCATCAAAGGACATGAAAAGGCAGGAGAGCAAATACTGTCTAAAAGTTGGCTTCAAAGACTGTACGGATGAGAGGAGTGGAGGAGTTAGCAGATTTGGAACATTGATTCCAAGTGATCTGTGGGAGTTTACCATTTGTGAAGTATGGGGAGTCTGATGTCTAAGGTATAGAGAGGGTTGTTTGTTGGACTGGACGTGATTAAGAGAGAGAGTCAGACAGATTTAAACAAGAGAATGGTATTATTAAAGTAACGCATTGAGAAACTAAAAGCTAAAATAGTTAGCTATTCACCTGAATCTCAGTTTTGGAAGACACAACCAAAGGAGGAGATGCTCCTTTCATTAGTCAGTCTTTCTGAATAAAATCTTCACACAGGTATTAAACTTTGACTTGTTAGATCTCGTGTTTGCTAGCACTATGCTCAACTTAGTTTATGAAAATAAAATTATTAGGCAGACCGAGGAAAAGATTCAAGTGTATGCTCAAAGCTCCCATGAGTGCAATGTTCCCACTGATTCCTGGAAGCCTCTGGGCCATGACTGCTGAAAGTGGAGAATGAGAGTTTGGGATGGTATTCAGGCCATGCATTAGATGCCTGCAGAAGCTTTGCATAAGCAGTGGAAAGGTTGCATTATCTCTCAAATACCCTATCTGTGGAAGAGTGCTTTTCTCACATTGGTCTTTTTGGCCACCATAGAGTCCACAAAATTGGAGTGGAAGCAATCATCCTTGATCCTGAGGGATGGGCTAAGGAGAAAGAGAATGAAGTGCGTTGGGATGTTTTATGATATTTGACTTGTCATGTACGTCCAAGTTTCTGTTTGCTTTGACTTTTGTTCAGTGCATTTTTTTTTGAATAAATGCTTTCACCTCAAGGTTCAGTTGTCCATTATATTAAATCCTAACTTTTTGTTTCAGATTTTCCTGTCACTGAAAGCAGTTTCATCCTGCACCAAATGCTTTATGATATAAAAAGGGCTGTGAATCTTCTCTTAACTCTAAGGAAAAAAATCCCAGTTACTCAAATCTTTGAAGAAGTGCATGCTGTATAATTACCTCCACTATGATAAACAGCTATTCACCACAATTTTCTCTGCATTTTTGTCAGATAACCAAGTTCACACTCATGTCAGATAACCAAGTTCACACTCACACTACTGCTTTAGTTCCAGGGGTCTCATTTAATATCAGGTACCACTGTGTTGAAAAAACAGTGGTTTTATCTTTTGTAGCACTTATGGAGTCATACATATGTCTACGTTTTATAGACATATGGAAACAGTCCCGTTTGGCCAAATTGGTCCAAGCCAACCAAATGCCCATGACTGATGAAGACCAGCATGCCAAAAGCTGTCTTCACCACCCTGTCTAGCTGTGATGCCACTTTCAGGGAACCATGTACCTGAACTCCCCAGGGTCCTACCATTCACTGTGAAAGTCCTCCCTTGATTTGATTTTCCAAGATGCAAAACCTTGTACTTATCTGAATTAAACTCCATTTGCCATTCCTTTTCCCACTTACCCAGCTGAGCAATATCCCACTAATTCCTGATAACCATTCTCACTGTCAACGACATCATCTGTTTTAGTGTCATCCGCAGACTTAATAACCATGCCTTGTATATTCCCATCCAAACCTTTAAAAAGGATGACAAACAACAATGGACCCAGCACACCACTTGTCGCAGATCTCCAGTTTGAGAAACAACCTTCCATCATCACCCTATGCTTCCAATCATCAAATCAATTATGTATTCAATTAACTAGCTCTCCGTGAATGCCCCATAGATTTTAAATTTTATCTTGAAGGAGAAAGGAGAGGTGGAGGAATGGAGAAATTTAGATATTTTGACAAAGGGTCTTCAACCTGAAACATTAGCTTGGTTTCTCTTCTCACAAATGCTGCCTGACTTGCTGAGTGTTTCAGTAGCTTAGGACCTTGGCAACTGATGGCACAGCTTTTGATGGAAGGGTGATTAAAGTTGGAGATGGTCAGGAGGCCTGATGCAAGGGAGTAATTTTGGAGAATTATGGGATGAAGGAGAATGCAGAGAAAGATGCGAGACCCTGATAACCAGCACAGAAATATTAAAATTCAGATATTACTCTTGTCAATCTACTGATGTAGATCAGCAGGCACCAGGTTAGCATGGTTTTCAGTAACACAGTTGGTGTTAATTTCAGAGTGCTTTTACTCCTATGAACCTACATCACAAATTTCAGTTTGTTCGACGAACCAACATCTTTTCAGATATTCAGCATCTTTTAAGGTCATAATGAATATTTCAGGTAAGTGCTAAGTTGTCAAAGTAGGTAATGTCGAGCTGAAAGTAGTTCAGTCAGTTTCTCTATTGTTTTGAGCACATTTTGTTCACCGATTCTCAAGTTATCTGGAAAAGAAAACACCTATCTGTTCTGAACTTGAAGCTATCTTGCTTGAAATCAGGATTGTGGCGCTATTGGGTGTTTATGCAGCTGTGTGAGCTGTGGAAAATTGATAAAAATGAAATGTACTCAAAGCAGCTGTATGTTCCCAGTTAGCCTTTTAGTTTCCTTTGGATGCATTTGCTTATAGCTTAGAGATTTCCTCTGATTATGGTTATTTAGAGTTAATTGTAATAATTACTAAACTTGGGGTTGGAACCTTGATCTTTTTTTCCATTGTTGCTTTGGTTGTGTCTTCTCCTTAAATCCTATTAAATTCTTTAAAAAAAATTCATCCTGTTGTAAGATTTCTTTGACTGTTGGGATCTAAGATCTAACTATGTTGAGGCATGTCATGGTCATGCAATCATATGGTTCAGAAGCAGGCTCTTTGCACTGACTATCAAGCAGCCAGTCAGCCTACCAACTTGGATGTCATTGGGATGTAGGAGAAAATTGGAGTATCCAGAAGAAACAATGCATCAGAAGGAGAAAGTGCAAACGCCACAGATATCATCAGAGGTCAGCATTGAACATGGGTCACTGGAGCTGCGAGGCAATAGTGTCATTGCTTGCATCACTATGCCACTAGTATCTTAATTAACTTGTATATACTTTGAACATTCTCAATAAAGTCAAGTTTAAAAAAAACAGACTGCTTTACTATTAGTTAATTATTAGTTCATGAAAAATGGCCATATAGATCCAATGCATAACACTCTTAACCTTGTAGGGTGCAGTAAGTGCATGACATAAATGTATCCTGTGTGAGTTATTGTTTTTCCTCCAATTCACATGAAGCATAACAATGGTCAATGAATAGTCTTCCTCATTGTTTTAAAACACCGGACGTCATGTTAACAAAACAATAACAGGTGCAATAGCATTACAACACCATCCATTTAGTGATATATTGTAAATATTTTTAGAAACTAAATTTCTCCTCGGATGCCCTAGTTTCCTTTGCTCTTAAATTCCTGAATCTTGATTGCAGAATTCTATTGGCTTAAACCTTACTATTTGAACTGGTTACTTCTGTACTATTTTGTACTATAATGGTTGGGATTTAACCATCGTGGAGCATTGTGTGGTTTTGGAGAACTAGCAGAAAATTGTGGAAGAATGTTTAAATCTTGGAACTAGTGCTTCTGTCTTAGATTACCTGTGCATGAAAGAATATTCTTAAATCCCATTGACAAGTTAAGAAATAGAAATATATTCCTAATTTTTTTATTGACTTCATAAGGTAGACGTACATATATTGATGTTACTTACATGAGAAGCTATGATACGATAGCACTTTTTAAAAAATGGGAGCTGTCAAGAAATGATAATATTTTGTATGCTTCCAAGTTTCTCAACCAGTATTATACAATAGAAATACTTTTCTGAGATTTATGGATGTTAGAAAATTCAGTCAAGACCAAAATTTAGGAACAAGTGGGCATAATTCAGTTTCCCATGTAGCAGAAAATAGTAGTTGGTCTTTATTGCCTAAATGTGTTAAAATGAAAAACTTAAGAATAATACCTTCCATACAGTTATTTAACAAACTTTTTTCTATGCAGTAAAGGAAGGAAGCATTCTTGTCTTCCACATGGGCACCTTTATTAACAATTAGTATTTTATCCAACTGTGTTGCTGAGCTGCTGCTTAGAAGCTGATCTAATCTTCATAAGCTATGATGTGTAGTTGCTCAGACAAGCTGAAGAATGGTGGAGCTTGTATGTGAATAATTTTGCTACTTGAGTTAAACCGAAACTTAGTTCCAAATCTTTGGAAAATAAAGCAAGTCTCATTTATATTTGATTGTATGTAAGTATGAGCAAAGCCAATCTGTCATCCTTGGGATTCGGTACCCCAAATGGATGTCTAACTTCAGATGAGATTCCCAAACGTTCCCAAAAGTTCAGTAAAATATTAAGTAAAAGTCTATGAAAGCTGAATAGAATATTACTTTGCCTTGTGGAATGCAACCTTTGTTTGGAAAGCAGCATTTAATTGCCCAACTCAGATAAAAACAGAAAATGTTGGAAAAACTCAGCCACCCAGGCAGAATCGGTGGAAAGAGAAACAATTGATCTCATTCATAAAATGCTACCTGACCCGCAGTTTTCCAACATTATCTGTTTTTATTTCAGATTTCTGGCATCTGCAGTTGTTTTGATTTTCATTTAAATGCCTTCCCCTAATTTCTCCAGAATTGAATGCAGTTTTTATTTTTAAATTAGTCAGTGTATTATATATTGCTAATTGTGGTGCGATACATTTTTTTCAGACATTTGTCAAGGAATTTTGGAGTTATATTGCCACTCTTCATTTTTCTTCATGAAAATATTGGTCATAGGTGTTCTGGTTGAACAATTCCACTGTTGGGAGCCGGGCTTCATCTTTTGGAAGTCAAGAGTACATTAAGGCCTAACCTAAGTTGCAGAATAAACTTAGATCAAAGTTGTTGCATGGCAGACAAGACAAATAAAA
>JARFYF010000118.1:15066050-15076292 GCA_030265395.1 Rhina ancylostomus | reverse complement strand
TATATACTAGTTGCTACTTTTTTTCTTTTGATTGTAAAATGCAGTTCTGCTGACTTGAGAAGGCAATTATGTCATCAAGTATACTGATTATTTCTCATGCTGATGGCTCAATTTGAGGAAGAAATTGCCAGAAAATTCATTAATGTACTTTTTTCCCCAATGAAGATTTCCACAACATGATTGTCAATGTATCTGGATTGTTTTCCATTGCACTCATTTCACTGCTGATTCTACTGCTATGTGAACAGATTGAGAAAACAAGATGAAGATAATACATCAACTGTACAAAAAACACAGATTTCAGCTAGAGTACAATGCACCCTCTGGTACTGTATTATAGGAAAGTTGTGATATCACTGAAGAAAGAAGTTTTATGAGAATTTTAATTATTGGGGGGAGGGGGAAGTGTGAGATTGGCCTTATTGCGTATGTTCTCTTTAGAACTGAGATGATCAGTGAGTAACATGGTGATGTGGGTAGACCAGATGGGCAGAACTAATTTCCCTGGAAGAAAAATAAATAATGAGGTGCATAGATTTAAGGTAACTAGTGAATAAATTGGTGGTTCTGATCAGCAGCAAAGGTGTAGCAAATAATGTTAAATAGTAAGAAACCAGTTGGCAAAGTTCTGAAAATTCTGAGTTGGATTTGCCCTTGCTGATGTCCTTTGCCTTTTGGATGCTAGCTATGAAGAATCTGTAGTGTTGTGATCAAGGTAACTAAGTTGGAGTAAAGAATTCTGACCAATACCAATCCAGAAAGTTTAAAATAAACTGTATTGCAGTTTTTTGAGACATTTCACAGAGTGCAAAATAAAGATTGGGAAATGCACTGTGATCGTGGTTCTTAGCCTCTGCTTTAATCAATCAAAAATGGAATTTTAAGGAATTAGACTCCATATGTGTATAAAATAATTTCAAGCCCAGAGAGGTAATTCACTAATTTGTCATTTAAAATATCATTTGCACCTCATTCAACAGGATGTAACATTTCTGGTGATTTTTCTCAAAATAATTTTAAAAATTATTTGAAAGTCATGTCACTTCACTAATTCTATACTGATTACTTTGAAGGCTGCAACAGTGCAACTCATTTTAAATATGCAAACTCCAGAGATTGCTGTCCAATTATCTCCATTATAACAGAGCGATGATTGATGCCTAACTGTCTTTCTCTTCACAAATCATAAACTGCTGAGTGTGTGCCTTTAAACATAAGACTGTTAAGACATAAACTAATTTGGTGCTTTCTGTCAAAGCATATTGCACATTTTACTCTATTATAGTTTCCATTTTTTTTAGTATCAGATGAGTTCTTTTGATTGATTGTGATTCCTTCTTTTGGGTGTTCAGGTATTTTTCTTTGAATAATGTTACTCTGCATCATAGAATGTGTTGTCAGCACTACATTGCCTTTATCTTGCTCAAAATGTTAATCCCTCCATCCATGCCTGAAAGCATGCACCACCAGGCTCAAGGACTGCTTCTATCCCACTATTATAAGACTATTGAACGGTTCCCTGTACAATAAGATGGACTCTTGACCTCACAATCTACCTTGTTATGATCTTGCACCTTATCGTCTACCTGTCCTGCACTTTCTCTGTAACCATTACACTTTATTCTGCATTCTGTTATTGTTTTACCTTGTACTACCTCAATGCACTGTGTAATTAATTGATCTGTATGAACGGTATGCAAGACAAGTTTTTCACTTTATCTCGGTACATGTGATAATAAACCAATTCCAAATCTACAAGTGTAAAGTATATATTTATATTTGGGGAGCCTTGGTTCTATTACCTTTTGAGACCTTGCATTATTTCCCAGTATCTTGAAAGATAATGAGAAGAAAAAGCAAGGGTAGGCCATTCAGTTTTAACTCCATAATAATAAAATTCTGGCCAATCCTATGCAACATACACAAAATGCTGGAGGAACTAAGCAGATCAGGCAGTATTAATGGCGGGAAACGAACAGTTGACATTTTGGGCCGAGACCCTTCATCAGGACTCAGTCTCTGACATGAGACAAATTTGTCAGATCATCCTGATTTTCTCTGGGCCAATACAAAACAAACCAGTTGGAGGTGAATTTAATCAACATTAAGCTGTCCCTCTCACAATGTGTCTTCATTGTTGCTGATCATCCTTTGATCCCTGTTTACATTAATTACATAGAAATAGCACTTTGAAAGAAACAATTTGGACCAGTTCCATTTTGCAGTCATCCCAATTCCATATCCCCAGCCAACTTCTGCATCCTATTTTTCCCTTAACCCTTGAACACAATCTAACCTGTTCTTAAAAATAGACATGGTTCTTGATTCAACCCTTCTCCAGTGGAATCAGCTTGGTTCAAAAAGGAATGCAGAAGGGCATGGAGAAGGGAGCAGTATCAGACAAGGATATGATGAGCTTTAAGATCAGTGAAGCTGTATCACAGCACCATGTGCATATAAAAGCATATAAGAGACAGAGATATATTATCCCACAATTAATGGAGCAGATCATTGTTCTGCAGTCCTGCCAGAGTTGGTGTGAATGGTGGTGGACAATTAAACAGTTAATGAGAAGAGGAGGCTCCAAGAATGGACCCAGAATGCAAGTGCTAAAGACTAGACTGAAGTCTTCACAGAAATGTTCAGCCAGAAGTGCTGAGTGGATCATCCAACATGGCTTCCCATCATTGCAGAGGCCATCTTCAGTTCATGCCACATAATGTCACAAAATGGCTGAGAGCATTGGACACATCAAAGGCTGTGGGACCAGACAACAAGACTTGTCCTCCCAGAACGAGCTCTACCTCTAACCAAGCTGCTCTTGTACAATTGTTACACTGTAATTTCCCAACAAAATGAGATACTGTCCAGAAAGATTGACAAAAAGGACAAATCCAGTATAGCTTTTTTTCCCCCAAAATAGATGTTTCAAGATCTGGGTATCACTGACAATCCCAGCATTTATTCTCTATCTCTAATTGCTGTTGAAACAAGTGGGTTATTCAGCTTTTCAGAAGACATTTAAGAGCCAAGCATATTGGTGGGTCTGGAGTCACATATAGGATAAAGATTTCCTTCCTGAAGGCCATTAGCAACCAGATGAGTTTTCATGACAGTCTGGTATTCATGTGGTTATCATCACTAAAGACTAGTTTTATTAAATTTCAGAATACTATCTGAATAGAGAAAGTAACTGGCCCTCTGTATTAAAACAGGACATGGGTTCTTTGGGGTTACTTTAGAATGACAGAATCGGTAATGAAAGACACCACAATATCATGAAAAGTTTGAGTAACTTTACTTAGCATAACTAAAAACAACTAAACACAAAGGAAGTTACAGCTGTAACCATGAATCTAATCTAACACAAATTGAAGGAAACAAGATCAAAGACCCAAACTCTCTCACTTAACACTTCTCTGCTAAGATCGAGCTCACGTTTGCATGCAGTTCTCAATGATACTTATCGGCATCCAGTACTTAGCAAAATTTTGTTCTCTGCCACTCAGTCTATCACCGAAGGGGAGCCTCAGGGTACTTCAGCAAAGACGCAAAGGTTCTTCTCAGTCGCCAGGTGTTAGCCGTGAACCAAGCAGTGGAGAAACTCCAGAGGACTCTCTTGTGGGGCGCATCTTTTTTGCCCCATTTAGTGCCCCATTTGGTGCGAGCATAACAAAGGATTCCACACCTTTGCTAAACCTTCCCATTGTTTTTGAGAGTCTTATCAGTCATTTGTGCAGAAAAATTCCACTGTTAATGAACAGGTAAAAATTCTGATCTTCTAGAGGGTAGTTGGCTCCATGAGTGTGTAGCCGAGAAAGGTTTGTGGCGAACTCAAACAAAAGCCCTGGGATCTTGTCTGATGAGGCAAATTAACACTCCCCATTGTCTTGTTTGACTGAAGCATACCCTGATTGTTTTGCAAAGATGCCCATTTAACTGCACCCGATTAATGCTTAAGGCTTCCTTCCATATTGATGTCTTGCTGTTTCACATGGTTTCAGTAACTCCTGGGAAAAACAAATAGTCCTAACAGAGAAAGATACTTCTTTTAACCCTTCAGTTACATCCAGCTGTTGTTTTTAATCTTACCACAGCCTCTGAATTGATAATTTAAATACACAGTAACCAATAGAGGCTTGATACCATCCATTCATCCTGAACTATCATTCCTCCAGCACCAAGGCTCCAGTGCTCTTTGGACATTTTTTTCCATTGGATGTAGACTGGAAGTTCTGGAAAATATTGATCTTGAACTGAGGACACATTTGAAAGACATTTGCAGTGGTAGCTCATGGGTTGCATAAAGGCTAATTTGGATAGGAATGGTGGATTTGCTTTCTTGTGGGACATTGGTGAAGCTGATTCCCTATTTATTTAATTACTTGAATTCAGCTTCTGCAATTGCAGAGTGGAATTTATTCTCATGGCACTAAATGAATTGCTCTGGAATCTGTCTTCTTTCATGGTAACTTAATCCAACCATATCCTCTAGAAAATCTACAAAATGCACTACAATTTCTCACCTAGACTACTGTGACATGTCCCAATCCACTTTTCTCTATCATTAGAAATCACTAACGTGTTAGAAACTAACCTACACTAGCTGCAGGTTCTCCAAGTCAGATCATTCAGTCATGGAATTATATTTTCTGTGCCTTCATTGTTGCTGGGTCTGTATCATGGGACTCTGTTCAACGGTACTTTGGGAGGACCTTCATCAGAACAACTGCAGAAGTTGAAAATGGTGGCTCGCCACAACCATCTTGAGAGAAGTTGAGGCTGGGTAATAAATTTTGGACTTGCCAGTGATGCCAGCATTTTGAATAACAGATTAAAATAAAATCTTTAATGCATTGAATTATTCCAGTAACACAATCCACAGTCTTGCCCTCACTGCAAAATAGTTTTGACTATTCTCTATGATGCTGGAGGAGCTCAGCAGGCCAGGCTGCATCTGTAGAGAAAAGCAGGCAGTCAACATTTCGGGTCAGGAACATTGACTGCCTGCAGTCCTGAAGAAGGGTCCTGACTTGAAACGTTGACAGCCTGCTTTTTACTACAGATGCTCCCTGGCCTGCTGAGTTCCTCCAGCATCATAGTGTTTTTCATCTAGATTCCAGCATCTGCAGCCTTTTATTTCTCTACTGGTCTCTCTTGAGTTTCATCATGTAAATCATATTGCAGGGGTTCCTAGAATTACAAAAGATGTGACTTGTGGAAATCTAACTTTACATGCATTCTCCCACAGAACTCTAAATACCTACAAACAAACAAACCTGTTAAAACTGTATTTTAACATGGATGTTTGTCATAGTATCTTCAGCATTTAAAATAACATTTAATAATTTATGTATGGAAAGACATCGAAGCATTTAAACTGTGCCTTGATTAAAAAGAAGTGCTTGTTGGAATTTTGTTGCCTGGCACTCTGGCTCTTTTATGATAGTATCTGTGATGACCAGCTGCAAATATGTGAACTTTTGCTATTTCTGTCACCCACTTGTTTTCCCTTCCTGAGAAATTGCTCACTTCTCATGTTTATGGACAGTTCTCAGGAACAGAACCCTTATGTAACCCAGGAGTGCCTGTACTTTAGCTGAAACATAGTTCTTTCAGCTAAAGGAGCCTACATTTTTCTCCATTTTATTCCACCTTTTCATAATTTGAAATTTCTCTCCATGAATTCCTCCTGTAATCTCTCCTAATAAAAAAAATTCCTAGCATCTAGACTGTAAATATGCATCATAAGATTTCTATTGTTCAGAAGTTATTACAGTAACATGGAGCCAAAAACACATGCTACACAAACTATAATCTGAGGCCACATGTAATTGGACAGGAAAAGTCCACACATAGTCCAGCAGCCAGGGAATCTAATGATACACATAAAAACCACTATAAATAACAAACAGGTTGATGTCCTTTTTTAAAAAAAACAAAACCAACCAAGTATTGAGCTTCTCAAGGGACAGAATTAAAAAGCAGTGAAGTTATGTTAAACCTGCTTGATTAGACTGTGCACAGTTGTGGTCACCATAGTAGAAATAAACAATATTGAGGTATTATTGAGCCACAAAAAAATATTCACAAGTATAATACCAGAAATGATAGTTTGCACTAAAAGGTTGCAACTCTTCTGTAGAAAGGAAGATGCTGAGTTTCATGGTGGGGGAGTGGTGCCAAGGATACTTTAAGGTGATGTAATGTTTTGGAAGGTTAGACAGAGAAGTTTCCACTTGTGTTGGCATCCTTATTTGGATGAGTAAATTTAAGAGAGCCACTACTAAAACCAGAAGGGAAAATGGGACAAAATTACTTATCAGGAATGCTAAGTGAATTTACTGAAGGGAACAGCTGAGAAGAATAGCACAGATGCACTTTGTTAAGACTACATTAATGCTACATATCTCATGTGACAGGATATCAATTTCATGGTTTAGTTAATTTTCCTGGGATCTGGGAATCACTGGCAAGGTTACCATTTATTGCCCATCCCTAATTGCCCTTGGTAAGGGTTGGTGAACCATCTTAGACAATTGCAGTCCTTCTGGTGAAATTAGTCCCACAGTAGCATTGGGAAGGGAGTTCCAGAATTAAGACCCAGTGATGTATTTTCAAGTCAGAATGGTGTACTTGGTCAGAAGTTGGAGGAAAACTGCAAGTGCTGGTGTTCCCATGCACTTGAAGCCCTTATATTCTTATGGGTAGAGGTTGTGGATTTGGGGGGGTGTGCCCTTTGCATACGACTGCAATGCTTTTTATACCATTGTGTGCCAGTGGCTACAATGCAGATTATCCACAGAAAGCACTGCCAAGGGTATTCCAAGCCAATGGACGAGGAAGAGAATGCTTAGGGTGGTTGGTGGTGTACCAGTCAAGCAGGCAGTTTTGTCCTAGATGATGTCAGACCTGTTGGAGTCTTGCTCTTTCAGGCACGTGGAGAGTATCCTATCACACCCCACATTCGTATCTATCCTTGGTAACCTATTGAATTTGCTGAATTAATGCAGCTGTGATTGCCGCAGCCACTTTGATCAACACATTGTTGTTTTGAGATCCTGAGTATTTAGTGTAAATGGGATATGAAAAAAAATCAATAATGTTTTAATTTTGGAATGGTCTCTATGATGGCAAACTATTTTTTCAAAAAGCTGCATTTTATGTAATTGTTTTTTTAAAAAAAGGCTGTACTTTGCAATCCATTGAAGTGTATTAAATAAATTGCTTTAAAAATGCCATTTATGTTCTTAAACTTTGGGTTTGTTAAGATTCGACATGTTATCTGCTTTATGGCTTGCCTGAAGTATTATTCATGTTCTAAAGCTGTTGTTGTTAGAAAGTGACTGATCAGGAAAATACAATGACAAGCAATTCTTGTCTGTGTGAGTGCAGTGGCCATTGATCACAGCTCACAATGTAGGTCAATTTCAAGTGGAAATCCACCCACACAACATTCTGAATAGGCAAAACATTTAATGAATATTTTCAGACTGCCTGCAAAATCTGAATGCCCAGTTTGATTGTCAGCCATGTCCATTCAGATTAATCTTGTCTGGATGGACCCAGGCTCTTACAACATTATTACTGCATTACTTAAACAGTGCACTATATTCTGTGATTTAATGGTTACATTGATTTATCTTGCCTCATTTTATTCGCCTCAAATGAAGTTCTAATGAAGAATTTAAATGGTTAAACAATGGATGTTTTATCATTTACCGTAATTTGTTTGAATAATTCCCAAGTAGAAATATAGTTAATGCCTTGGAATAAGTGTTAACAAAGTATTTTCCTTAATTATAGCATTTCTGGAGGCAAACTCTTTTAGCAAAATTATGTAATGGGCCAGAATTTACTTTCAAAATGAACAGTGTGCAGCTTCACAAGAGAATGGGAGATGTATTTAACAATTAACATTCAAAGGTTACCGTCCAAATTAAATTGTTCCACCTTATTTGTGGCAATAATATTGAAGTCTGGTTTACTGTTAAAAGTACAAATGAGCCTGGAAGCTGCTGTATTTGTACATTAGATAGAGAGTTAAGTTATTGACTACAGCTCCACCTTCAATAATTCCAAAACTCATCACCAGACTCCGAGATCTGGAATTCAACACCTCCCTCTGCAACTGGATCCTTGACTTTCGGACCAACGGACCACAATCAGTGAGGATAGGCAGCAACACCTCCAGCACAATTATTTTCAACGCTGGTGCCCCACAAGGCTGCGTCCTCAGCCCTCTACTCCCTATATACTCACAGCTGCATGGCCAGATTCTACTTTAACTCCATCTGCAAGTTTGCAGATGATACCACCGAGGTGGGCCATATCTCAAATAATGATGAGTTGGAGTACAGGAAGGAGATACAGAGCTTAGTGATGTGGTGTCATGACAACAACCTATCCCTCAATGTCAGCAAAACAAAAGAGCTGGTCATTGACTTCGGGAAGGGGGCAGTGCACATGCTCCTGTTTACACCAACAGTGCTGAGGTTGAGAGGGTTGAGAGCTCCATGTTCCAAGGAGTGAACATCACCAATAGCCTGTCCTGGTCCAACCATATAGATGCCATGACCAAGAAAGCTCACTAGCAAAAGCACACTAGAAAGCATAAAGAACTTTGGCATGTCCCCTTTAACACTCACCAATTTTTATAGATGCACGACTGAAAGCATCCTATTTGGATGAATCACGGCTTGGTATGACAACCGCTCCACTCGAGACCACAAGACACTGCAGAGAGTTGTGTACACAGCTCAGCACATCACGGAAACCAGCCTCTCCTCCATGGACTCTGTCGACACTTCTCATTGCCTCGGTAAAGCAGCCAACATAATCAAGGACCCTACCCACCCCAGACATTCTCTCTTCTCTCCCCTCCCATTGGATAAAAGATACAAAAACCTGAAAGCACATACCACCAGCCTCACGGACAGCACACTATTACAGCACCAGAGATCCAGGTTCAATTCCCGCCTGTGTCTGTACGGAGTTTGTATGTCCTCCCTGTGTCTGTGTGGGTTTCCTCCAGGTGCTCCAGTTTCCTCCCACATTCCAAAGACGTACGAGTTAAGAAGTTGTGGGCATGCTATGTTGGTGCCAGAAGTGTGGCGACACTTGCAGGCTGCCCCCAGAACACTCTACTCAAAAGATGTATTTCACTGTGTTACGATGTACATGTGACTAATAAAGAAATCTTATCTTATCTATCCTACTGTTATAAGACTAGTTAACAGTCCCCTAGTACGATAAGATGGACTTTTGACCTCAAAATCTGCCTCGTAATGGCCTTGCACCTTATTGTCTGCCTGTCCTGCACTTCTGCACTTTCTTTGTAACTCTACCACTTTATTCTGCATTCTGTTTTTTCATTGTACTACCTCAATGCACTGATGTGATGAAATGATCTGGATGGGTGGCATGTAATACAAAGATTGTTACTGTACCTCGGTACATGTGACAATAATAAACCAATTTATCATTTTACCATTTTAACTTGGTCTTGTGTTTTTGGTTCGCCCCCTTTTATTTATGCATGAGGGTAGAATGGTGATCAGAACACAAGGAAAATGCTTCTTTTCTCCTTCAAATGATGCCACAAGATCTGTTGCAGTGACTGAACTTGGCAAATGAAGCATTAAGTTTAGTGGGATGAATTATAATGTTATCAGGGGTAGACACTGCCTGTGCCCACCACCAGGACTTTCATTCTGAATCTCTCCACACATTTTATGTCAGTACCAATGATGAACATAATCATTATGTTTTTATCCGACCGTTCACAAATTTCTCAACACTATACTCAATGTCAACAAAGACAATGTGCTCAAGGTCACTGATTTGATTGAACCAAAGTGACAGTACGTAATTATATGATCATAAGCCAGGAGTGGATTAATTTCCTGCAGTGTGTAAGTGATCCACTCTGTGCCCAGAGTTCCGGGTGGGGACCTGTATGATCCCTGCATTTGAATCAAGTGGGAGGCTTGCTGGGTTCCTCCATCTCTCGGAGTCCTGTGCTTCCTGCAAAAAGTAATCTGCATCTTTGAGTGTGTGCGTTGGGGGGTGGGGGAGGCGAAGGGGGAATTGTCGGGGAAAAGTAAATATAACTTAAAAGAGTGAGCATTTGGAACTACGTCATTATTACTGACTAGGTTACAACTAGTGAGTGTCCCTTTTAGATTGTGTGTGTGTGTGTGTGTGTGTGTGTGTGTGTGTGTGTGTGTGTGTGTGTGTGTG
>JARFYF010000118.1:15025696-15036782 GCA_030265395.1 Rhina ancylostomus | reverse complement strand
GTACTGGCCCACCCCCCCCCCCCCCCACTTGCTGCTTTGCATGTCGGTGTCAATCTTTGCCTTTATTATAGGTGCCACATAAAGTTGTTGTTTATGGTTCTCTCACTGCCAGCCCCCAACTGCAGTTTGTCTTGCTATTGGATTATTCCACAAGTCTTTTCTGTTGACAGCAGGTTTTGATCTTCTAATCGTTTATGCTGGAATTTCAACCCATGGCCCTTATTTTTGTGTGCACAACATAAGTGCTGCTTCTG
The DNA here is from genome assembly GCA_030265395.1 of Rhina ancylostomus. Classification (NCBI taxonomy): domain Eukaryota; kingdom Metazoa; phylum Chordata; class Chondrichthyes; order Rhinopristiformes; family Rhinidae; genus Rhina; species Rhina ancylostomus. The sequence continues at coordinate 15,036,528 of JARFYF010000118.1, read as the reverse complement.
GAACGAAGCAATGCTATTGGGCGAGAGATGTAAGTGGGCACGTTACCAAGGGAAACTCTGGAAGAGAGGGTGCTTTTCTGTCGAAGACCTTTTGAAAAGCCTTTGTGAAATATGGGAGGGGTAGTTAGAAGAAAGAATCTAATTGTAATCTTGATGAGCTTGCAGAAAAAGAATTATTCTGAATAATTGGGGAATGGTGGAAGAGGGAAATAGACTGGTTTGAGCTGGGTAAAGTGACTTCTGGAAGTATGGAAAAGAAGTAACTTGATTATGGAGAAACGTGTGTGCTTTTTATAAAACTAAAAATCAACAGAATTTTTTCATCATAAAGACTGATCGAAATTTGCCAATGGATCCTGCTTTTGGAGATTTTTGGAATGGAATTCATGGTGTGCATAAGGACTTTAAGCAATTTTGAATGTCTTTACATGGGACATTGTATAGAAAAGGCAGCTTGAAAAAATACCCAGCAAATTTGGGAAAATATTTGTACTAAGATTATGGTACAAAAGAATTTAGTAAATTTTTGGGGGAATAGCAAAATCAGAGCATTTTTACACATTGTAAGCAAAAAGTTCTGTTGTTTACATTCTAATATTTTTCATAAATGTAAACTGATTTTAATTTACCAGGATAAATTTGTATTTCTTGGTATTCAGATTTTAAATTATCATTGTAACAAGCATTTCAGCAACACCTGGTCTTGAATGCTTAAATTGAGGGTTATGGGGAAAGAGCAGGAATATGCTGGTAAGGTAAAGGATCATATTGAATGCTGGAGCTGGCTTGAAGAATCGAATGGCTCGGTCCTATTTTTCCATTGTTTCTCTGTTTCTAACTGCATGTATAAGAATGCAGTCTTAGGATCCTGAAAGTTTTGCTTTCTTTGAAAAATAAAAAGGTTAAAATCAGTGACCCACCAGCAAATTTATAAGTATATCAAATAAGGTTTGCTTGAAACAGTTATGTATTTTTTAATTAATGATTTGTTTGAATGAATTGTGCTATTCCCCTGAAGATTAAGGGAAAACAGCCTTAAGAAATGCTGGTAATGCTAAGGATTTTTGCATATTGTCTTAATAATAAGGCAGTAAGAAATTGATTCTGCTGAGGGAATATGAAGGAAAAAATTGTTTTACATTATTTTGTTTGAATTCCATCAAAGTTAACAAAGCTCCAGTAACCATGGCATTTCAGAATTAAGTTGAAATTCTCAAATCTTATTCCTGTGCCAGATAGGATTCATTAAAAAATTAAAAATAGTCTATAAAGACTGTTCTATAACATCACAGTTAAGTTTTATAAAAATGACTAAACAGAATTATTTGAGAAATTTTGTTTTGAAAAACCTATAAATTGCAACTTTTCTAAGGAACAAAACAGTTTTACATTCAGTTAAATACAGCCTATTTTTCCTTTGCGGAATGTTGAAAATAGCCACGACTTGTATGAAAATCATAAAACTGCAGATACTGGAAATATAAAACAAAAATAGAAAATGTTGGAAGCATTCAGGTCAATCAGCATTTGTGGAAAAAGAAACAGACCTATGACTTTAAAATTGCACATCTGTTTCCATAGGTTCACCTTCCAGACACTGTCTTTCATTCCTGAAGATGTGCAGTGTGGGCTTCTTTGAGATTCAAGCACCAACATGGCCCAGTTTGCCCATTTGCATGCATTTATATAATCACTACCCATCCATTTATAAAATTGTAAAGGATACAAAACTGTAGGATTGAACCTCAAAAGCTTGTCATGTGCTCAGAACCAATAGCCTCGTTCTGAAAAAGATTGTTGTATAATGAAAAGTTATGATTAAAGGTACTCAATCTTAAATTATTAACATTTGACGTTCATGAAATAAGCAACATGGAATCTTATTGGAAATTGCCAACGAGCTTCCTTTTGAAATTGTAGCAATAAAATAATAGAATCTTGCAGCACAGAAACGGGTCCTTTTGGCCCACTTCATCCATGCCAACAATGATGCCTGTCTATGCTAATTCCATTTGCCTGCATGTGGCCTGTATCCCTCTGCACTTTTCCTATCCAAGTACCTGTAGAACTGCCTCTTAAACATTATAATTATATCTGCCTCCACCACCTCCTTTGCAGCTTGTTCCAGATAGCCACCATCCTCTGTGTGGAGAAACTTCCCATTCAGATCTCCTTCAAATTTCTCGCATCTCACCTTAAACCTGTGTCCTCTTGTTCCAGATGCCCCTGCTCTGAGAAAAAGACACAATCGATTATATCCATGCTCCACATAATTTCAGAAACCTCTAAGGTTGCCCTGCAGCCTCCTGTGTTCCAGTAAGAATAAACCTAGCCTCTCCAATCTCTTAACTATAGTCTTTCATTTCAGGCAATATCCTAGTGAATCTCTTCTGCACTCTCTCTATTGCTACCACATACTTACTGTAATGCAGTAACCCAACTATACACAGTACTCCAAATGTAGTCTAACCAATATTTTGTAGATTGATACCCTGCAGAAATTTTATGTGTAAATCATTAGCAAATTTATTTTGGGATTAACCAAATTGTTTCATTTTTATTTCTCCCTCAGCTAACTAATTATTGAAATTCACTTTCCCCAAAGAACGAGAAATATAATTTCTGTGAATCTCTGGAAAATTTAATGTAACAAGCCCTTCAAAGAGATGGAAGTGTTAATTTATCTAAATTAGACATCTTTCAAAAAGTCTGAACAATAAGAATATTAACTCATTCTAATTGTGGTATATCTGAAATGAACAAGTAACTTTGGGTGGAATCTGGAGGGACTCGGTGAGTATGTGGGGGAGACTCAAATGGGATTAGTATAAATGGGTGCTTGTAGTTGTTGTGGACTCATCTCTGTGCTGGATGACTCTGACTCTGGGTTAAAAAAAAATTCTTCTCGTCAGTCTCAATTGAGCAGTTCTTTATTTTGAACCTCTGAATCCTACCAGGTAAAATATGAACCCTGCATTTACCAAGATACTTACCAAGTTACAAAGATTTTGTATGTTTCTCCTTCTAAACTAATTACGGGCCTCATTTGCTTCATATCTTCACCCACAACAAACCTGCCATTCCAGGAATAATCTTTGCTGCGCTCTCTATCACAAGTATATCCTTCCTCAAATAGGGAGACCAGATGTGTACACAGTATTCTAGGTGTGGTTTCATCAGGGCTCTGCATAACTGGAGCAAACAGTGGCTAGTTTCCACATTGTCTTGTGATAAGGCCAACATAATGTTTGATTTCCTCCTCACCTGCTAAACACATAAATTTCAATGATTTGTGTCTTGGACACTCAGGCCCCCCCCCTCCCCTGATACCTTCTGTTTTTTTGTTATTTGCACATACTAATAACTGACAGATGTACTTCCTTCCACCGGGTTTGATTTTTGACATGAATATAACATTCTTCACCATACAGATTGCATCAAAATTTTCATTTTGATTTTTACCTACAGAATATGACCAACACATAGCAACCCGCAGAGGCATGGCAGCTGCTTACCTTGACCCAAACTTGAATCATACAGCAGGTTCAGGAGCCAAGTCCCGTTTGAGTATGGAACGCTCTCCTGGAGCCATGGAACGGGTGCTGAAGGTCTATCATTACTTCGAGAGTAATAATGAACCCTCATCTTGGGTCATGAACATTCGGCATGGTGATGCAACAGATGTCCGGGTGAGCAAAATTAAAATTTGTCAAACTTGTTTTCTTTTAAATTAGTTAAGAAATATTTTACTTCTGGAGTAAAGTGCTTATGTTAGAATTCTGCAAAGCATAGTACATTAGGAATTTCATTATTTGTTTTATTTCTTGAAAGTTTTTTAAAAATGCATTCTACAATATACTTGGAAAGAAGCTGAAAAATGATATAAATCACACCAAAAGTTATCTTCATTTATACAATTGAATACTCATTGGCCTGGATTTTGGTGAATAATAATGGCAAAACTATCAACTTTTGTTACAATTAACTGACAGCAATTTCAAGATTTCCTCATGACTGCTTCGAATGCAGAAATCAGGAAGTTGCTATCAGTAATTATTTGTAAGCCAGCTGGACTTACCACGCAGTTCAGTGGGGAAGATTCATTGACTGCCATTTAAAATCTGAACTTGTTAGAAATTGCTGTGCTACATCTTAGATTGTAAAAATATTCTCCATTAATTTTAATGTTAGAACTTCAAAATAATAACTCAGGAAAAGTTTGTTGACTGGAAAAAAAACTTTCAGAAAGGTTATTAGTTTACAAATAATTATTTAAATCTTTCTAAGAATTTTTCTAACTATATATAGATAATAAACTTGTGAACAGGAAGAATATGCAAACACCACAGACAACACGAGGTCAGATGGAACCCATATCTCTGTAGCTGTGCTTTTGTTTTTAATTTTATCAATGTTTCAGCATATTCAGATCTTTTTAAAAGATAGTAGTCTTTGACAGTTTCAGCTAAATCTAGAAGTGTGACTTAAGCAGCTGTCAATTTTTTTTCCTCTCATTTTGCAGACAATACTATTTTTGGCCACCTTGGATAATGATCCTTTTACACCCTTATGCCCTTAGGATATGTAAAGCCTTGACACAGAGGATCCACCCAACATTTTTTGAAAGTTTCTTCTGGGGGATTGTTAATGATAGGGTCTTTTTAAAACACTGAAATCATAAAATTCAGTTCATTTTGTTTCTCCAAAAAAATGTAGAAACCAGAAGAATTAGTATTCTTGGCATGTAAAAACTGAAAAAAAGTCTAAAAACTTAATTTTAAAATTAAAGACCCCAGTGAAAGATAAGTCAGGTATTCAGGTTTGTTCAGAAAAACAGGTCACTAATGATGCATTCTTACAATGCAATGAAATAATTTAGCTCAGATTATCTCTTGAAGTCTTGGTATGGGATTTGAAACCCTATTACTTGAGTTAGACACCAGAATCCTGCCATCTAATATGATGCAACTTCTTCATACAACCAGCATAAAGGAACTGAGAGATTTGACTTGTGGCTTTATCTGTTCTTCATTCTCAATGGCAAGAATATTAAAATGTGATGTCATTTTCAAATGAATTTAGCTTTTGTGGGTGAAAATACCTCGGATTGGTTCAAAATTATATGCCATGTATGTTTGATTGTCATGCAATAAATATGCAGCTCAGTCTGGATTCATTTCTAGCCATGAACACATTTCTCATGGAGCTAGGGAGTACCCTTTTGTCTGATTTGGAGAACAGGGTGGAATGTTAGGCATCTGAAAGCATTTGTGAATTCACCTGCACTTTTGAAACCTACTCTTTAAGTTATTGCAATTTTGGTTTTATGTGTAGGATTTGAATATCATGAATTTTCAGTAATTGATAGAAATGTATGTTATTTCAAAAAATACACCCATAATGGAATTCCCTTGTTCTATAACTGCAGCATTACCACAAATAGATATTATACTGTACATGTTGCATCCTTCTGCCTGCATGGATTAGTGTGGGCATTATTTAACAATCTGGAACTGAGAATCAGCTGTGTTGCTCCACAGTTCTTAATTTAAATTCACAGTGCTTTGTATGTAAGTTCAATTTTTTTAAAAAATCACTTAAATTTCTAACTTATAAATAAAAATACTTGTTATTTTTATTTCATAATTCAGCATATCATGAAGGCAATTGAAAATTCAAACTTGGCTGTTTATAGTGAAGTGTATTATTTGCTCATGCACATTGATCATATTTATCTGAATGATGGGTTGACAATATTCATCACATTTAATAACAGATACTTTATCCAATCTGATTAACAACTAAATAATGGCTTAGAAACTACTCAGACTTGTAGGCTGCATCTTCCAGCTATCACATAGATTCGTTTTGTTGTATTTGGTTAGTTTATGCTTATAGGAACAATCTTTGATGACTTAATTTTGGAGTATGATGATTTATTCATAGCATGCTTTGGTGAATAGCTGACACTGACACATTTCATTTTGGCCCAGTGTCATTTACCCATTTCTGGCACATGCTCACAATATTTGCAAACCATGACATCAGCTCAGTTGATTGATTTTGGTACTGAAACAGAAGGTTGTGGGTTCAAGTATTACTCTAGGACTTTACATCATTTTGCTCATGTTTAACTAAATCAAGAGATTGCTGCATTTAACCCTTACGGATAAGATGTTAAATTTATCCTGTTTGTTCAGGAAGTGTAAGGACTCTTTGCTCTCTTAATTTGGAAAGCCAACTAGATAACTAATTATTTATTCTAGATTTTGCAACCTGAGGACCACGTTGAGTCTTTTGGCTGTGAAACACAAGAACTTGTGAAGAAATTACTTGATTAAATATCTAATCATTCATACAACACAATCAACTGCAATAGATACATTCATCAGTCCTACACTGCTACTTCTTGATCAGTGTTATTTCAATTGCAATCTCTTAGCAACATAATCTGAAAGCACAGCATCATTTTCCACATCACCCACGCCTACCTCAGTATATCTTCTTTTCATACTTCTGCTCTCTAAACTGTAAACTGCTTGTCCATACTCAGGATTGGATGACCAGAAATTTCCTCCAACTGATATTGGGAAAGACATGTCCTTGTCTTTGTACCCTGCCACTAGCTTCATTTCCTAGCTGCCATGTCCACCTTTGGGGCTGACTTAGAATATATTAAAAATTGGTATTGGAGAGGACTCTTGAGTCAGTTTCACACAGTCACTCATTCTGACTACATCAATTTTCAGGACAACAGGGAATAGAAAATGTTTAGTAAGATAACTTTCAATGGTCTTAGTAATTGAGCACAAGAAGAAGTATGGGTGACATTCTGTGAAATCATAAGGAAATTTGTTGTGGCAAATCAGACAAAGCAAATTGCCATGAAAAGTATTAGATATTATATATTTTTTGTATTCTAAATATGTGAAGTTTTAAAATGTATTTTTGAATTCAAGCTAATGAACATTTCTATAATAGCTACTGAAGTGCACCAGAGCATGTGCGACAACAGGTTTAAAGTCTATTTAAAATGAATTGATTTTGGTAAGAGTACATGAACATTGTTAATTATGTTCCAGTCTAACTTTGTATTTCCAATTCAGCTGAAAAAAGAACAATACAACAACTAGGCCATTTTAGTAGATGTTCAGACCACTCTGTTGCTTGTTTATATTATATAGTGGACCTTGCTCATTTAAGCCAGTGCCTCAGCCCTATCTAGTGTGGATAAAATGTACAAAAAAGTCATGGTTTCTGTATTCCATTCCACTGCTGAATGATGAAATATGCACCTTGCCGAACACTGTAATCAAATACCTCCAAAGATTAAAAGGAAGTTATTATGCTGTCTATTCACTCACTTTCATTTTCATATTATAAACAGCACAGCAACTGGCCACTGTCAGCTGGTTACACTGACGTTTATGCTCTAATTGAACCTCCTTTCACCCTTTTGCATCTGGACTTTTCACCAGATCTTTCTATTCTTTTCCTCATGCTTAAATAGGTCCCCTTTAATTGCAATTTCATGTGGTTGTGCCATTCTTTTTACATTTTGGTTAAATAAGTTTCTCCTAAATTTCCTATTGGATTTATTGGTGACAGCTTTATAGCTGTAGACTAGCATTTGTCTCCGGAACAAGGGGAAATGACATTTCAATGTCTACCCTGTCAGACCCATCATAACTTTAAAGCTATATTAGGTCACCTCTCAGTTTTGTCTCCTCTAGATTGGTTTAGCCTTTACTGCTACTGTGTATTTTTGGCAGAAACTTCACTGGGTTGATTTGGTGTATAAATAAAACACTCAGGATGTTGACAGATACTTTTTGGTCTAATCTGAATTACTGAATCCAATTCCACATCTACATTATTTAATAGGGTATTATTCAGAAGATTGTAGACTCTCATAAAGTAAAGAATGTGGCATGCTTCGGAATTCGGCTCAGCCATATGCATTCGGAGGAGGTCCATTGGCTGCATCCAGACATGGGTGTTTCACATGTGCGTGAGAAGTTTGAACAGCATCATCCTGCAGATGAATGGAGGTAAGAAACATTTTGAGATTCTTCAGAGCATAATGGATACTCTGTACAAATGACTAATTAGTAATCTAATCATGAACATAGAAAGCTGCTAACCCATGGTCTTCAGTAATTCTCTCCCTACATTTGTAATCTTATCTGACCCTACAACCCTATCTTGTGTGGACACCAAAGATCAACTGTCTCCTAACCTGCCACATACTTCTCTGAGTCTAACCTTTGGTGATGTTCCCACTCCTCCATTTGTTGCCTTCTATACACATGTGCAAATTTCATCGAGGGTTCTATTCTCCCAGATTATCAATTAGCACGTTGCTTCCATACCAATAAGGAAAAAATAATTCATCAAATAAAACTTTGAAAACAGTTAATTAATTACAAACATAACATCAAGATTTTACAAACTGGCTTTGCTGAACACAAGTGAAGTACCATATGACTGGAAGACAGCAAATGTGCTATTCTTATTCAAGAAGGCAGCAGGGATAAGGTAATCAAGAAGCCAGGTAATTATGGGCCTGTGAGTCAGCAGTGGGTAGGTTACAGGAAAAGATTCTGAGGGACAGGATTGATCAGCACTTGGAAGATCAGCACTTGGAGATTAATCAAAGAAAGCCAATGTGGTTTTGTAAGTGGGAGATCCTGTCTGAACAATTTGATTAAATTCTTTAAAGAGGTCGCAAAGTGTCTTGATGTAGTCTTCGTGGACTTCATTGAGGTCTTTGACAAGGTCCTACCTGGGAGATTGGTCCAAAAGGTTGTAGTCCATGAGATCCCAGGCAATTTGGCAAATTGTATCCAAAACTGGCTTGGTAATAATAGTCAGGGAGTTGTTTCTGTGATTGGAGGCCATTGAGCAGTAATGTACCACAGGGATCAGTGCTGGGACCCATGATGTTTGCCATATTTATTAATAATTTAGATATGAATATAAAGGTATGATGGGTAAGTAGATGACATGAAAATTGGTAGTTTTGATAGTGAAGAGAATAGTTGTAGGCAGCAAGATAATATTGATCAGTTGGTACGATGCACAGAGTAATGGCAGATGGAATTTAATCTGTATGTGGTGTAATATACAGCTGGATTCCTGTCTACTCTGTTCACCACACTGGACTGGACATGATTGCACTGCAGAGTGTGCAGAACTGATTCACCAGGACGTTGCCTGGCATGCAGTGTTTCAGTGATGAAGAGAGACTGGATAGTCTAGGTTTGTTTTCCTTGGAGTTGCGGATGCTGAGAGGGGACCTGATAAAGGCATAGAAAATAAAGGGTCATGGATAGGGTAGATAGTCAGAAACCTTTCCCCTTTGTAGAAGATTCTAAAACTAGAGGCCATAGGTTTACGGTAAGGGATAAGAGGTTTAGAGGGGATCTGAGGAACAATTTTTCACCCAAAGGTTGGTTGTAATCTGGAATGCACTGCCTGAGTGGGTGGTGGAAGCAGGCTTTCCCACATTTTAGTAGTATCTAGATGAACACTTGAAATGTCTAGGTATAGAATGCTAAAGACCAAGTGTTGTTAAAGTGGTTAGTATACATAGATGGTCAGCATGGAGATGATGAGCCAAAGGGCCTGTTTGTACTCTGTATGACTCAATGACTCTTATCGAATATATATGAAAATTTGAGTCATGAGGGTGGGAGAGCATGTGGGAGGGATGCATTTGGGTCAAAGGTGTATTTAGTTATCATCTTCCAACCACCATGCATGTGTAGCAGACTTAATGGAACGCCTGGTCTTTTCCGGCACAACAACTGCATATTCTCAAACATTGCAAGGCACATCCTCCAAAGGGAAATGCAAACATCTTATGTCTGAGGAATATGAGGTGGTTAACACTGATAAATGACGAGTAAGTTGGACATCCAAAGAAAAATGGCAGTATCAATCAGTTATTTACCAGCTTTCGTTACCTTCCAAAGAGTTGCTCTCTATTCAGGTAAGCCAGATAACACCTGGAGAGAAATTTCTCATCATCCCATAAGCCCTTAATGTACCACATGCAGCTCCAAAGCTCTCTGTGACTGCGTGGGTTTCCTCCGTGTGCTCCATTTCCTGGTTTCTTCCCATGTTGCAAAGATATACAGGTTGGTAGGTTAACTTGCTGTTGTTAATTGCCCTTACAGTATAGGTGAGTGGTAGAATCTGGGGGACGTTGATGAGAACGTGGGGAGAATTAGAATAAAAGGCAGAATTCGTGTAACTGGGTGTTGGTGGTCAGCATGGACTTGGTGGGCCGAAAGGCCAATTTCATTGCTGTTTGTCTCTCTGACTTCTTGTGAGCCTTTATCTCCTTGTCCTATTGTGATTAAGTTTTAAGCAGGGGCTTTGACATATACATTTTATTTTTTCTCTCAGTAATTTGTTTCTCATTTGTATTTTTTAACATTTGACAAAAGCGAATTTATTGGCTCCTTAGAGATTAGTCCACCCTGCTGATGGCTTCTCTCAGAAGACTGCAGGGCTTAATTGTCACTTTGTGCATGTTGATGTGGCCTATAATTTTGAACATGGCTTCCTCCAATTCCATTGTAGGGCTCCACTTAATAACCTGATCCTTTTTTTCTATGATTAATTGCTTATAATGATTATACATATTAGCTTAAAGAATTCTAGCTGATCTGGAAACAATTTTTGATTAGCTTTCTAAACGTGGAGTGCTAAATGAAAATTGCAATATTGAATTAGAAGATGAAATATCATAAGATCCTTATTTTTTAGATTTTAAAATCCTTAAATTTTGGGATGCTTATATGCAAATTTCTATACACACAAAT
>JARFYF010000118.1:14953225-14964936 GCA_030265395.1 Rhina ancylostomus | reverse complement strand
AAAAACATGCCCTTCAGTATTAGACATTTCAGGCCTGGGAAAGGATACTGGCAGTCTACTCTGCCTTTGACTCTCATAATCTTATAAACTTCTATCAGGAGTTTAAAACATTTTTAATTTTCCTTTGTCTCCTTTTTTATTTCATTTTTAATTTAAGCTTTGACTAATTTTTTTTCTCCTTCAATTTTTTTCCACTTTTGTAACTGATTTGACATTGAATTCAAGCGTTCTCATGTAGTCTTAGTTTGCCAATTAACAGTCCTTTGCCAATTAACTTAGATTCTGAATGTCCATTTTTCTTTGTTGAGATTTTTATTCAGCTTATGTTTACTGCATTAAGGTATCATTGAATTACACAACCTACCACTGATGCCAGCTGGCATGATATACACTCCTGCAGAAAATGACGTCCTCTCTCACTCTGCTGCAACCATTCTATTTGCTGTAAAGCTAACATATATGCAGGCTGTGTTACCATGAAGATTTTTAAATACTCGTCTTCTCCTTTGACGGTTTATTGCTTGCTTTGGAAATTCAAATCTAAAAATAATGATATGGCTGTATAAGAAGAGAGATTGCTCTATATTACCTGAGTTAATTTGGTTGGGAGTTTTGTCATAACCTTATGAATGGTACTTTGTTTTGAAACCACACTTAAAAGCATAACCAACAACTCCATCGTCAGTTTTAACTTAATTATATTGAATTTCTGTGTGTATTGTGATAGGCATTGTGTTTCCCATGATACATCCTCCTAACTTTAAAATGGTAGCTCCTATTTATAGCAAGTTCCCTGTCCCTGAAAGGGAATGGTACAATCCTGTGCAAGTATTGTAAGCAACAATTAGGTAGGAGGAATGAACTCATTGCAGAGGTTGCTGAAAATGCATAATGTTGACCGTTTTACACATTTGTTTTTCAGGTTGTCAAACAGTGAAAAGCAGGGATTGAGGACTCGGGCTGTCTCGGTCTCAGGTAAGATGAAGGTTTGAAACTCTGTCACCTTTAGTGGGAAGTGGAAACCCATGCCGAGAGTGTTTTCTATGTGTTTCTAAATTGGTTAAAGTTGATCTTTGCATTTTTCTACCTGTGAATTTGTAGACTAGGGGAAAATAATTTCCAGACCTTAATTATTTTTGCTGCTTTAAATAAAACAGATTTGTTCTTCTGCTTTTTGTCCAAATATAAGTGGTTTAGTATTTTCAACATCAATAGAAATTAACAAAAATAATCAGATGTGTATTTGAAACTAAATATAAGTTGCCTCATATAAATGATCCAATATTATGCTGATTATTTCACACTTAAAAGGCCCGTTATGATTGGTCTTGTAAAAGGAATTCTCAATGCATCACCAATGGTGTGTTGTGCCTGAAAAGTTTGTGTAATGTCAGCTCCTATGTGGTAATCAATTATAAATTCCTGGAAATTATTATATTTAACAAACATGAATCTGCTGAGTGCTTAAAGGGTAACAGATTGGAAAAACACTTGAAGGTGTTGTAAATTAGAAAATGAGGACATTATGTCTTCTGTTGTGTAAAATAATGAACTGACCCTGTTGATATTTAAGAGGCTCTCACTGCACAGTGCTATAATTTATATATAAATATATCTTAACAGTAACAAGCTATTTTTAAGCTTGTTTAATTTTGCATGTTAATACTCATTTCACCAGTTGTTTACCCCTTGACAAAGGAATTTATTTACAGCTAATCTTGTGAAATTGTTGCAAACTTAACTCTTATTTGTAGATTTGTAACTGTACAGAATTATGAAATGAATACCCGTGTTATTATGATGTAGCAAAAGGCATTGTTTATAATTGGAACGATTGGCTGCTAAGTTGGCACAAAGGCTGGACTTAATAAGTCATGGGCCATTTTAACTCTGTTAAATTGAAATCAACAGAAAAAAGTATTCTTTCTGAATGTCACAGGGGCTCTATCCTGCTTTCAGGTCGATCACAGATGAATGTTAAATGCCAGTTGACTGAGAACAAATAGAAGTTTATTGAAATTTTGGTCAAAGCACAGAGTGAGCTGTGTGTTGTGACCTCAGTGTTAAAATGATGATGAGGCCTAATATTGGATGTGAAAGAACTTCTTGTGTAAGAATTGTTTTCAGCTTTCTGTTAGAGGAAGTCCACTGGAGTAGATAGTCTATTGCACTGACTCTTCAGCCCACACTCTTAAGCCCTTATGAAGTTACGGCAAAGTTTAATTTCAAAATGGTAGTATCATTTAATTAGATTAACACTGTACCTCTCAGAAAAAGTATACAAAGTTTGAGAGCATTCATTCCACAAAACAGCATTCTAATTTTTGTTTAGGTATGTTGGAACTGTTTTCTCTTGATAGGACGGGGAGAATAAAAGCAAAATTTTCATTTGTATAGCACTTTTCATGATGCAAGGACGTTCCAAGTAACTTGACTATCGTTGAAGTGTTATCACCATTTCAATGAAGGAAATGCAGCAGCACCATGTTGGTGCACAGCAGGCTCTGTGGTAATACACATATCATCATTTTTGTTGAAAATTACGTTCTTTGAGAAATAAAGATTGGCCAAGGTACTACGTATAACCAATGTACTATCCTTCAAAATGTCATATGATCTATTATGTTCATCTCAGTAGGCAGAGGAGCCTTGGTTCAACATTTCATGAGGAGCTGTGACAACAACCCTTCAGTACTGCACTGGAGAGGCAGTCAAAATATTTGTGTTTTAAGTCTCCAAAGTGCAGAACCTGAATCTGCAAAAGTTTTAATGAGCCTGGATGACACTGGGGTACAAGCTGACAGCAATTGCTACATTGATACAGCCAGTTTAAATCAAGAGCAGATGTGATTAATACAGGGGACCAGTACTGTAGATCATTTATCCCTATTTTGATTATGAAATATTCAGTGGGTAATGCTATTTGATTCACAAAAACATCATGAAACTTCAACAGTATTTGATAATTTTAGCATCAGAAAACTCCCAACGTATTTAATAATTTGAAGCAAAATATGGTCAGCATTGACAACAAATATTGTCAGCATTACTTGATAAAACGTTTAATCATTTTAAAGTTTCAGCATCAATCAAATCCTGTCCAATGGCTTTTTCAAGTTGGTTATCTTATTGGATATTCCTAGTGCTAACCCCAGCATTTCCTTCTACACTCATTGAACCAAGATTAATTTCCTGGCTTGGTGGTAATTGTGGAGTGAAGGAAATGCCAGGCCAGATTACAGTGATGTACATTTCTGATGCTCATGATCAACAGTGCCTCATAGGTGCCCAATTTTGAGCTGTCAGGTCTGTTCTATGCAATTATAGTGCCAAACAGGGACCATCTTCACAAGGACTGTGTGATGGTTGCTTCTATCATTGCTGTCATGGACAGGTACATCCTTTAAATGTAATTAATGAGTACAAGGCCAAGTTGGTTTATCTGTCATATTGGTTCACTCACAACCCCCCAAACACCCAAGCTGGCACTTGTTCTTCAGAACTTGACCAACTCTTTCAGTGGTGTTGCTGCCAAGCCACTCTTGGTGATAGATATGGAGTCTGCCACCTAGAGAACATTCTGTTATTCTGTTCCTTTGATACTGCCAGGAGTTAATCAACGTGGAGGAGCACTGATTCAACAACTGGAGGAGTTGGGCACATTGGCCGTAAGATATGATTTTTGAAAATGTTTATGGCAGCCTTTTGCCTGACTTAGCAAATGGGACAGCTTTCCCAATTTAGTTACCTGTCCCAGATGTTAGTGAGAAGGATTTTGTACGGTCAGCAGGGATTGGAGTGACTTTGCCATGTCCGAATTTGGAATCCCAGGTTGGTGCCAGCTGTTATTTAAGAGTTAACTGAATGTGGAATCACCTTGGCCAGATTGGACCAGTGCAGCAGATTTGTACTCTTGAAGAGGCTTAGTGAACCAGTTAAGTTTTAACTTTCAATCTGGAAGTTTCTGTCATCATCATTACTTATGACCTCTTTTTTTCCCTTCCAAGTTCCAGTTTTTATCAACAGAATTTAAGTTCCACAGCTGCTGTGGTTTGGATTTGAACTCTGTTCTCTGTGTTGTTTGTCCAGGTTTACTAATCTGATAATTTACCCACTAAACCACCACTATATTATATAACACAGAAGACACTAGTCTGGCTCTTTGAATGGTCCTGTTGTTACCTCAGAACCCTTTTATATTTTTCCCTTTTCTCAAGCTCCCTTTTGAAAGTTGATGTTGAATCTCTTTCTGCCATCCTTTAAGGAGATATATTTGCGGTTTTAAAAAATGCCATCTCAGTACTGCCTTTTTTGATTTAAGAAAAATCTAACATCATTGTGAGATATCAGAGTGCCTGTCAATGGAGAAGCATTTCTGCCCATGTTACCTTTCAAAACTCTATCCTCCACCATACTTTGATTTGATCATCGCTATCCTTGTGACTTTCTTTACCTTAAGAAGACCCACCTTGGCCTAATAGGTCTCCAAATTACTGAAATCTCCATCCCAGTTTTGTTTTGAACAATCTTGTCCAAATCTCCTGTCTCGTGTGGAGAGGTTAGAAATCCAAGCAGAAGGCAGCTATTTCACCCTTCACCCTAACCCTAATGTATTCCTTTAAAAAAGAGTAGCTGATCTTTCACCTGAGTGTCACTTCCCTGCATTGAATCCCTTAATATCACAAAATCCATCAATTTCTGTCTTGAATATAGGCAGCAACTAGGTCTTCACAACCCTTTTGCAGAACGAATTCTAAAGAATCCTCACCCTCTGGGTGAAGGATTTTTTCTCATCTGACCTGTATAGCTGACCTCTTATTTCTGAGACCAAGCCTGGTTCCAGATAACCCAGCTAGGGAAATGGTCAACACTACATCAACCCTTTCAAGACCCAACAGAATTTTGTGTGCTTCAGTGCGATCGCTGGTCTCTCGTTTTACATATTCCAAATGATGAATAGTTTAATGTTCTTAATTGCAATGCACTTGTGTTTTTGCTGTGAGCATAATATTATGCTACCTAACATTATGTAGCGGTCTAAAGTCCTTGGGTAAATCTAAAGGCATTACTTAACTCGCCACAGGATGGGGCTATTGTAATGCACTTTCTATTTAAAAATGACTTGTTGATTGTTGTGTTTGCTCCAGGAGGGCCTGACAGAAATTCATTTTTTTGTATTCCCATTGGTTTTGTTGTTCCAGGTTGCAATGTTAAGTTATTGAATATGCCAGTGCCATTTCTACTCTAGTTCCTGGTTTCCCTTAGCTATTCTTAAGTTCCTGCCACAGCTGTTGAGATGTTTGGCCTGATTATGCTGGGACAGGCCTTCCATCCACAGTTATCATCCACAGTCACCCTGAACTTTCCTGGTCTGGAAGTGGAGGGACCACACAGTGGATCTCTATCTCACAGGATAGTTGGTGACCAATATCCATGACGAGCTCATAGCACTCTCAGCTCCCATCTACACCTACATTGCATCCTCCCAGTGTCTCTGGCACCCTCGCATCTGTTCCATTGGTGACTGCTTCCACATCAGTGCTTTCAAGTTGACTTCCATTTTCCTCAGTTGTAATTTCCCTTCCACAATAATTGATACAACTTCCAACCACTCCTCTTTCATTTGATGTGCTTCTGGTCTCACCCTCCTCTCATCCTACCCATTGTAAGGATAGCATTCCCCTACTCCAGCCTTTCATCTTCCACCACCTTCATACTGTAATTGGTTTCCAACATAGTCCTAATGTTTAATACATTGGATTTTCTCCACATCAGCCCATTCTTTGATTAGTTTTGTCGACTGAAGCTTCAATCTATCAATAAGAATATACATTGAATTCTTTAAAATGATTAACCCACATTTTTGCCAAGTTACTGCAAGTTTATTCTGTTCATTTATTCTTCTGTTACCAATCAGTTGCTACGTATTTGCTGCTGCATTTTTCCTTTATGTGCAAAAGCAGTAAGGCACAGTGGCCAAAGTTTCTGTGTTTGATTCCTGATTTGAAATTAGTTTTTTGTTGCACAGAATGTCTAGGGTTCATAACAGGGAGTAAAACAGACAAGGGAACTATCGGCTCTTGAAGTAAGGAGTTCTGTCNNNCCTCCTCGTGTGAAAGGGCAAGAGGGGTTTCAATTTTCCCCCTTGCCCTACTCAAAGGATTCTCAGGAAATCCTTCAACTTCATCAGCTATCTTGTTTGCACCTACTACGCATTGCTTGATGAGGTCTCCAAGTTCCTCTGGTTGCACCTGCCTCACATTACCATTAGCCATCTGTACTGACCAAAAGGTTGGCTGAGAGCCTTAAGACAAATATTATGCAAATCAGATGCTGCCACTAACATGATGTGACCTCCATGTCCCTGTTCTTACTGGATTATGCAGCAATTTTCCATATCTGCATTATCAATCTATTAAATATAGCTTGAGTGTGTGGATAATTAATAGGGATGTAGGACCTGGTTGAGTTGTACTGCATCCATCCCTGGTAGTTAAACTACATGTCAACAATCACTGCTAAGACTCCATAATGGAGAATGGCTACTCTGCTAACTTGGTAGATTTCAGTTGTATCTGTCCTGTAGTATCTCAGGAAGGATCCATGTTTCTAAAATTGGAACACTTGCTTTATTCAGTTGAATAANNNTCTGAGTGATATTTCAGCAGTCTTTCAAACTGGGTCCTAAGTGTATAAATCCTGGAGTTTTACTCTGCCTCTAAGAAATATAGCAGTGTGGCACATTCACTCAACATGGTCCCAAATGAATTACGGTTGAAATGTTTACACGTTCAGCAACCACACACTAATTCACCACCCTGACATAATTTTTTTAAAAAAAGAAACACATTGTTAAAAAATGATGGAAATATAAATATACTTGTATTCTGAAAGCATATAGTAATAGATTAACATTTCACAGCCATGTGAAAGAAATCTCTGTTCCTTAGTGACCAGAAGTAGTTTTCTGCAGTGGTCCTCCCCTCCAGTTCTGACAATAGATGCCGAATATAAGCTGACAGTCTCTTTTTAGATTTGTAGCTGGATGTCACAGACACAAAGTTAGGATCCAAGAGGAAGGCTTTCTTGAGAAACCAGAGAGCAAGATGAAGGAGCAAATTTCCACTCCTCTTGCTCTGCAATTCTGTTAATCGTGCAGATAAGTCATGACGTTGGGGAAGGATATTGTGTTCACTAATTTGTACTATTGCAGAATGATAAGTATTATAAGTAAAATTAAATCAGTCAAATTATTATGTTACTCTGCATCTTCACTTGCTATGAGTGGAAACTATTTTTGCAATTTGCATTTCGTTTAATCAATTTTGCCAAAGTTATTTTATTCTAGTTACAGTAACTTTCATTATCAGTGTCATTCCATTGTGCAAGGACTGTCCTTGTTAACCACAGAGGATAGAGTTCCTGCAGATTTTTTTAAAAATTACAGATGACACTAAGGCCCCCTCCTTTGTACTCAGTGCATCCCCTAAATAAACACAGATATGCTCTATGATATTCTAAAAATGTTAACAAACTCTAGTAAATACATTAAAATCTTTAAATACCTCCAAAGAAAGTAATATTAGCAAAGTACTTCCATTGAAACTTAGGATCAGTGATGAGTTTTGAAATCACAAGGTGCAGCTCAGTAAACAAAGACTGCTCTCCAATAGAACAGGCACTGCTGGGAGCCACCTGACATAAGTGATCTGGAAGCTCATCACAGTCTATGATTGGTTCCTCAGTGTGTACATGTGTAAAGGTATATTTTAGAAAAAAATTGAGATGGGTCCAGGAGCTGACCTGTCATGTACGGGAATTCACAAATAGCAAATCAGTGGATGGTGAAGGCTGGGTGTAAATGGTGGATAGAAAGAAGTATGTGTGTTAACATAGCAGCTGCCAAATCTCTATAACTTTCTTGTATGACAGACACAATTTATCGGGTGAAGGTCTTTTAAGGATGTAATATAAAATGCCATATTTTATCTCGATCTCTAATCTTTCCCACCTGATACAAGGCAGAAAATTAGGTAAGATGACAAGATATCTTTATTACTCACATGTACATCGAAACACACAGTGAAACACATCTATGCGTAGAGTGTTCTGGGGGCAGCCTGCAAGTGTCGCTACGCTTCCGGTGCCAATATTGCATGCCCACAACTTCCTAACCCATACATCTTTGGAATGTGGGAGGAAACCAGAACACCTGGAGGAACAGACAGTGGCGGGAATTGAACCTGGGTCGCTGGCGCTGTAATAGTGTTACGCTAACCACTACACTACTGCATTTAGTGGATGCTATATTCACTGTGAAATACTGTGAAAGCCTGCTTCTGCAGGGTTGCCCTGTGGATAGGTGGGCCACCCTAGCGCAAAAGAAAATTTTGGAAGTGACATTCGAATGTGTTTTCCACATGAGTAGCTGCCACTGGATTCTGAGTTGTGCAGTAGAAGCTCAGGGGAACTCAGCATGCAAATCACACAGTTGGCATCCTTGCTCTAAGTGGGTGATTTTATTCATGATTTATTTATCATGGACATTAGATTGCATAATGCTTAAAACGTGGCACTAAGTGGTCTGATACCTTAGAAATATAGAGATGATGAATATAGTCTTTGAAGATGAGAAAATAAGCAATGAACATTAAAGGGCAGAAGTGAAGGTAAATATAGGGAGTTACTTGCAGGTTAAAGACAACAGTTTTGTCTATTACTACTTGAGTGAAAATTTTCATCTCAGGATAAAGGCAGTGAAGCTAATATGCTTTTGGTGCCTTGGGATTTAGTGTCTTTGAAGTAGTTCTTAATTACATTTTAAAAAATATTAAGGTGTTTCTGTTTATTGAATTTCCTTTTTAAAAATATTTTGTATTTCATCCTGATCTCCGATCTTTCCTTTATTCTTTGTCATCACTGAAGGAATGAATCATTGCCAGCCCAGAGTAAAGAAAGCCAGGCGCTTTCTTCCTTTCATCCTCTGTTCTCAGAACACAACCAAGGGTACTGGATTGTTGTTTGCATTTTTTTTAAAGATGATGCATTGCTTTGATGAGTTTAATTTCAGTCTGTAGTCTAACTCTTCAGTTTTGTGATTGAGATTGCATACTAGTCTTTAAGCAGCATTTCTGCTTATATTACTTCTGCAAACTTTTATTTGCATTTGTGCCTTATCTGTCTGATACCAAAATGTTCAATAAAGTCATGAACTTTGTATTTAAAGGTGATTTATATAAATGGATACAATATGCATTAAAAATGAAAAAGCCTAGTAGTCTTGGATGACCTGAACTGAATTAAACATTAAGTAAAATTCATCCAGTTTCCAAAAACTGAAATTTACTAATTAAATATTAAGAGAAATCTTAACATACAAAAAAAGTTTTATTGACAAAAAAGCAAAATATATGAGTCTTTATAAAAATGATTTACAAGTATGGATATATGTGGCACAGGGATTTTAAGTCACCTTCAAGTAACTTGTATTTGCATGATTTAGCATACTGTTTTTAGTTGATAACTTGATCTTATAATTTGTCTCATCACTTGCTCTGTCCATTCACTAATTCTGTCTTACAGTTATGCTCTTTGGACCAAAGACTGTTCTACTCTTGGATTTTTAACTTGTGCTTGTTGAAAGGAATATGGAAGTTTTATGTTAAACAATGTGATATGTATTGAAAACATTGCATTAATAACTCATTGTTTAGTATCTTCATCCCTTCTAAGTTGAAAATGGAGCATAATGGCAGAGAATGCTGATTTGTTATCTTTGTTTTATTCTAACATTTTAACAAATTTGCCAAGTTTAAGTCATTTGGCAATGCATTCCTTGCAAACCAAGGCATGCACAAAGGAACATTTGAGTATGAAAACTATATAATATGCTTTTATAAAAAATACACATTTTACCCACTCATACTAATGTGATAATTGGTATGCTTATTTGCTTTGTTTGAAGAAATCTACTGAAAGCATTTAACAGTGTCCAAATTATTTTTCTTTATTTCTAATATAAAGAGCGCATGAACAGAATATTGAGTACATCTTTAGAACTTGTTTTATGATTACTACCGATTAAGTGTTTAGTTTTCATCCTGCTCCAACTGAGGCCTTCACAAAGCTTCCGTTATTGCTGATTGGGTAACCATAGTGTACACAATGGATGTCCACGGCGATGTGTTTTTTTTCCCTCTCCCTCTTCATTCTTAAGTTATGATCCTATTGCCTTATAATGAAACACATTACTTTCTTGAAGAATCTGGTTTGCATACACAGTGGGCTGCTATCATTCAAACCTGCAACTGAACCCAGCTTGTATTGATGGGAAGGAAGTCTCATCCATCTATTGTTTTCTGGATCCCAAGTAAAAAATGGTTTTTGGTTTTGTTTGCCTGGCAGTCAGGAATCAACAGCTCAAAACCTGGTTAGCAACAGTAAGAAAATATTTAAGTTCTTACTGTTAAACATACTGATGGGCAAAGGAGAGTGAAATCTTTATTGTTTTACAACAAGCTGTACAAAGCAGTCTGGTTGATATTTTCATATGCTGCTAGAAATTAGTTTAATTTTCAGTGTAAATATCCAATAATCCATCTCAAATTTAAGGGTGAGGCAAGGAGACATTAACAGCATTTTAATGAATTTAACAATGCTCATATTTAAACCAAACATTGCCTTAGTTTTCATTTTTCTAGCAATCTTATTTTCTTGCAATTTCTGACCTCTTTAAAAATTTATCATTGCCTTTTATTCTTGCCTCTGGTAATAATGTAATTTTTCCACTTTTTTTTCCCCTCTTTGTTTCTCTTCCTTTCTTGCTGCCTGGATTCACAGATGAAATTAGTGGGGACGGTATGGTTTTGTTTAAATTTAAAATTATGAAAAATTCAAACTTGCTAACATTAATGTGTATCTTAGGAATTGTTTTTTTTATTTTAATTTATGGTGTAACAGAAATGTACAGGCCAATCTCCATGCATTTAATCTGACAGATTAGATTTAAGACTTTAAAATTTTCAAGAACTTCTAAGTTAAAATTTACATTTTTTTTCTTATCTCATTCCTGCATGTAAGTCAATGTCTTTCAAATGTACTAATTCCCATAATAATGTACCAAAAAATGTAAAGTGTTATTTCGCCTTCAGTTTTCCTTACTTTTATATTTGTGGGGCTAGGCAGGGCAATACTTTTGTGCCAGCTCCTGATTGTTGTGGTTTGTATCAAGCACTTGTGGATGTGTCATACATAAGTATAGCACAGACCTGGGCCATTCAGTCTACTAAATCCATGCTGGCTCCTTGTAGAACATTTCCTCATTACCCTGTCTATCCAATTTTCCTTACTCTTCACTTCACCCTTGCAGGAAGTGATTTCTAAACCATAATAAAAAAAACCTTGTCTTTAACCTGTAGCCTTCACACATGAATTTGGAAAGATGCTGGGGCAACCATTTATTCTTCTCCTAGGAAGAAATAGAGTTTATGATCAATGTTGTTCCACACATGTCAGAATCTTCCTCCAAAGCACAATTATATGTTTCTAGCATGCTGTGCCATCTCTGTAAAATTGTGCTTTTATCATATTATTTTTGAGTTCAATAAATGGGATTTTGCCTTAAAATGTAATCATGACCATCCTGGATTGCAGACTCAATACATTTTGCTAGGATCATGAATTGTTGGTGATAGAGAAATTGATTGATCATG
>JARFYF010000118.1:14942340-14953125 GCA_030265395.1 Rhina ancylostomus | reverse complement strand
TGATTGATCATGTAGATTGATTTGCGGGTTGGTGGGGGGGGGGCAGGCGGGGAGGGTGGGCAGATGCAGGGATAGGAGGAAGAGGATTTGAGCCTGTGCCTTTAGTTGGGGATGATGGACATGGGATGGACCAGTTATTGGCCCAAAAAAAGGTGGTGATGATTGAAGTAGGTTTCATGGATTTTGCAGATTGTTGAAGATCAAGGTCTCTGGGGTCATTGAGAGAATGACAGGTGAGAACCTAAACCTCAGGGGGTTCATCAGTGACACTTGGATGTTGTATAGTGAGGAATAGGAGATCATTGGGTAGGATAGTCAGAGGATGCAAGTTGGGTAGGAGGTGGATACTAGTCCAGTATTGCATTGGAAAGATCTAGTTGTCCCAAGAGTAACCAATAATGATCTTTTCCAGGATAATCAGACCTTACTGCATGAGAATAATATTATTCCTTTGTACCTGAAATCAAAATTACGCCGGTGTACAAGAGTGATGCATCCCTGAATGTGGCCATATATTTTTCCACAGTGACATATAATGACCTGGAACTGGTCATTACCACATTTCAATATGTGAGAAAAGTGGTTTTCAACTGCTTAATATTAAAATATAAAGCATCATTTGAGTTTCTGGATGTATTTCTTTCATAGCTAATAATTATGTGGTGCAAAGCCAAATGAAAACTTGTACTGCAAGTATACAATGAGGAATTTGGGGAATAAGATGGAATGTCAGCAAAAAGATTATCACAAAAGCAAGCTGAACTGCACAAATATGAAATTTGTTCTGCCTGCGTTTTTTAAATGAGCAACACAATCTTCCATTCATTTGTACAGGTATTGGACGGGGGTTTGCATTCCTAGAAAATGGTCCATGTGGTCCATATCACGACTTTCCATAACACAAAGTTGCATCATTTCTGCATGTGTCAAGAGATGCGACTTGAAAGAATAAATTTTATGTGTATTTATTTACATTTTTCTTCACATAAATTCTATGTGAGAGAATTTTGCTCCGTATCTCAAACTTTTTGGTTGTGATTTATGAATTCTGTTACTCAAACAGCTGTAGCAGGGGATGTCACCTCTGCCATTTTTTTTGTATTATTTGTAGTTATAAAGGAAATAATAGGGTCCTCCAAAGGCATGGGTGTTAGGTTTGGAGAGATGAAGGCAAGTAGATAGCTGGGGGGTGAAAGTGCTAGAATTGATGCACAATTAACCCAGATATCCCAGCTTTGATAAAACGTTTCCTTTTAAATTCCATGAGTTCACATTGATATTTCTGTGCCCTTGCTATTAGCAGAAATCTAGCAACGTGTTGTTTTGTTCACACAAGTGAAAAAGTTGGAAATTAATATGTGTAAGTAAGCATTGTTGCAGTTACTGTGTATTTTTAATATTTTAAAACACATAGTTTTGTTCCTACTTTCAGTAAAAAGCAAATTGCTGGAAATACTCAACAGATCAGGCAGCATTTGCAGAAAAAGAAACAATTAGGATTTCAGTTTGATAGCTATCTGATTTTTTTAATTTTTTTATATTTTATTTTGTTCATTAAAATGTACTTTTTAACCTGTTGTAGAATCTATTTGTCCAAATATCTTAAATACCTTAATGCCTGTGATATCAATATCTATCTTTTAATTTTGCTCTTTAAAGTAACACATTACATAGAAGGCATTGCACTAAAAGTAGATCAAGGACATTTGAGACAGTACCGTGACAATTTCTTCCCAGGATCCAATTGTATGGCCATTGCAGAGCTTCAGTTCAACTTTCCAATCCAATTTCTGTAACCTTTAATTTGCCTAATGCCCAAAATCTGTTGATTTCAGTTTTGAATACAGTATATTCATCAACTGAGGTTTATCATCCTTAATTATCAGGACTACTCAAACTAAAGAAATTCCTTCTTACCTCACTCTTAAATGTCCTGAGAAGATGACCCCTGAGTTCTTGACTCTTCATTACTCGAATCTCACTTTTAATTAATACTTAATTCTCCATTACTCGTGTATTCTACTGCGAATGTAGCCGCACATTATTTCTTTAATATTCCTATTGTTTTCTTATTCAATGTCATAGCTAATCCTGTATCAGCCTCTGAATTTACATTTTTATTCTTGGTTTCCAATCTGCCTCAGCTAACCCACACTTCATAGCTTTGTATAATTTAAAACTGGTTTTGGACCGTACCACATCCTCATTCAACTCTGTGTGAAATCCTACCATATTATGTCCTTTCTTTCCCTAAAGATCAATTTTGTAGAATAACTATTTAACACAATATGTGACCTATTGCTCTTGAAAACTGAAATGTATTCTATGAATTTATCCTCCCGACTACTTTTACCAATTTGATTTGCCCAACTGAATGAAGGATAAAATTTCCCATGACAATTGCATTTCCTTTGTTGCACGCCTATCCTTTCATGTTATGTCTCATCTCCACTATTTCTCTTTCTGCTTCCTCATCCACTAAATCATTCTCCAGTTCAGTTCCTTATAGAACATAGAATATTACAGCACAGTACAGGCCCTTTGGCCCATGATGTTGTGCCAACATTTTATCCTGTTTCATTATCTATCTAATCCTTCCCTCCTACATAGCCTTCCATTTTTCTATCATTCATGTGGCTATTTAAGAGTCTCTTAAATGTCCCTAATGTATCTGCTCCCACAACCTCTGCCAGCAGTGCATTCCACGCACCCACCACTCTCTGTGTAGGAAAACTTAACAGTTTTGTATAGGTTTAACAGCCAGGTAACCCAGGGTGTAGCTTAGCTAGCTGTCAAAATATTTTTCTCTGCTTCAAAGGCAGGGCTTTTTCTACATTGTGCAAGGCCCTGTCTCTGCACAATCTTAGCTATTTGAATATTAGCCTTTGATTGCAAGTTGACAATAGGGATACAGCAAAATGCAAGTTTCTTCTTGCCCCATAGATCAGTGACAAACTCTGACCCAATTAATGGATCTGGAGGAGGCATGAATTTGAATAGGAGAATACTTAAATGGAATTGTTGAACTTAAATGTTGAGTCTGCAGGACTGCAATATGCCAAGTTTTTTTTAAAGAAAGGATTTGTTGATCCTTGAGCTTTATTGGAATAGAGGGAGCTGAGGTCAGAGAGATCAAAATGAGAAAGAGGCAAGAAATTAAATTGTCAGATTAATGTTTATTACATACTTCAGTATCTAAGTAACGGAAAGTTATCACTGAAGTAAAAATTGTTCAGGCTGCTTAAACTGGGATAAACTGTTGAGAAAGTGATTTTCCATCTCTTTAAAAATATTTTGTTGGCTTTGCATCCAAGCTGAACACAGAATGCCTTTATTCATTGCTCTTGCATATTACTGGAGCATTTTCAAGACATTTTGTATGACTTTCTGATCCAAATTTCTGACTTTATATGTTATAAATTTACGGCCTTTTAAAACAGAATTTTGAGCACAAGATTATCAGTTATTTTTAAAGGAGACAAGGTTTCTAAATTTGATATTAATGTAACAAGAAATTAAAACATGAATGAAAAGCAGTGAAAAATTTGTCCACTAGCTGCACCCTTGCCTTCCTCAGCTGAAAAGCAAAATATTGCAGTTGCTGGATATTTTAAAACCCAAAAATGATGGGGACACTCAGCAGGTCAGGACACATCTGGAGAAAGAGAAACAGAAGTTAATATTTCAGGTCATAGCCCTTCATCAATTATTATTTTCCAACATTTTCTATATTTAGATTACTTAATTGACTCATTCCCTTTACTTCCTCTTCCCTTGTGTTCTATACTAGTCTATATTTTTTATCCTGAACCCAAAGTCACTTTAAAACTTTTTACTTTATTTTTCCAGGCTGTCACAAGGCACCTCCGTCAGTTAGTTCATGCTTGTGCTCTACAACCTTCTGACTCATTTTGCCATCCCTCTTCTGCAGTTCAGAATTCAGAACCATGAGTCATTTCAGTCACAGTTATTAAAATGCTTGCCATAAACTACTCTGTCCTTGCTTTGCGAATCTTCTTTCAAAATCCACAAAATGTATCTCTGTGGTCTTAATTCATTTATAACTCCTAACTAGTTTCTACTTAATCTGAATTTGATTAATTTTGACTGAAATACTCTGGAACATTTTGTTACTTTGAAAGGTTGTTAAAGCAGGTCAAGTGACAGATACTTTATTTCAATTTTGAGAGAAATAAATGTATTTAAATTTATTTACATCAATTTTGAAATGCTGCAGAACGTTTTTAAAAAGTGTTATGAAGAAGTACAAGCACTTTTTTAAATTATGCTTTATTTTAATACCATACGTTCCAAGTGAAATACTTTCTTTGCCATAGTTAAAAGGCAGAGTGCCAGAACTTTTAATATGTGGGAAGTCAACAGAAATGAATTCTGGGCAAAGACCACCTTTGTTTTCCCTTGTGCTCTGTTGCTCAATAATAACCTTAGCCAGATAGAGCCTTGACATTTTATGTAAATCACAGGGGGAGTGGAGGAAAGGGTTTTGGAATTTTTGAGGTCGTTGTGGTATGCAGACCTTGTGCATTATTTCTACCATTTATACTTCAGTGTGCTTCAGACGTAGGTTAGTGCTTTCCTATTTTAAACATATGTACAACTTTTTTTCCTGTCACATCAGGGGTCATCCCCCTCCTTGCTGCTGTTCCCTTTTCTGAGAGGAAAGCTGTACTTGTGATTGGACGATGTCATCTTATTCTGCAGAAAAATGGGTTGGCATTCTGACTGTCTGCAGTCGTCACTCTCTGTAATAGAGGTTGAGAGATTTTTTTCAAAAGCGTGGGCTTCAGCTGTCTAAAAGGAAAAGGGTTGTTCATCTTTTAATCCCTTCCTTATGCTGTGTGTCTAAGTTGAATTAGAAACAGTTTGTGTTTTGAACAAACCCAACTAAAATGCGTGGTTCTTCGCTTGCAGAAACCGATGATTATGCAGAGATCATAGATGAAGAGGACACATACACTATGCCTTCCAGTAAGTACATTTACTTGGTGTAATGGCTGTTCATGAACCAGAATTAGACGTCTGTGGAATAGTAAATATTTGTAAAAATGTTGTTTCTAAAACTGTGTTCCATCTAAGACTTTCGGAGACAGCTGATATCCAAATGCTGGCTGGATCTACAGATGATAAATATTTATACTTCTGATGTTTTTCAGCAGTATTTATAATATAGTTGCATAAAAAATGGCACTTGCTCAAAAACTATATTTTCAGCAATCTGTGCTTTGGAATACATCTTGACATATGTGGTTTAAATGAAATTGCATGCAGCTAGTTGATTTTGTTCATAATAAAGCAGTGAAATTTGATAAATAGGTAGCATTTTGTTATCTCCAAAGTAAGTAGTGCTTGTATTTGTCTTTTTATGTTCCATGCTTTTTTTTCTTGGAACACAGTCGCTAAAATATCATGGATCCTTTTTATAATTAGCATTATGTTATTGATCATGGGAGAACTTAGCATAAATGTTCACCAGTGATTCATTGGAGT
Organism: Rhina ancylostomus; assembly: GCA_030265395.1. Taxonomy (NCBI): domain Eukaryota; kingdom Metazoa; phylum Chordata; class Chondrichthyes; order Rhinopristiformes; family Rhinidae; genus Rhina; species Rhina ancylostomus. Next base: position 14,947,617 of record JARFYF010000118.1, on the reverse strand, counting down.
TTTACAGTGATCAGTGTTGAATACAGATTGCTTATTTGAAAGTCATTAATGACTAATTGAGTGGTTGAGATTAAAAGAAGCACATGTGGTGAATTTGGTACTGAATTTTGGTATTGTTTTCCATGATATCATTGAATCACTATCTTTTGAAGTATTAAATTACAATCACATGTTATGTTAGTTCTGAGTGATTGTGACAGTGATCTGGATAAAAGGTGTAACTGGGGGAAGAAAACCAATTTGTAATTCCAAATCCCTTATTGTTAATGATTTGCCAGATTACTTAATTCCTTTCATCACAAGTGTTAATGTATTTTCAGAGAGCCAACTTTGGAAAATTCGTCATAAGTTTTGATATCCAGCATTCCCTTTGGAGAAAATATAAGTTATAGATCACTCTATGGTAACGACAGATGATTGTTGCATGCTTGTTGGCAGATGAATGTTGCATGCTTGTTTCTTCCTCAAGCAATATCCCGTTAAAAATGAAATGAAAGTGCAGAGTAAGCCAGCTAATGCCTCAAATTTAAAATGTTAATGATTTTTGGATGTCATTGTGGTTCTTGATTATTTTCTCTCAGATGTTGACTGATCTTCTGTCATCTTCAGCACCCTTTGTTTTATTTCATGCTTTTAGCATTTGCAGTGTTAATTTTCAACTGTAACCATTTGATCTGCTCTGAATGTGATCAGGAATAGAAAAGAAAATATCATCCATATTGCTTTCATTAACTGCCCCCCTGAATTCACAATACTTATTTGTAAATCAAAATACATAAGCGAACATGATATATGCAAATTTCTAGTGTTCATTTTGCTCAGTCCTTCCTTGTTCCAAATTTACTTACTTAACTGTTGGTTATTCCAACTTGTAACGGTGATCAGTCTGTGAAATACTCTTGGTATGCTGTCAGTCCATGGACTACATATATATGTGTGTGTGTGTGTGTGTGTGTGTGTATATATATATATGTATGGACACACACACACACACACACACACACACACACACACACACACACACAATTAACTAATAGACATGTGCTCTGAAGGAGCCAATTCAGAGAAAATATTACTGACCAGCATAACCTCAAGTTTCACCTTTGGTCAGTACTCATCAATTAGTTCAAATAGAGATTGGTTGGAGATGGACAAAAGAACATGTATTTCTGTGCATATATGCCAACTGAACTCTTGAGGCAGGTATAGTTTTACTTGATGTAGTGTTTAGAACATGAGCTACTGACATTAATTGATTGTCAAATTTGTATTTTATTACAGAGTAAGAGTATTGATATTGTCATGGACTTGGTCTATGATTGCTATTGAATTAATTTATCTATATTTGATTTTAACTCGTATCCTTAGGGAGGTTATGAAAGTTGATACAGGTGAATACTTTTCAGATTGTGGGTTTTATTATAGAAAGAGTTGCAGGGTATGTGACATTGAAGTATTGGAAAAGTGATGTAGCCATTTTGGAACTTATCATGGCATTATGTCAGGAAACATGTGATTTACAGAATGTCAGAACACAATGTAGTCATTGTTTTCAAGGTCCGGTTTGTTTGGCTAAGGATGTTGAGGTGTTATATTAATGGGGGACAGGCCTTCCACTTGAGAGGACGTGGCATCACCTGGTTTTGTTGGCCAGGTATAGTACCAGAAGGGAATTTTACTGGAGAGTGGCGACAGTAGTATTTAGAGATCAAGCTAACCATACAGATGGAAAACGTACATGATGGAGAGGAGTCATGATGGAGCCAGGAACATGAAGGAGACAGAAAGCTTTACATTTATCGAGTACCTTTTACAAACATGAAACATTCCAAATTATTTCAGAATTACCTCAGAAACCTGATAGCAATTTTGCTGTTGCAAATTATAAAAGCAGAAGGCCAGGTTCTGTAAATAGCAATGAAATTAATGCCCAGATAAATCTTAGCCAGGGTACAAGAACTTTCTTGCCCTTCTTATAGTAGTGTCATGGTGATCTTCAATATCCACCTATGAGAAAAGACAGGATTTCAATTTTACATTTCATTCTTAAGATAGCACATGTGAGTTCAGGAAGCCTTCAGTGCTGCATGAGAGTGTCCTCTAGAATATGTATTCAAATCCTTCGGTGTTAGCCTTCTAACTCAGAAACAAGAATGCCATTGATTAAATTACAACTGACCCAGAGGTGACAATCATGTCAGCAATAGTGGGTTTGGGTCCAAAAAAGATTTCTTTAGAAATAATTTTGAAACACAGTTAAGTGTCAACTAAATATAAAAGCAGAAATTGCAGGAAATACTCAGCAGGTCAGACTGCATCTGTTGGAAGAGAAACAGAGTTAATGTTTCAGGTCAAAGATAGTTTGTCAGACTTGGTTAAATATATACATAATTATATCTTAAATAATATGTTAATTCCTACAGATAAGTACCAGCAAATCATTTTAAATAATATTCCTTTATCATTTCATCACTTTCTCCACCATGAATAGACCCTGAATTTGCCATGATGGCATGTGTTGGAGTTTGAAATTATAGACTAATTGGACGTTCTTGTGCTGAACTTCTAAAATAAAAGTAATGTACACATAGCTGGTATTGGTGATCATTTGAATGTTTTGACAATGTATGGATTTCTTAGGGGCAGGAATAAAATGAGACGGACACTAAGGTACATGGGAGAAAATAATTTATGTAGTCTGCCCACTTTACAGGCATAAGATGATCTGTGTTCAAAATGCATGGCAATAATTCTTCCAAATTAGTGTGATTATTTTTATTGGGTAAATTTGTCATTTAGATGCACAGTAGCTCCATGCAATCTTGAAAAAAAATAACCATTTTGTTAACAACACCTATTCAGTGAAGCCAGGAAAAGAAAGAATACTCCTGCCTCTCGACAGAAATAGTGTAACTTTCCTCTCCTTCCCACACCACCACAGTCCCATAAATAAAATATTCACATAGATTCTCTCTACTGATGTTTCAGACTTTCATTGTCGATGGCAAGATATTACAGTCCTGTCATTCACATACTGCATGGGAGTTGGAAGCTAACTGCTTCAGTTATCTCAGGATTTTGTACTCGTGTTTGTTCAAGAACCTCTGGCAAAAACATTAAATATAAGGCCATCATGTGGGCCAGATCTCCCAAATTACAAAAAGCTCTCTGCAGGCTACATGTACGTATTTTTATATTACAACATATTAAACTGTTCTGATGAACATAAAAAATATTTTAAATTTTTGAAAAACCAAGTACCCACAATGTACAGGCTTTCCCTGGGTTACGGAAGTCTGACTTATGGACACTCCTATATATGAATAAGCTCCCATAATATTATTAAATTCAAAAGTCCAATGTATATACATACATTCATTCCTACAAACAGCAGAATAAGTTTTCTCTCTCCACTTGCAGCAATTGTTCTTTCTTATCAGTCTTGTGTGTTTTTGGTGCCATTCATTACAATTCTGTGGAGGTATGGTTACCATATCAAATGATTTTTGTGTTTTCATTTCAAAATTTTTACTTGCAGACAAAATCAACTTACAACATCTGTAAAAATGGAACCCATTTGTAACCCACGGATGGCCTGTGACTAGATTAAATGCATTGTTCTTCATTACAAATAAAATTAATAATAGTTTGCCTGATGTAATGCCATTTTCCCTAGGCTTATTTGACCGCAGATCTCTGAAATAAGAGTGTGGTAATTTTCTGTACCACTTAGATTTTAAACATAGAAATGCAGAGCAAGTTGGTCCAAATTGAGGACTTTGGGAGAGATGCAAATGGATGAATGCTTGCAGAACTAATTCTGAACATGTGATAGCATTAACATTTGATGCAGTGCCATTTGATTAACATTTGATGATCAGAGTTATTTATTACATTGGCATTTTTTGATAAAATCAGAAGATTTTTTTGTTTTTCTTCATTCTGGGATCTGGGCATTGCTGGAAAAGCTAGCAGTAATTACCCATCCCTGTTGATAAAGTTAAAAATCTTAGTGTCGTGACTTTGTGTTATATCTTTTCTGTCTACTATAAATAATTTCTGCTATTGTATTTTATTCCAAAAATGCTTTTTCCTGCTTGCATAGTACTTAGCCAATGCACAGGTCCACAGTTTAACAAAACTTGGAAGTATCAAAATAAAGGAAAAGGCCTTTTGGGTCTTATGAAATGAATGTCAATCTTGTTTTCCTGTCAATTTGTGAAGAGTGACTTTTCACTGTTCAATTACTGTTGATTTAAATTTTTACATGCAAAAATATTTATAATGGCGATTTCCTTAAAGATTTTTATAGCTGCCTGCACAGAAAAACGGCTAATTTAATCCATTGTTGAGTGCTCATTGCACTACCATACTACATAAGTTGCATTGTGCAAATTTATCTACAAAACTTATAATGTATACTGCTTTTTGATTTTGTTCTCCTTCCTACCCCAATTGCAATGCAGAAAGCTATGGGATAGACGAAGGTAATGAAACTATTTCTCAATCGTTGTCTGATTATTTTGCCTGCTGCCTGTTGAATGAATATAATTGTGTCAAGCTGTGTGTCACTTACAATAACCTTTTCTCGTATATGAAAAAGAATGGAACTGCAAGAATAATTTGTCCCTGAAGCAGAATCATTAACTTGGTATTTTTCCATTCTTCACAGCCAGGGATTATGAGATACAGCGGGAGAGAATTGAACTGGGCCGCTGCATTGGAGAAGGACAGTTTGGTGATGTACATCAAGGAATTTACATGACTCCAGTGAGTAATTCAGAAATTAAATCAGTTTCCCAAAGATAAAAGCAAGATAGTTAGAGAGAAAATGTTTGCACGATAGCCCAGTGGAGGAGTCAAATTTTATTGGATAGATCAAGATCAAATGCTGGTCTAACCTTGTCCCTAAGATAATTTGTTCATGGACTAATCAAGCCTCTTTCTGCAGGAGAAGTCCTTAATCACACGGGTAAAAATATTGTTCGGGTAGTGTCTTAGCCTGAAAACTGTCTCCAGGCAGTCATCATGGATTACTTCTAGTTTCCGAGTATTTGTCAAAATATTTGCCATCTATGGACAGTACAAAGCTTTAAAAAAAAGTGAGTTTGAATAATATTTTAGGCCTATATTACTGGTGTACCTGTGTTCATGAAGTTAGTTCCTTAGCCCCTCTAATTTTCTTTCATTTATAAGCAAGTGCTGAATCTTGATGTTTATATTTGTTTACAAGTGATTGTAGCATTTATCTTTCATGTTGCCGGAAGGAAAACCACA
>JARFYF010000118.1:14887596-14897684 GCA_030265395.1 Rhina ancylostomus | reverse complement strand
CTATGTGAGAGGGAAGGGTTACATAGATCTTAGAGCAGGATAAAATGTCGACACAACATTGTGGGCTGAAGGGCCTGTACTGTGCTGTAGTGTTCTATGTTTTATGTTCTATGATGCAGCAATATTGAAAACCTTGCCCACAATCTGGATTCTCTCCTTAATGTTTCCTCCTTTGAGGTGTTCTGTCTAAAACTTCCATTAATTTCTTGTGATATCACCTTTGGTTTGATGTCCCATTTTTATCTGGTTACAGTTTTGTCAAAGACCCAAGGTGTTTTCTAGAACTCATAGTGGTGCAGCAAGTAGATCTGCTGCCTCATAACTCCAGCAACCTCCATCTCAAAGATATACTGTTAATGTAATTTATAGTATCCAATTAACCTTAATACAGGTAGATGCAGGGGGATCAGCAGAGGTTAATAGACATGTGAGGGAGAATGTTTTGCTGGGAAGTAGGTGGTGAATGAGATTGAAAGCCAGCATAAACTCAATGGGCCAAATGGCCTCTACTGTGTGGAAAAAAACACTGTACAATTGTTTTGTCAGTACTTTGGCCACTTCTAGCTACCAAGCCCCATTATTCTATGCATGTTTGGAAAAAATAGATATTTATTTTTGAATTGTCTGCATTTTCCTCAGTAATGAGGTCCAGTTATTGTTAAAAGCAGTTTGTTTTTCTGATAGTTGAAATACATGGTTTTATTTCCCCTTTCAGTACAATATTGGAAGAAGAGAAAATGCAGCAAGAAGAACGAATGAGGATGGAGCAGAGACGACAGATCACAGTTTCCTGGGATTCTGGAGGATCTGATGAAGCCCCTCCAAAGGTACAGACTAGGCTACCAAGACCAACTTAAAACATCTGATTAATATGATGTACCAGTATTGTGCTATTGTTTGATTCAAGGTTTGACAAGGTATCTTTTCAATTCCAATCGTCTCCTATTAAATGTAAATTTACATTTGTTACTGTTTAATGTATCTTTTATTTATGGTTTCAGGTTTGATTAGTATTTGTGAAATTTTGAATGACTCAACTGTAAAAATTCACGTTGTGTTTACATAGGTTTGAATTTATAACAACAGCTCAAATTTGTATATTGTATTTAACATGATGAAATTTCCCAAGCTACTGTTTATCAAGCAAAGTTTGACACCAAGCCCTGGGAGATGTTAACGTAGGTGGCTGAAGGCTTAGTTAAATGGATAGCTTTGAACGAATATCTTAAAAGTGAAAAGAGAAGCCAAAGAATTCAGGAGGCAGGTTCTAGAGCTAGGGTCTTGGATAGCAAAGGAAGGCACCTCCAATAGTGAACTGAATAAATTGAGGTATGTGAAAGGCAAGATGTGTATCAATCTTGGAGGATTGCAAAGCAGTGAGTCATGGTCATAGAGGACAGAAACAGGGCCTTCTGCCTACCATGTCCCTGCTGATTATGATGTATCCATCTATACTAATCTGGTTTTTAGCTCTTGGCTCTTAGGCTTCTTTGCCTTTGCAATGCAAGTGTTTGTCTGAATGCAGGTCCTCCCCAGGGTTCCATTCCTGTAAACTGCAACCCAAACAGTTCATAACTGGGATCCCACCCGCTAAAAGATTCCTGCAGCAGCCAGCAAATCCATTCCACCAGTCTCCGAAATGCTCAATTGTATGTACAGACTGCACGTAAATCGGGTGTTCATAAGCTAGGGATGACCTGTACTTAACTATTGTGAGTGTCTTTGCCTTCACCATCCCCTCAGGCAGTGTCATTTAATAAAGACCTACAGAAAAGGCAGGTTAGTAATGTTGAGGCCTGTGAAAGGATAACTAGCAGAATGGACAGAATATTGATGTAAAAGCAGGAAACAGAGAGCAGTGGTAAATGTTTTCCCACGTTGGAGAATGTTGCACCATGCAGCTCTCCAGGGGTCACTGCTGGGAATACTACTTTTTCTTTATCTATTCGAGTGATTTAGATGTGGATCTGCAGAGTAATATTTCCATGTTTGTGGATGACACAAGGCATGGAAGTGTGGCAGTAGACTGCAAGGAGCCATGCACTTGGTGAATGGAAGGACAGATATTGGTGAAATTTAAAACAAGTCTGAGTGAGGCAATTTTTCAGAAAGAATAAAGAAAGAGAAGAAGACCAAATAACATGGTCCCTGTGCATTCTATAGAGCAGAAGCCTGGATGTGCATGTTGATAAATCCCTAAAAGCGGAAGGGTTTGTAGATAGGTTGGTTAGTACAGTAAATGTCTCCTGGGATTTGTAAATAAAGCCATAGAGACAATTTAGACTTTTTCACACTTGTTTTGTGTCATGTATTAAATGTTGAAGATCAGCTTGTTTGGGCAAAAATAAGAAGCCATTCCTTTAGATGAAAATATTTGGTATTTGATGGATAATGTGGCATACATGGCATATAATCCAACCAAAGCCATGAGCTATCTGCAGGAGTACCCAATTCAAATCAACTCAGCTGGATATTGCCTTTATACAGTTAAATTTATTAGCTGCAATAAAGCCAATATTTAGTTTTAGGTTTGTTCGTATTGTCTTCTGATACAATATTGAAACCATCTATTTGACAAAAATTCTAAACTGAACTGACAGGTATGTGCAACTACAAGTTAAGTTCAGCATATATCATCAAATAACATTTCAAATGTCTAAGCTTTTATTTCAACAAAGCAAATTGAATTTAGTGCAATTTATATGCTGCAAAATAACTATCATTTCAATGGGTGTATATTTTATAAACCCGAGTGGCTATGATTTTCCTGAGATTATGCTTTGCAATATTATGCATTGAAAACATTAGCATTTTATCATTAGGATAACAGAACGTGACACATTGTGTCCCATTTGCTCCAGAATTATTTGATATGGTTTAAATGTTATTTGTAGAACAATTTTTACTTGAGCTGTTATCTCTGAGTATGCTGTTTATGGTTTTCATATAGCATGTCTAGGATCTTGCTTTGCATGTTCATTGATCATCCATAAGGATTGTAAGAGTAATGCATTTTTGCTGCACTGATTCATGCTGCTTTGCTACTTTAATCTGCTTTGTGTGTCTGTCTGCAGCCAGCCCGTTGGCCATCTTTGCAACACAGTCTTAGCTTGGACAGTCTATCTTTTCCTGAGTTCTCCCAGCGCAACACCAAGTTTTATTTAAGTTTAGAACAGCCATCAGTTTATGAGCATCCATACTGTGCATCAACGTCTGACAGACGTCTTCCTTTACGACACCGGCACAGGCCTTCTCTGCCCCCTTCGGTTTATGGACTGTGTGCTTGTCCCCTTCCATTTTATTTTGACAGGCTGAAGCGACAACTGATGTCTGAAGAATGGAGACGAGACCAGGGAGAAACAATGGTTAGGATTCTCTGTGCAAAGGGAAATAACATCATTACTGTCTTAAAATAATGGATATGAATGAACTAAATAGTGAGAGACAGTTGGTAATTTATTATTTTAAACTTTACATCAGGCATACTATGTAGGAGTAATGCTTTTAATGATCTTTTTAATTTCAATGCTACTACTAGTAAAAGAAAAAGTCACCATTTGTGTTCACTTTTTCTATTTAAGCTGAGAGCATGTGTATATGCAGGTGTGAGAATAATTTAAATTCCTACCAGTACAGACCTATCAGTAACGTTAACACTCTGACACAATACCATCAGAATACCCCTTTTTTTTGTTACTAAGAGTCTTAACAAGTGTATCATGAGTACAACTTTAAGGCAGAATTTGTGTCCATCCCTGATTAACAGGATATGGATCTCCTCTGTTGACTGTAAGTCCATCACTTGAAATTATTTTAGTAGTGTTAGTGGTAACCATTTTCCCTGTGACTACAGCAAAGTAACCACACCTGTTTGACACTAAATTTAGAAATCATGAAACTGTGGGTGTGGGAAGTGATAAAATATTGCAATATTTTGAAGCTGGTGATGAGACAAACTGTTTCAACATTGAAAAAAAATTCTTCATTCTTATTAATTTTTGTACACATAATCTGATAGTACTCAAAATGGGTTGCAGATGTTTTCAGTTGTGATAATGCAGTAGAAAGTTTAACCACTAGACAAAGTTGCCTTGAATTACCAATCTCTTTGANNNGAGTAGCATACTTCTTGACTGAAATGGATGAACTAATGTTCAATCTAACCCAGCATGTCAGTTATGGTTCTCCCTTTGACAGAGAATTTGTTAGAGCATCTGTTACTTTTCTTTCATCACTTAGCTTATTTTGCATTATAGATCTATCTTGTTCCTACTTATGAAAACACCAATTTCACATGTGGAATTTCATAATTTTCTCACCAGTACCAAAGCTACTAATGGAATATAAAATTACCATGCTTTGATGTGCAATGCACATGTAACATAAATGGTATAATAGAATTTCTTTCCCTGTATATGGTATGAATACTGATTGCAGTTTATGATTGTATGGTTGGTATTTTTATATGAAAGCATCATAATTAAATACATGAGTATTTTAAAGGAAAAGTTGAGCATGACAGTCTGTGCTCTGAAGTTCCATTAATATAAACTGCTTTTATTTTTAAACAATGCCCTCAACCTCTACATGGTGTTATCAGTGATTTCAGTCTGTGTTGAATCAATCAATTTTAACTAGGAGGTGATTGTGCTATTGGTATTGACCTCAGCAGCTCTTGCTCAAGGAAATTAAAGAGATGGAAATCAGCCAAGGTTCCTATGTGATATTCTTTACAGTATGGATGTAATGCGAGACAGGACGGATCCTGCTATGATGTACCCATTGTCAAGTGCCCTGTCATGGATGAGCAGAGGAGAGAGAGGCATCATTTTGTGGTTCACTTCAAAGTTGTAACAAAAAATACTTCTGAATTTCATTACTAAACATTGAAGCATCAGAAGGCTATCTAAAAAGAGAAACAACAGTGCTACCATTGTGAACTTTGTCTCAAAGCTAATACTGTAACAAATAACACCCAAGTGAGACTGATTATATTGCAGAGAAAAATTATTAAGCAGAGTTATGTTACAGTCAGATCCCCAAAGGACTAAATATCTATCCAAACATTACAAGTGTATAAAACTTTTTGGTTCAGCCGCATTTGGAGTATTGCATGCAGTTCTGTTTGCTGCATTTCAGGAAGGTTTGTTGAGGCTTTGGAAAGGGTGCGGAAGAGGTTCACCAGGACGTTTCCTGTATTAGCTATAAGGAGAGATTGGACAAACATGGATTCTTTACTCTGGAGCTTCGGAAGCTGATGAGGGGCAGCCTGATCATAGTATATAAAATTATGAAAGGCATAGATAGGGTAGGTAGTCAGAGTCTTTCTCCTGGGGGGGAAATGTCAAATACTAAAGGGCATAGCTTTAAGGTGGCAGGGTGAAAGTTTAAAGGAGATTTACGAAGCGAGTTTTTTTACACAGATAATGGAGCGTGCTGCCAGAGAGGTGGTGAAAGTTGTATGACAGCAACGTTTAAGAGGCATTTGGTTAGGCACATAAACAGGCAGGGAATAGGAAGATATGGACCTTGTTCAGGCAGATGGGATTAGTTAGATTGGCATGGTCAGCACAAACATCATGGGCTGAAGGTCCTGTTCCTGTGCTGTACTGTTCTATGTTCTAAATAAATGTAAAGGAGCCTCTTAATAATCATTGAGTCACAAAACACAAAAATGGGCTCTTCTGCCCACCAACTCCATGCTGATCATCAAACACCCACCTGCACTGAGCCTACGCTAATCTAATTTCATTCTCCTATCTTTTTCAACTCACCCCACCCCCCTACACACGCACGCACGCACGCACACACACACACACAATTCTACCACTCACCCACATACTGTAAATAATCCAAAGTAGTCTATTAACCTACTAACCTGCATGCCTTTGTAATGTGGGAAGCAGCTGGAGCACCTAAAGAAAACCCATGTGGTCACAGGGAGGACATCCAGACTCCATACAATGAGCACAGGAGGTTAGGATTGAACCCAGGTCTTTGGAGCTATGAGGCAGCAGCTCAGTTAGCAACTGTCTCATATCTCCAAAGACCAGTTACTTTTCACTCCTGTCCTTGCAGATTGCCATTCATTGTCCTCCGACACTAATAATTTAAAATTCTCCTGTTTAAATCCCTTCTTTCCCCTAAAAGGTCTTTGTTTCTCTACCTTTCAAAACATATGCATCCATCTTTCCTTCATTTATTGATGCAGTATCTTTAATACTCTGTAAATCCTCATCTAATCACTTGCATCTCTCCTTCCTTCAATAAAATCCACCATTCTGACCACTTTTCAATTACTCTCATGAATCACTTTTTTTTTAAGCTTGCTGTTCACATTTGTTTTATTTTCTCCCTCTATTGTACTTTAGGATTATATTAATACATCAAAGGTAATATCCAAATGCCAGTTTTTGTTATATTAAATATGACAGTAATATTGTGGTCAAATGTATTTTATCAGAATTCATTACTATTACAGACAAGGGATGTAATTTGATAAAAGGGATTTCTGTACAATAGCAGGAATATAAATCTGAGTAGAGAGGTTGCAATATGGAGTTCAGGAAAAAATAGACATTCATAATTTGAGAAAGATATTAGAAAGAGTGTAGAGAACATATGCAAAGAGTGATGAAAGATATCAGTTTTGCTGAAAATCCAGATCTGTGTAGTTAGAGCAGAGAAGGTTAAGGGGTTATTGATAAAGGTATTAAAAATCATGAATGGTTTAGGCAGAATGACTGAAGAGAAATTTCATGTCAAAAGAAATGGTTACTATTGCACAGAAAAATGAAAGTGTTATGAACCAGCAACAAAAGAAACACACCGAGTCATGTATCAGTGTTAACAACTACTTTATTAATAACTACTTATGATAATAAGGAAAATAAAAGTAAAAAAATGTTATAAGTAAAAATGTTAAATCTTAAACATTAACCCCAAAATCTAAACTTGTAGTGTGTGTGTGTGGCAAATTCCCAAACTCCAATTCCAGGAATGGTTCTCAAAGTTCTGTTCAGTAAGCCATAAGGTGAAACCACCGTTGACTGAAGATAAGACAGAGATACAAAATCCAGATGTTCCACAATGGAATCCAAACAACACCTTTGTTTGTCGTTTGTTTGAGGAGTGAGGAGGGGAAAGCTCTTTCAAAGAGTTGTTCTTTTAAGGTGGGCTAAATGGCCGTAACTGTGCTACTGACTCATTCTGTTAACCAGTACTGCTGCAGTTTTTGGATGGAGGAAAGAACCATTTTTCAGGAAAGCTACTTGTAATGTGTTTTGGTTTTGTAATATCATTAAAATATAAGCTAATATGGAGGACCTTGTTAGAATGAGTAGCAGCACATACCAAAAGAAACTATTCTACCATTTGCATGACTTCAAAACAAAACATACATTCTAAGTGTATGTTTGTTTTAATCAACTTGCTTTAAGCAGATTGCATGTTTCTTTTTTGCCCTTCAGGAGAAAGGCAGACCAGAGATAATAGTCTGAAGAAGTTTCCTTTGTGTCTCATCACTAGTCTCTACTTAATGAACAATCAGTTATTACTGCATTTAATAAATTTGTTTTATTATGAATGCACTAATTGCAGAGACTGGAACTCTATTCTTGCTGTTGTCACTTCTCTACTCAGCTGTCTTGAATGAAAAATTGACATAAATAATACTTCAATTCATTTTAAAGTTGTCCAGATGTTGTTTACACAAATTAAAATGAAGCTATACAAGCCAAACAGTGGAATATTCAAGCTGAATCTATCAAAATCTATGTCCTGCCTACATAATTGAAATAACCAATTTTCTTTCATACTTTGTGCACACATCTGTACAGTACAGATACTTAGCACTTTGTGATCATTGTTATTATTTGCAGTGTATTTCAATTGGTGTTTGTTTCTTATTTCTTCTACAATAGCCCAGTAGACCTGGCTACCCAAGTCCAAGATCCAGTGATGGGATTTTCCCCAGTCCTCAACATATGGTGCAACACAATCATTATCAGGTAAATGCCATAAGTTACTTCAAATGCAAGATAACTCACGTAGAATAGAACAATAATGAGTTAGAAATTTTGTCCCTCTCAGTTAAGTAACATGTTATTGCAAAACATCATTACTGCCTTGCACCTTGGACTATTTTCAGTGAGAATGAAGATGACCAACTAAATTTATTGAAGATTGGGAATGGATTAGTGTAGTCTCATAATCAGGCCATTGTAGAAATACATGAAAAGGAATTCTAGATTTCCCCAGAAGTTATATATGAACTGCAAACCAGTTATTACAGTGGTGATTTTTTTTATATAAGTTGTCCTGGTATATTGTGTTGATATGAATATTCCCATAATAAACCCTCATTAGTGCTTCCCAAAAAGTGACAAGAGGAAAAGTTTATCTGATTCCTCATTAAGCGTATCCAAAGGAAAGTCCAAAATTTGCACTAATTGCAAACAAGGTATTATAAAATGCGATTAACATAATGTAGGTATTATGTACACCTATTAACCTTGCCCTTGAGCCCAGAGAAAAAGGAATAGATAGATTTTCCATGTGTTACATTCTATTTCCAAGTGCTTAAAATTGTACAGTGATTTTCTTACAGCCCAGTAACCATTGTAACATTGTAATCTGATATTAAACTTTGTAATCCAATATTTAAAATGTCTTGAAGTAAAATACTGCAGATGTTAAAAATCTGAAATAAAGGCAAAGTGCTAGAAATGCACAACTGGTCAAGCCCGTCCATAGAGAGAAAACAGTTCATTTTACAGAATTACCTGTTGACTGATATGCTAAGTAGTCATAATTTAAAATTGTTCTCTTTGCACTTTATATTTAATTATTCTAATTATGTTTTACAGCAGGTTTCCGGATATACTGGTTCGCATGGAATTTCACCCATGCCTGGAAGTATTTATTCTGCACAAGCGAGTGTATTAGATGCTCATGATTCCTGGAATCACCATAGGCCTCAGGATATTCCAATTTGGCCACAAAATCTAGAGGTAATATAATTACATGAACCAATATTTGATGTATAGCATTACACAATTGTCCTTTAAACATGGCAGTGGTTATCATTATCTATTTGCGCAATTTTGGGGGGAAAATCAGTTCTTATCTAGACACCAGTAGAAATCAGGGGTTTGATATTCTTCCTAATGCATTCTAAACAAATTAAGTATTTCTACTAAAATTAATTGAAAATCAGGCGGTATATTTGCTGCAAGAGCATTTTCACTGGATTGCAGTATTAAATTCATTCATACGACTGCACTTAAGATGTGGTCTTGTTGTGTGACTCATTGCATGGGAATTGAAGCAGGGATGAAGATTTCTCAAAAATAGTGAAAACATTTGCTATCATTGCTGCAAAGATTTATTGAATAAAATATATATAAATAAGTAAAATGCTCTATGAATGGATATAGCATGGCATTTAAAGATTTTATTACAATTCCAGGATACTAGCAATTTGGATATGCGTGTAATGGGGCAGATGCTCCCAACAAACGTCATGGAAGAACGGTTAATAAGGCAACAGCAAGAAATGGAGGAGGATCAGCGATGGCTTGAACAAGAAGAGAAGTTTTTGGTAATTTTTATGTTATCTGTTTCAATCTCTTAATGTCATCACAGTATGCCATATTAGGTAGATTGTGTGGAATTTGTAACAGCGTGAAACTGTACGGAATCTACAGGCCCCATTCTGTATCCTATGGATTATTCAGTCATCTACATTTCTGGGTTATTCTGAAAAGTTGGCACTCAATTTTTTAAAGATTGATGAAAGAAATGGCAGGTATTTCTCTAGAACATTACCATGCTTCATTTCTGTAAATCTGGATATCTCTATATTTCCAAACCCTAGTATTAGGTTATCTGATTTAAGTAATGATACATGCATGATTTACTTTGAAATTGGTTTCAACATGGGCAGAAGGTTCCCGTGCAGGTCGATAGGATTGTCAAGAAGACCTATGGTGTGTTGGCTTTCATTAGTCGGGGTATTGAGTTCAAGAGCCACGAGGTGATGTTGCAGCTCTATAGAACTCTGGTCAGACCACACTTGGAGTATTGTG
>JARFYF010000118.1:14860109-14876687 GCA_030265395.1 Rhina ancylostomus | reverse complement strand
GATCTCCCCTTCAGCCTCCGCTGCTCCAGAGAAAACAACCCAAGTTTGTCCAACCTCTCCTTATAGCATATGCCCTCTAATCCAGGCAGCATCCTGGTACACCTATCTGTACCCTCTCCAAAGCCTCCACATCCTTCTTATAATGGGGCAACCAGAACTGAATGCAGTATTCCAGATGCAGTCTAACTAGAGTTGTATAAAGCCACAACATAACTTCCTGACTTTCAAACTCATTTCCCCGACTAATAAAGGCAAACATGCCATATGCCTTCTTTACCACCCTATCAACCTGTGTAGCCACTTTCAGGGAGCCATTGACTCCTCAGCAAATGAAGTAGTTCATGCCTGCACCATTCTGGCATGGGTTGATAAGAGACAAGCAACAACAGTGCCAGAGAAGTGGCAAACTTTCTCCAACAAGAGAGGTGCTAACCACCTATTTTGGACATTCAATGGCATTATCATTGCTGAGTTCCCAACCATCTCACCCTGGGGGTCATCATTCATGAGAAACTCAACTGGACTAGTCACAAATATCCTGTGGCTATGAGAGCAGATCAGAAGTTTGGTGTCTTGCCATAAGTAACTCAACTCCTGGCACCCTAAAGCCTTTCCACAAAGCAAGGTTAGAAGTGTGATGGAATAATTCATCTAACCCCCATGGTGTCTATCACCAAAATGAACCAGGGCGGCAGGTGCACAGAAACATCACCATCTGCAGGTTTCATTCCAAGTTGTAACAATTCCTGATTTGGAAATATATTGTTTAATTTTCATTAGCACTTGTCTAAATCCTTGAACCATATCCGCAAGCATTGTGGGAGTACCTTTCACCAGAAGGACTGCAGTGGTTCGTGTAGGTAGTTCACCACAACCTTCTCATGGGTAACTAGTGATGTGAAATGCTGGCTTTGCCTACTTTGCTGAGTTCCCAAGATATAAGCAAATTATTTTTTAAAAATCTAAGTTTTCCAAGTTCTCTTTTAACAGTGTTCACAGCTGATTCAATCTGGGGGCAGAGTTTAAGTGACTTTAAGAGCATTTCAGTTGAGCTGATAATCAGTGGTGGCCGTGATTACTGGCTTTCTTGAGGAAGTAAATTCAAGGGAATTGTTTGAGTTGAGAGCCAGTTTAGTAGCTGGGAAACTGGTGAGCATGAATGTTGAGCAGCTTTGCAGAAATTTCAGCCCAATATGTGCTCAAATGTCAAGTCTATAACTTCAGTATTCAGTAGAAAATTTAAGTTTTGACTGGAAATCTGAAACTAGAAAAGCATTGAGTGCAAGAGTTGGGATGTCATTGTTACAGCTGTACAAGGCACTGGTGGGACCACACTTGGGAGTATTGTGAGCATTTCTGGTCACCATACAATAGGGAAGATGTGATTAAGCTAGCTGAGGTCCAGAAAAGACTCAAGGATGTTGCTGGGACTTGAGGTCTTGAGTCATAACGAGAGACTGGGACTGCTCTCCCTGAAGTGAAGGAGGCTGAGGAGTGACCTTGTAGAGGTTTATAAAATCATGAAGGGCATAGATAAGATGGTTGGTCATTGTCTTTTTTCCAGAGTAGAGTTTAAAACTAGAGAGCATAGGTTTAAGGTGAGAGGTGAAAGATTTAAAGGGAATATGAGGGGCAAGTTTTTTCACACAGATGGTGGTGAGTATATGGAATGAGCTGCCAGAGGAGATGGTAGAAACAGGAACATTTACAATGTTGTCTTTTACATTTGGAGAGAAACGTGGTTAAGAAAGATTTAGAAGGATATGGGCCAAATGCAGGCAAATGGGGCTGGCTTAGGTAGGCACCTTGTTGGGCATGGATGAGTTGGGTTGAAGGGCTTGTTTCCATGCTGTATAACTCTGACTTTGTGATTTAAAAACAGAAAATGCTGGAAACACTGAGCAAGTCTGGCAACATAAATGGAAAGAGAAACAGAATCAACATTTCTGATAGAAAAGGCTCTTCTCCCTTTCTCTTGTCTCAGAAGTTGCCTGACCTGCATTTTCTGTTTAGCTGCCCTTGAACGACCTGTTCCTCAGAATCAATACAACTATAAGTAAATCAAATACAACTACATTTCAGCTGAATGGAAATGTACCATAATCTCTGAACATATAGGAAAAAGAAAATTATTTTTCCCTTTTTGCTAACAAAATACCTTTTGATTTCAACCAGAATGTTAGATGGGTTGTTGCTCAGAATAGAGTGAACTGCATTTGTTAAGAAATGATTCTTTCTAATGATAAATTGCAAATTACTGTCAAAGTTACCTAGTATTCAAAGATCTTTTAAATTATTTTTTTCTGTATATATTGTGGCAGCCAAACTAAAATTTGCACACAGACCTTAATAGCTTTTGGCATTCTGCCTGGAAAATAAACTGTGAAAAACATCTTCAACAATTGTAACCCTCTGCTGCATCTGTAAATGTATATTAAAGTATCCCTTACCTTTTGTGAGGTTTTCACATGTTGCTCCTTACCAATATCCCTGCTATCTCCAGATCTGGTGAAATGAAAGGCATTGATTTTCAATGTATATTTCTAAAGACACTACAGCAATAATTAAACAAGTTTTAATTTACTTATGACTGTAAATTAAATCTGGAAATGTGAAATTTGGGAACAACACGTGAAGTACCAATGGAAGAGTAATTATGCCCAGCTTCTCCCTATTTGGAAATGGCATGTCCAGAAATGCATCTGTGCTGACATGTTGGCAAAATGAGATGTTGTCTTATGTCTGGAATGTGTGGTCAAAACTGCTGGAAGAGTATTCTAGATTGGAGAGATGTTTGTTGATATGGGGGAAAGAAAACATCACAGTATTAATGATGCTTAAAATTGTTCCATTAAATTGGAGCTAGATGATTTCTTTTCAGTTTGGTGTGTTTGGATTCTTGCAAGTTTGCTGTTTTCTGTTTTAGGAGATGAGATAAAAAGTATATTAAAATATAACTTCTTGGAGGAAGTTAAACATAAAAGTTACTCAGTACAGTAAAATTCTGATAATCTGGTACTCTTGTGACTTCAAAGGTGCAAGGATGGCAGGTTTTCCAGACTATTGGATATTGTTTCTATCAATAGCCCAATACACTTCAGAATCATTCTTTTAATGTTACACTATAGTATTCTGAATTTTCCAGTGAGCCTAGTCACTAGATGTTTGCAGTACTCCATGTTAATGAGCTCTGTCAATTCAGCTGAGCCGAGGCTTCATAGCATCTTCTGCACACTTGTGACTCCCAAGGCTTAGCTTTAAGTGAACTTGAATCAAAACTTACTGGACTCAGACAAGTAAATACTCTTCACCCGAGCAGAGAGTGCACTTTTAAATTTGAAAGGAAGTTCTTGTGTGATTTCTCAGATTTGTTTCATTGAATTTCTTTTGGGTCAAGCATGCCAAAAAAATACTTAAACTGTTGGGGTACTACCATTCCAATGAACATTATAATGGGAGTTTCCAAAATGCTTCAGTTACAAAATAATTGCTTATAATAAAGGCCCAATATAATTATTACAACTGAATTTTAAACGAAGGTTAACTCTGCTTTACTCTTGAACCATAACTGGGTTTCAATCTGAGGCCACAAGTCCTCCTCCAACCCAGAATATTGGAAATAAAGAAACAACTGAGTATTGGTTTATTATTGTCACTTGTACCGAGGTACAGTGAAAAACTTGTCTTGCATACCATTCGTACAGATCAATTCATTACACAGTGTGTTGAGATGGTACAAGATAAAAACACGAACAGAATACAGAGTAAAGTGTCACAGCTACAGGGAAGTGCATTGCAAGTAGACAATAAAGTGCAAGGTCAAACAAGCCCATCTGTTCAAGTCCACTGGAGATTAAAAGTTATAGATGCTGCCTTTGAAGATGTAACTATTTTATTGCCAGTAGTTCATTTGACACATTGTGCACAAAATATAGAACACTAATGGCATTACAGGCTGCATAGGTATGGAGTGATGAATATATTTTGGTTACTTTGTGGGTATCATAATTTATAGAATTTTGCTTCATATTACATAACTGGAAAAGTCTTAAATCTTTGGTATATTGAATAAACTTTTGTTAGCAATATTTAGGTAATCCTTTTAATGCATTGCCACATTCACTCTGTCCACTAGCACTAATGAAGCCTAAAATCCACATTTCAATACAGACACATGTAAAGATTACTCCAGAAGGAAGAACCTGTATTTGTTTAGTGTTTCATAACGTCATTGAGCCATGCAAAAGTACTTCACATCCATTTTGCTTTCTGGACTGTTGTTACTAGGCAATACATCTATGTACATTGAGATCCCAGAAGATACAAATGATGTAAATGATATGTTAAAAGGCTTTTTGTTTCCTTGATTAGGCAAGAATATTGAAGATTTGGCATTTGGAGTTCTCTACTTCCATCCTAATGGTATCAGGCATTCTCTTAAGTTCACCTAAATGTATGGTCACGCCCACAGCTGAACATCTCCTGCAGGAGGCCAGCATCTCTGATATTTCCATTGGTTCTCCATGGCAGTGACATCTAACACAGAGATATCTTGTATTTCATTTAAAAATCAGGCAATTTTCTTCTCTTTTGGAATTACTTTTAGACTAGGCAGTATAAAAACTTTACTGCTACAAAGCCATCAACGTACTTCTAAACATTTATGGTGGGGTCAGTACTCGAGGATATTGCACAGACTCTAAATTTTCAATATAAAATCATTTTCCTACAGAATTAACTATCATAATTATGAATGATATGAAAGAAAGGATACATTTCCATTTGTGTAGATTAACTCATTGTCATCAGAATTATTTTAATAATGAATTATTTTTCTTTCATCATCGCAAATCTAATTGTGTTCCTCTTACCTCCAAAAAAAATACTGCTTCTGCTTCCCCTCACCTCAGCCCCAACCCCTGTCATTTCACCTCCTTCTCCCTTCCAGAACTTATTATTGAAGCATTGGTCATAATTGGTTCGGCTAAAAATGGTAGGTAATATCAAGGTACTCAAATAGTATCCAAGACTTGCCTCTTTAATTCAAGTGAAGCACAAAGACCAATTTCATTTGATCATTCAATGTGATCTTTAGGGCTTTTCTTTCTGCTCAGAGCATTGAATTTCTTTCTATAGAAGGGTTGGGTTGGAGCTTTGTTGGAGTGGAGTATTTGGGTTGGAGTATTGTTTTGGACTTAGGAATGTAAGGGATTAAATGTGGTATAAAATAAACTATTAATTTAAAGCAGCTTCCAAAATGTGCAAATATACAAGCATACTCTTTCAGAGAAGGAGTTGGACACACGGCCCCTGGAGTTTCCTCCACCTTTCTCTAAGATTGTGGCTGATCTGATTGTGACCGCAGATCTTCTGTGGAGCCTTCTTATTCTGCTTGAGTCATTCCTGAATGCATAGCTTGTATCCCTCTAAAAGCTATGTTCATGTCAGCACTTTTTGTTTAGGGAGGAAAAGATTTTGATCCAAATAAAGACATTTGTCACAAACCAAATATTTGAAGTATGAGTTTAAAGAACACAAATAATAAATTACAAACACTAAAGTTCCCATGGGGATGAGGCATGGGACAAATTGATTGCAGACTGTTTCAGACAACAAAAAATGTTGTAGAATTTATTTTGTAAATGCCTGTTTCTTCCACTGGATTTTTAACTTCACCGTTCCCACATTAATGAAGTAAAGCACCACCATCGTGTCCAAGTAAACAGGACCTTGAGAAGTATTGAATACATTTCATGAGTTTACTTTTAAAGGGTCTTGGTGCAGTGTTTTCTAAGTTGTAATTGAATGCTTTTGCTGCATTGCTAGAGCCAAGTACATGCAAGCCTTCCTCTGACAGGAAACTGGAATTAATGCCTGTTATTCTGATCCTGTGTATGTAATTTCTGCTGCGGAGAGCAAAAGGGCTGCTCTGTCGTTCCTTGACAAATATTATCGTAATGGAAGTTTTCAGGGCCTGTGTTGGAAAATTGGTAAAGTAACTACTTTGACATTGAATTGTTTGCATTAATATTTTTTAAGTCAATTTCATTGCAACTTGCATGAAAAAGGAACTTAGTTTATCTGGAAATCGCTATATTTTTTATTAATTTTCTTACAGAAACCTGATCCAAGATCCATGAGAAATAATGTTGATCGAGATGATGGAGGTCTTCTTGATCCAGTAAGTTTTTGTGACATTCTAACAATGGCACAAGTGGACTGCTTTGTGAAAGCTGTGACCTGTTTGCACTTTTAATAGCAGATGGTTTCTTATTTAAATCCTAAGAGTATGACGTGAGGTTTGCTTGAATTGGCAAATGCACTGAGTGAATTAAGTTTCTATTGAATGTTGATTCAAAATCAAATCTGTCTTGCGAAATAATAGAAATTCTCCTGTAAATCAATTTTGCCATTTACTGTACATTTACATCAGCATTTCATGCAGAAAATCCAAAATTTTGACATTTCTCACTTTTTACTTTAAGTGAGTATATCAATTTTATTGTATTCTGCAAAATCCCTTAATTTTTGGGAAACCTAAAAACGCTTGATGGGAATCTCTAATGGTCTAACACATCAGGTCAGTGTGCCAGGAAAATGGTGGGAGCTGGACCCAAAGTTTCCTGAATTGTTGCCTGGAATATTCTAGGGTGGCTTCAAATGGTTCCAATTGCATCACTTTCTGGCATCCCCTGTTTATCTGGTCAGAGTGGTAAAGGTGAAAATCAAACTGCTCGCCTCTTTTTTTTTCCAAAAAAATTAGTGACTCAAAACTGGAAAATAAAACCAGTGAAAAGTATGTGAATTTTTTTTTTTCGGTGTTTATAGAGCTGTAAGAATAATTTTCAGTCCTGTTTTTCAAGAGCTTTAATTAAAGACCAATATATCAAAAGTTAAATTCCATTTTAAGTTTGTGACCGATCATGTATGTGGACTGGTTCTGGCAAAGCCTGTGTTTTCATACTTTCCTATTCCCTTTCTCTTTAGACTGGTAACCAGCATATCTATCAGCCTGTAGGTAAACAAGGTAAGAAGTGAAATAGACCTTTCATTTATGGTCAGTAAATGTTAAGAGATTTTAGAAGGAAATTTTAATAGCAGTTTTGAATCTTGCATTCTTACAGGGCTTGACAGATTGAATGCAAGGTTGTTGTTTTCCCTGGCTGAGGTTTCTAAAGACAGAAGTCACAATCAGAGAACAAGGGGTTGGTAAATTATATCAAAGATGAGAAGAAATTTCTTTGCCCATGTGGTAATGATGCTCTGCTCAAAAAGGCTATGAAGGCTTAATCACTGAATATTGTCAAGAAAGAGATTTTTGAATATTAGGGAATCTGAAGGTTATGAGGTGAGTGCAGCAAAGCGGCACTGAGGTAAAAGATTAGCCCAAGGTTGTATTGAACAGAGCAGGTACAAGAGGCCAAATGGCCTGCTCCATCTTCATCTTATGTACTTTTGTGCTGCATCTGAGAATCAAAATTACATAAGTGGCCTAGAATTGGTGGGGTGCCTGGAAGTGTTTAATTTCTTTTGAAGGCTATTGCTAATGAAGCTAGGACATCACTAGACCTACCATGATGACATCAGAGTAGATGAAGGATGCTTTTCATAGGACAAGTATTTAAAATCGTATCTGGGAAATATCCATACTGCAGTTTGTGAAGCATTTCTGATTGTGTATTCTTTATCACACTTTTTTTCAGACTTGTATTCATCAGCATCATGATGATGTAGTAAGGGTTTTGTCCTAATATACTGTTTTTCCAATAGAGCATGCAGCACCACCAAAGAAGCCACCTCGACCTGCAGCACCAAGCCATGGAGGAAGTATCGCCAGCCTTAATAGTCCAATTGAAAGTTACAATGAAGGAGTAAAGGTTAGCCTTTATATAAAAACATGCTTCATGATGGTTTTGCCAGCGATGTCCACATCCTGTAACAAAAAAATAAGTTTGTAAAGAAAATTAATGACCCATCTGAGAAAAATTATATAAATCTTATGTTTGAGACAATGGCTTGAGTAAGAGTTAATAGTCTCCAAAGGCTGGAGGAAAATCCTTCTGAAAGCTTCCTTTAGTAAGGAATCAAAGGGGTTTCTAATACTTGCAATTGTGTGTTTTTCAACAAAAGCAGTAAATACTCAAATTGCACAGTGAGCAGCAGGAAGTTGAAAACTGACCATCAGAATTGCTCCTTTGGTAATCTATCAAAATAATTTTTTTTAATAATATGCATTGCTGCTGAGAACCTACATTCAATGCAATTTCTCATCTTCAAAGGCACCCCTCAGAGTAGAGGATGACTTGTTCCCACTTCAGTTCTCTGGGTTCTGAGGTGGTGGAGGAGGCCAATGTTGACAGACTTTGCCTCAGGTGGGTTAGTGGATGGGCTTCTGTGTGCTGCTGATGAAAAGACTTGAGTTCTCGATGCCATCCCAAATGCTGCTTTTCTATTTTGATCAGAAAGTGGGACACCAGTTGCCACAGATTGGCAGAGATGTTCCATTTTACCGAGAAGACTTTGAGAGCATCCTTGAATTGTTTTCTCTGTCCACTGGGTAGACTTTTGCTGTGACAAAAGTTCAGCATCATTGTCCTATGGGAGTCTGGTGTCAGGCATGTGAATGGCCTGGACTGACCACTAGACCCAGTTGGCTACAGTTAGGGCATGAATGCTA
This sequence comes from Rhina ancylostomus, assembly GCA_030265395.1. Taxonomy (NCBI): domain Eukaryota; kingdom Metazoa; phylum Chordata; class Chondrichthyes; order Rhinopristiformes; family Rhinidae; genus Rhina; species Rhina ancylostomus. The sequence goes on along the minus strand of JARFYF010000118.1, from coordinate 14,868,010 downwards.
GTGGTGTTGGCTTAGGAGAGGGCACTGACATTGCTTTACTAGTGGTACATCTCTAGTACATCCTCAAGCATGAGAAGCATACAGGAGCACAGGGATTACTGGTGCTCAGTACACCGCAAGCTTTGTACCAGCTTTGAGGTCTTGATCTCTGAACACTCCTTTGATGGCCAAAGGTTGTACTGACACATTCAAGGCAATGGTAAATTTCATTATCAATTGCTGCCTTCATTGAGAGATGATTCCCAAGATATGGAACATGGTCCAGGTGTTCCAGAGTCTTGTCATGGACCTTTATTGTCAGAGTATTAGTCAAAGGCTTTTGTTTTGCAGATGTTAAATGTAAGGCCCATTCTCTCGTATGCTTCAATGAATAAATTGAAGATAACTTGTTCAGCTTGCGCAAATGCAAGTGTTATCTCTGTGTTGCAGCTAGATGACTGAAGTTTGAGTGACCTTGGTTCTGGAATGAGGTGGTATAGATTGAACAGTTATGCATGTCCTGCAGATTAGTTCCCTTCCTGTGGGGAGCTTATTAGAGGTGGAGTGTTTTGTCAAGAAGAATTGAGAAAAGTACTGGAATGATAGAACAACAGGCACAAAATGCTGGATAACTCAGCAGGTCGGGCAGCATCTGTGGAGGGAAACAAACAGTCAATGTTTCAGGTCGAGATCCTTCATCAGGACCGGAAAGGAAAAGGGTAGAAATGAGAATAAAGGTAGGGGGAGGAACACAAGCTGGCAGGTGATAGGTGAATTATCTGCTTATATTGCCATCATATAGCAACGTGAGATGGAGATGTGTATCTGCAGCCAGTTGAATTGAGAGAAGAATGCTCAAATAAAAACACAAAATCCTTGAAATACTCAGCAGATCAGGCAACAAGAGTAGAAAGAGAAAAAGAGTTAACATTTCATAAGAACATAAGCAAAGATCTGATGCTTTTAAGTGTTCTTTCTTTGTGTTATCTCTTGCTAACTGCTCTCGTTAATCTATCATCAGCCACTTATCACCATGGCAACTAAGGCTTCACCTATCAGAGAGATTCACTTTATCCTATCTGTTCCCCCTCATCCTCTCTGCAATTTAAAACTAACCTGTTTCCTCTTCCAGTTCTATGAAGTGTCTTTGACCCTTATGTTAAATATATTTCTCTTTCCACAGATGTTGTCTGAGCTGCCAAATATTTTCAACATTTCCAACACTTTCAGTTTTATTTCAGAGTTCCACCATCTGCAATTTTTTGATTTTCTTTTACCGAGAAGGATAGAATCAAAGGCTTCTATGATGTCAAAAAAGGCCATGTATAATGGTTGATGCTGCTCTCTGAATTTCTCTTGGTAATTAGTGCATGTTGCAATAATATCCACTGTAGCTCTGGATGAATAGATTCCACATTGATATTTAGGTGCTGCTCTTCCGCCACTGGGAGGAAACGATTGAGGAGGATCCTATGACTTCCCCTGCGGCAGACAACGAGGAGATGTTCCTGTTGCTACCACTATCAGATTTGTCTCTTAAAGATGTTCAGGCTTACAGTGTCTCTGAGGCCTCCAGCATATGGCAAAGCTGGACCATGTAACTTGTTGTGGGATAGAGTCATGGGCATTTATATCAAGAACATAGTCATAGTTGAGGAGCTCTTCAAAGTGCTCCTTCTGGCTGGTTCTAACTGCCTTTCAGTCCATGAAAAGCTCTTTTTATTCTTGCCTCTCAACAGAGCGAGCCAATGAGTGTTTGGTCCTTGAACGGACTTAATAGTGCTTGAAAACATGTGTGTCATGGTTATCAGTGAGTTGCTGGACTTCCTGTGCTCTTTCCACCCACTAACTGTTCTTTAGTTCATGGGTTTTCTGTTGGATCTTAGCCTTCAGCTGCCAGTAGAACTGTTTCTTTTCCCTTGAGATATGATGGAGTTTCCAATTCAAAATTGCCTTTCGTTTATGGTTAAATAGCTCCTAGTTCTTATGGTCATTCTCATCAGACCTGTCTTGGTGTTTCCTAGTAATGAAGCTAAGAGGTGCTGATTCTGGTAGGTCCTAATTATTGTGGAGTTCAGGGCACTCCAGACTCACGGACACTCCATGGCGTCTGTTGTTTAAAGGTCATCAGGTTGTCTGTGAAGAACTATCTCTGCAGTCTCCTGGAAACCTTCAGAGTTGATTTTCTTCATTGGGGCCAGGCTGATGAAGATAACAGACTGGTTTAGGTGGTGGTCAGTACCACCTAAAAGTGACCTGTCTGTTCCTACCCTTTGGTTTCTGCTCATTAACCAATCCTCAGTACAAGGCAGCATATTATCCCCAATACCATGCATTCTAATTTTGATTAATAACTTCTTTCATTTATTTTTGGGTTTCTGGTTGTCAATGCCAAGGCCATTGTTTATTGCCCTTGTGAAGATAGTGGTCAGCTGCCCCCTTGAACCACTACAGTCCTGGTGAAGGTATGCCCACTACTGTTGTGTAGTAAGTTCCAGGATTTAGACGAGGTGATGAAGGACCAGTATCTGAGTCATTGTGTTGTGCAATGGAGGGAAACTTACAGGTGGTGATGGTCCCATGTGCCTGAATATTGTCAGCCTTCTTGGGAGTTGTTAGAGCTACAATCATCTAGGCAAGTGGGGAGTATTCCATCATGCTTCTGAAATGCCTTGTAGATGGTGGAAAGGCTTTGAAGTGTTGGGAGGTGTCAGTCGCCACAGGATACCCAATCTCTAACCTGAGTTTATGGCCAAGGTATTTATGTGGCTAGTTGAGTTTCTGGTCAGTTGTAACCCCCCAGGATATTAATATTGGGGATCTTAGTGACGATAATGCCTTTGAATGTCAAGGATAGGTGGTTAGACTCTCTCTTGTTGGAGACACAAGAGACTGCAGACGTTGGAATCTGGTGCAACAAACAATCTGCTGGAGGAACTCAGCGGGTCGAGCAGCATCTGTGGGAGGAAAAAAAATTCTCTATGTTTCTGGTCGAAATCCTGCATCAGGACTGAAGGTGATCATTGCCCAGCACTCTTGTGACACAAATGTTACTTGTGTGACACTTTATTGAAGACCTTCTGAGAGTCCAAATATGCCACATAACTGGTGCACCCTTCTCTATCCAGTTAGTTACAATGATAAAATCTAACATGTTAATCAAACATGGTTTCTCTTTATTAAATCAATGTGGACTCTGACGGTCCTATTATTATATTCTTATACTCTGTTATCCTAAGAGATTCTAGCATTTTTGCTGTCATTGGTGTCAGCCAACAGGTCTATATTTCCTGTTTCCTCCCTCCCTCTCCTTTCTTAAAATGTTAATTGACATTTACTACCTTTCAATCTGTAAGGACAGTGCTTGAATCTGTGGAATTTTGGAAGATAGCTACCAGTGCTCCCACTATCTTCATAACAACCACCTTCAATACCTGAGCTTGCTGGTTATCAGGTTCTAAAAAGTTATTGCCACTTTGTCCCATTACTTTCTCCAGTTACTTTTTTTTAACTGCTGGCAGTTTCTTTGAGCTCCACCTTCAAACTAAACTGTAGTTTTCTACTGCTTTTATGAGGTTTCAGTGTCTTCCGTAAAGCCACTCAAAATATTCTCAGTCATTTCCTTATTGCACAATATAATTTTTCCTGCCACAGAATAAATGGATGCATACGATCTTTATCTCATCTCTTCCTTTTCATACATTGCATAAAAACATTTACAGTTACTTTTGTTTCTCAGCAGTCTACTTGTGTATTCCCTCTCCTTATTTGTGCCTGAGTCTTTTTCTGCTGAATTCTGAAATATTCTGAATCCTTAGGGTCACTTTTTGTTGGCAGCATTATAAGTTTTTACCCTTCATCGATCATCATATTTAACTTCCATAGATAGCCATGGCTAGGCTACTTTTCATATTGCTTTTTTGGTGTTAAAGGTAGGTCAGATACAGCTTTGGTGTATTTTTGGCAGGTAGTGTGTGGAGGAGAGAAGTTGAAGAACAAGAAATGCCAGAGCTCACCGGGTGACAAAAGTCACAGAGGGTAAAGTAAATCAGAAGAGGGGGGAAAAATGATAGATGCCAGATTGATTGCATGAGTGGTAATCAGGGTAAATCTAGAAAGATTATAAGGAAAGTTTTAGAAAATTGCTGGAGAGAGAGAATGTGAGAGTAAATTGGCACAAAATGGAATTAAAAAGTCTTTTAAAGGCTTTTAACTAATAATGTGTGGCACAGGGGTCCAATTAGGAACAAAAAAAGAAATGAAAGCCAGAGGCAGTGGGCATGGTAGATGTACTAAATGAGAACCTTGCATCTGTCTTTACCAAGGAAGTAGGTACTGCCAAGCCTATAATTGAAATCCTAGATAAGCTAAAACAAAAAGGCAGCTGCTATAAGGTCCAGCTACATTTAATGTAGTTAAATTGCCAGATCTGACAGCGTTGTGTCATAGGTGATTAGGCCATCAATGTGTCATAATTGTGGAGTACTGGCTATAATCTTCCAATCTTTTCTTGATTGGGATGGTGCTAAAGATTGTACTCTGGTTGGGGGAAACGGTCCAGTCTTGTTGATTCAACTTGGGGATCATTGGGGATAAGCTTGAAACAATAAGTAGGAAAAAAATCTATTCTTGCCCAAGTGACTATTAATTAATAAAAACCAGCATGGATTTTTTGAAGATAAAATGGTGCTTTACAAATGATTGGGTCTTTTGATGAGGTGACTGGCTGGATAATCAGAATAGTGCAGTTGATCATGTATGCATGGAATTTCAAAACGCATTTGATCAGACAGCTCTGCAAGAAATGGGGTAGTGGCAGCAAGGGTCTAAAATTGGCTTAAGGTCAGAAAACAGAAGGAAGTAATGAACGGTTGTTTCTCATGCTGGTGGAAGGTCTACTGCAGTACAGGATGTCCCCAGGTTACTGAACCCAAACAAATCACAAGTTGGAAAAGTGGCTGAATAGTGAATTCCCAGGCATCAAAGGATGCTTGCAGCCCTGCAGCAGACAGTAAATCCAGACCGCTGGTCTCCCAAATGGGCTGCACATCAGTCAGGTGTTCGTAAGTGGAGAAGACCTGTACTCCCCAAGGTTCAGGGCTTGAACTATTGCTTTTCTAAATATATATTATTGACTTGGGTGTAAAGGCAACCATTTCAATATTAGCATATGGCAGAAAACTTTAGAGTGGTAATTACCTCTTTAAAGAGTGATGTGGATAGTAATTGATCAAGAGAATATAGAGAAGCTGATGTGTTAGGCAGACATTTGGGAGATGAAATTTAACTCAAGCCCTCCAGTCCAAGCAGTACCCTTGTGAATCTTTTCTGTTCCATCTGTAGTTTGATCACATCTTTTCTGTAGTGTGGCGACCAGAACTGCACACAAATAGTACAAGTGCAGCCTAACCAATGTTTTGAACATCTGTAAAATGACATCCCAACTCTGATCAACAGTGCCTTGGCTGATGAAGGCAAGTATGCCATATACCTTCCTCACCACCATATACCCATGTTCCCATTTTCAGGGAACTATGTACTTGTACCCCTGGGTCTATCTGTTCAAAAGCACTCCCCGGGGCCCTGGCATTCACTGTGTATATCTTGCCCTTGTTTAATTTCCCAAAATGCATCAATTTTCAAGTTAAATTCCATCTGCCATTCCTGTCAAAATTAGGCTTTCCCCCGTTGTGGGACTTTGAAGACTAGTCCTATCATTTTTCATAACTATCTTGAAACTAATAGAATTATGGTCACTGGTCCCAAAATGTTCCCCCACTGACACATCAGCCACTTGGTCAGCCTCATTTCCTAAGATGAGGTCAAGTGTAGCCCCTTCTTTTGCAGGGCCATCTCTCTATTATTTCAGACACACTTAACAAGTTCTGTCCTATCTAATTCCTTAAGGCAGTTCCAGTCAATGTTAGGGAAGCTAAATCTTGCAACAGTATTATTTGTACATAGACATCAAAGTCTTTTATCTTGTATATCAACTCTGTTTTTCACTATACACAGAAATTGCCTAACCTGCTAAGTAGTTGCAGCGTTGCTTAACCTGCTGAGTAGTTCCAGCATTTTCTATTTTCATTTCAGATTTCCAGTATTATGGTTTGGAAGTTGTTTTTTTTTTAATTCCAGTAAAAATGTGTGCAAAGATTTGGGGAAAAAAGAAAACATCTGCAAAATTCTTGCTGGTATTGGAACAGAGTTACCAAAGACTGCTGCTCTTTTAAAAAAATCTGAATATATTATCAAATCAATAAGTAAATCATTTATTCAGTCTTGGGAAAGTAGGATATAGAATAACACTTTCAACTTAATGTTAGAAAACATGATAACCCATATGACATTAATGTGTCCTTTCAGTGTAACTTTGAAGTTGTGTTTTCCTTTCTCTGAGCTGTGTTATAAGGAAGGATTTCTTGATGTGAATTTACTTATGCTGTTTTAAACAAGCTTGTTCAATTGTACAGTGCACATCTGTTACCACACTTTCTTATTGTACCTTATTTGAGTTTTTATCTTTCAGTTTGCATTACTGGCTGCAACTTTTTTTAATCACCTTAGTTGAAAAGTCAAACATTTTCCTGCTTTCATATTTCTGTTCTGCCAAGCTATTTACTTTTATTATTTGTTTGCTGTATGATTTAATTTGCATGATTTTAAAGAATCTTTTCAGTCCAACAGAAATCCTTTGAAAATGAAATTATGTGCACAGCTTTAAAATTGCGCTCTAACAAGTTTGATGCATGATATTTTTAGAATGCATTTTCTTCACAGCTTTTAACATAGTTTGGTTAACTGCACATTGCATTATTTGTTTGCTTGCTGAATTTTTAATAATTGTTTTCCTTTTTTTTCCCTATTGGTAAATTTCTTTAACCTTCCTTCACATTGTGTTCACCACTAGCCGTGGAGGGTAAGCAAATAATATGTGCATTTTTTCTTTTTAATTTTAATCTAACTTTTAAAGATTACATCTGTTCATTCAAGGTGATTTGAAAAGGGCTGTATTATTCTAACCTGTTTTTGCCAGTCAAACATATTTAAGTTGATTTGTTAATATAGTAGTGCCCTTTATAGAATATACCAGAATTGAATAAATAAGATTTATTTAAGAGTGTTTCATTGTGTCATGCTGCATAGAAGGAGGCCATTTCATCCATTCCTTTGGCTCTCTAAAAGAACTGTCAGATTGATCACACTGCCCTTCTGTTTCCCAAACCCTGTAAAAGGCTTCATTTCAAGTGTAAATCCAGTTCTCTTCTGAAAACCCTTTTTGAAGTTGCTTTCATTGTCTGTTCAGGTAATGCATTCCCAACAGTTAGACCACTAGATGGAAAACACTTAATTCAGTTCATGGGCTCCAGTGATTTCTTTTTTAATAACTGCTCCAATATGGCTTTATATGAACCATAAAAAAATGTTTAAATTTATAAAACTTGAATTTCAGTCATATTTGAATCCAAATTGACACAAATTAATAGATAACATCTTAATAGGATTGTGATCTCAAGGCTGGGATTCTGAAATGTAGTGACACTTGTGATTACTACTTGTCATTGTCTAAGCAGGAGTACCATTTCATGAATGTTGATGCAATCATAGATGATTGTCACACTATAATCTGTCTAGCTCAATTTTTCCTAGAGTCCAGTGCATATAGAGAAACTTCTGCCCTTGTTCAAATTGTGTTCTGACAATTTGATTAAAAATGTTGATCAAATAAGCTCTGCATACCTCGTAGCTTAGTTGATTAACCATGGACAAAAAAGAAAGGAACAATCACAGGGAAAGTGTATCCTTTTATTTCTGTAATTAACCACTAGCAACGACAAGATTATTTGGCTCTACTGTGCAAATTCACTGTGTATTCAACTTTATTGTTTCAAATTTGAAAGCCCAAGAGAGAAGCTTTTGTA
>JARFYF010000118.1:14780329-14790712 GCA_030265395.1 Rhina ancylostomus | reverse complement strand
CCTGGGTTTCTTCTCCCTTGGTTCACCTTTGCTAACCTCTTCCTCCATCTTTCCATCAACCCTCTCTTATCTAGTTCTACCTATCACCTACTAGCCCCTGTCTCTACCCTTCTTCATCTCTCCCACCCGGCTCCATCTGCCCATCATTCTTCTCTTGCCCCCTCATCTGGTTCCACTCATCACCAACCAGCCTCTGTCTTGCCCCTCTCTTTCACTTCTAAACACATCTACAGTATACTCTTGGTGCACAATCTGTACCCAAAGCATTGACCATCTCTTTGCCTCCATGGATGGTGTTTGACCCACTGAGTTGTTCCAGCAGTTTATTTTTTATATGCTGGCATATTTTGATCATCTGCAAATTAAAGTGCAGTGGGGTTTGGGTGGGAGGGGGGTGGATGTTGGTGGTTGCTATTGGAAAGAACAGAGTAAATGTCTCTGACAGGGTGCGATCCGAAGTTGTTAAGAGGACAATTAATTTAAAAACAGCAATTAAAGGCAGAAGAGAAAAATAAGAAATAAATTGAAACTTAAAAGTATAGCCACATATGTGGCGAGGGAATAAATCTGACTACCTGAAATTGTTAGAATCAGTGAGGTCTGAGGGCATCACACATGGATGGAAGATGAGGTTACTCAAGCTTACATTGGTATCATTGGAGCAAAGCAGAAGACAAAAGTCAGAAAGAGAGTGGCAAAAGTGACTGGAAGCTCAGGATTACCCTTATCATCTGAACAGAGTTTGGTCAGCCAATCTGTGTTTCCTTTCTTCAATGTGAAGGAAACCATGTTGTAAGCACTGAATGCAGTCCTTTAAATTGGAAATAGTCAATGTGAATTGCTGCTATACCTGGAGGACTGCTCTGGTCCCTGGATGGTGAAGAGGGATGAGGATAAAGTGCAGGTGTTGCATCTCCTGTGGTTGTATGGGAAAGTGCCATGAGGAGTGGTCAGGAATCCTGACACAACATTGTGGACTGCTGATCCAAGAGTTATCATCCGGCTGTTTATAATTAAGGTTCTTTATTTAAATTTGGTACCATATTCCCTCTTAATCAAGGACAAGTTTTGCTGCTGTTAATTTTTGACAGATGTTTCTTATTTGTACTTGAGTGAAGGTAAAGAAAAGCTTGTAATCTGAATTAGACTAACTGATTAGTGGAAGAGACTTGAATTACAGAATTCCTTTCAAAAAAAATGTGTATTTAATAAACAAGACACAGGCTTCTACTGTTGAAAATTTTCTATTATTGACAGTAGAGTTCATGGTAACAGATTTAAATAATAGAGCTGATATTATAATAGTTGAATAATAGTTAGAATAAGTCTACATTGTTTCAAGATTTATAACATTTTGTTCATATAGAAGGTGGCTGTTTTTCCATATCTAAAGGACAGATGGAGGCTGTAACTTGTAACTAGCATTCTGTAACTGTTTAAGTAAGACACTGTAAATCTGCTGTCCAACTATTTGGAAATACCAATGTTTGGCAACTGGCTTTCCAGATGGTATTTCCTGCGTGCTCTTGAAACTGGGGCCCTGGTTCCCACACTTCCTTGAAATTGACTAGGTTCACAGGAAAATGTATAATAATATTGTGTGATATCTCCAAAAAAAAGGAATTAAAAGTGTTTTGGGGTATTAATAGAATTAGAAAAAATCTGCCGGCTTGGCATCAGCAGATTTCTGAGTGTGCTGGATGATTAGAGTTTTATTGTAGTGATTTTTGATGCTATTTGTATTGTAATCAGCCAGTTCAGTTATGTGGCTACATCAGTAATAATAATATTTATAGTGCAGTTTTTTAAAGATTTATTCCTGTAAATTGGAGTTGGATTCATTATGGCTTTAAACTAATTTGACCTTAAAATAATTGATATTTGAATTAAAGGAAATTAACTGGTGAAATTTGATTGCTTATTTACATCCTTAACCTGTGATTCTATTTCTGGCCATCAGTCAGCTTGCATTTAAATTTGCTTAATATTCTTTTGGTCCCTTTACTCTGGTAACCATGCAGTGAAATGTGCTAGTTAATTTGCTTAATTTTACTTTTAAAGGAAGTTAATTTTAGACTTTGACTAAATTAAATAATGTAATTACTACTTGTGGAAGAAGTCTGCAGTAACCAAGTACCATTAGTTATCTGGGGTTGAGAATAAGTAAGTGATATCTTATTTGAGTCTGATTCATTTGTTGGATCTCTAAACCTTGGTGCCTCTCTGAATCAGTGTCCAGTTCTGTTTGGAAATTGAAATTTGAAATGCCTCAGTGCATCAACCCAATGTCTGCTGTCAAGAGCTGGAAATGTTGTATGGAAAGTGGTTTGAGAAAGCTCTGCAACTGAGGCAAGATAGTTTATATCTGAAATGTGTACTTGAAGATTTTCCTATGGATTTTTTTTAGTGATTTGAAAAGGATGCAGTGAAGACCTAAAGAGAGAACATGCCTCCAATGGTCATTGTACTGGAGTTTTATTGCCAAAGCAAAGACTGAAATGTTCTGGATATGCATTCAGGAATTCCATCAAACTCTTGAATTAATAAGCTAGTCAATTGCACTCTTAAAAAGGGATGAATTTGGACCAGATACCAAGGGCAATCAATGGGAGCTGATTGTGTTTTTGAATTATCAGAGTAAAGTTGAGTAAGTATCAAGAGAAATATGGTTTGTTACAATTACTGAGACAGCTGGAAGATGAATTAAATGGAACTATTTGCCTTCAATGTAAAGATTATCTATTTAACCCCATACTGCATAATATGATATGCAGAAAAGACTATCATTTTCTTGCTGTTTGCAAGTAGGCTCTATTTTAATCACTTTTCAGCATTTTTTGCATCACTGGCAAGGACAACATTGCCTATTCCTGATTGCCTTTGAAAGGATGGTGGTTAGCTGCGGCCTTGAACTGCTGCAGAGTTGTTGATGAAGGGGTTCCACAATGCTGTTGGAAGGGAGTTCCAGAATTTAGACTCAGTGATCATGAAGGAATGGATATATATTTCCTAGTCACAGTAATGTGTAACATGTGTATGAAGCCCTTGAACTACTTGCTGTTAGGAGCCAAAGGTTTGGGAAGTGCTGCTGGAGCAAGTAATCACAGTGCAATTTGTGGATGATGAACTCTGCAATCTCCGAGCTGTTGGTGGAGAGGGTGACGTTTAGAGTGGGTTTTTTTCATTCCCATTCAAATGGCTGCATTGTTCTGGATTATGTCAAGCTCTTTGCATGTTGTTGGAGCTGTGCTTATCTAGGCAAGTGAGTTTTTCATCATTCTCCCAACTTAGACCTTGTAGACAATGGAAAGGCATTTGGGTATCAGGAAGTGAGTCGCTTGCCACAGGATACCCAGCTTCTTGAGCTGCTCTTACAGCCATAGTATTTATCTTATCTTATCTGACTTGTCCTGTAGAATTATTGTCAGTGGTGATTCCAAGGATGTTGATGGTAGGCATACTCAGTTGTGAAAATGCCATTGCATGCCAAATTGGACACTGTTGTGAAAGATGGTCATTGTCTGCTGCTTAACTGCCCCATGCATGAATGTTGTCTGGGTCTTGCTTCACATAGGCACAGACTACTTTGTTGCTGAGGAGTTGTGAATGGGATTGAATGCCATGCAGTCACCAGTAAGCATTCTCTACCTTTTAAGTATATGATGACAGGAAAGTCATTAAAGCAGCTGAGGATGTTTGGGTTTAAGATGGCCTGTACTGATGTCATGAAGCTGGATGACTGACCTCAATAACTGCAGTCTTTTACCTTTGGGCATCAAGGGGATTCCATTCTAATGACTCCAATGAGCTAGAATTCCTTAGTCAAATGTTGCCTTAGTGTCAAGGCAGCATGGTCACCTCACCTCTGCAAGTCATTCCTTTGGTTCATATTTGGACCAAGGTTGTGATGAGATCCTGTGAAATCCATGCTTGACGTTGGCGAAGAGGTTATTGGTTAGTACTGCTTCTCAACATTGTCTCCGACAGCTTCATTTACTTCACTGATGATTGGGTAAAGACTGATTTGGATGTTAATTGTCCAGACTGGATTTGCCACACGTTTCCTGAACAGAACACTGTTTTACATTGAAAAAAATCACAAATACTGCTCATGTTAGAAATCTAAAACAAAAACATGAAATGCTGGAAATATTCAGCAGGTCAGGCTGCTTCTGAGGGAAGTGGAAAAAGAGTTGATGTTTCAGGTCATAGACCCATCGTCAGAACTGAAAAGGAGACAGTTCGGGTGTAAAGCTGCAGGGAAGGTGGGGAGGGGAGTGTCTCTGAGATTGAAACCATGGTGGCCATGGGGGTAAGCTATAAACAATATTACCTGGTCAATGAGTCTACTTAGAGAGTGAGAATATAGACAAAAGAATGTGGGATTTGCAGGTCAGGATGGGCACGTCCTCAACTCCCAGGGAGGGTGAAAAATATGAGTTAATATCACAGATAGATGATTGATATGGACTGAGAAATCGAGTTATTGAATTGTACAAGTTCAGATAACGAGTACAGAAGGCTGCAGTGAGCCCAGACAGTAGATGAGGTGCTGTTCCTCAAGTTTATGTTGGGCTTCACTGACAGTACATGAGGCCACAGGTTGATAAGTCAGAGTGGGATTGAGGATTAAAGCGGCAGACAACAGAAAGCTCAAGATCACCCCTTTGAACTGATGTTCCACAAGGCAGGTGCCTAATCTGTGTTTGGTTTCTCCAATGTAGAGGAGACCACATTGTGAACACTGAATGCATTGCAGTAGATTGGAACAACTGCAAGTGAATTGCTGTTTCACTTGGAAGGACTGTTCGGGTCCTTGGATGGTGGGAAGGGGAGAGGTAAAAAGAAGTGTTGTAACACTTGTGGTTGTGAGGGAAAATGCCATAAGAAAGCAGGTGGTTGGTGGGAATAGAAGAGTGAACCAGGGAGTCAGGAAGGGAATGGTCCCGACGAGATGCTGAAAGGGTGTGTGGGGGGGAAGAGTGGAAGGGTAGATGTGTCTGATAGTGGAATCTCTTTGAAGGTGGTGGAAATTGCAGAGAATGATCTGTTGAATGTGGGGGCTGGTGGGGTGAAAGGTGAGGACCAGGGGAACCCTATCCTTGTTCTGTCCTGGAGGGGAGTGGGTGAGAGCAGAGGTGTGGGAAATGGATGAGATGTGATGAATAATTGTATTAACAATGGTAGAAGGCTGTAATTTAGAAAGAAAGATGACATTTCAGAAGCACCTGTATGGAAATTCTCATCATCAAAGGAAATATGACAGAGACGCAGGAACTGGCACCTTCATTACTATAAGGTGAGATGTTGTCTGGTTCTGTTACATTTGGTGTTGTCAGCCTTGATACTACGTGGGGTGAATTGAATTGGCTGGGCTAGCTTCTGTGATGTTGGGGATCTCAGGAGGAAGCAGAATTGGATCATCCTCTTGGCATTTCTGGCTGTACACGATTGTAAATCTAATTGTTCTGGCATTATTTGCCCAGGCAGTATTTTTAAATAAAATTTTGCAAGCTTTTACAGCTGCATTTATTTTCCAATCCTGTATGGTCTGACATGTCAAAAGTCCATAGTCTTCACAATAATAAAAACAGAAAATGCTGAGAAAACTCAGCAGCTCAGGCAGCGTATATATTGTGTGTTTTTTTTATATATGTGTATAGGTATTTATATATGTATAAAGTATATGGTAAGAGAAATGGAGTTGATGTCTCAGAATGAAGACTCAGCAAAAACTGTGATTTCCAAAGCCTTCAGTGTACTAGCTGGAGCTTATTTTAATGTAGAAAGAATGCAATTGGCAAAAGTTGTTTCCCAAGTTTGAGAGGAATTTGGGAGAAGGCCCAGGTCATCCAGGTAGTACTTCTGGTTGAAGGCATCTTAGCCTTGAGTTAAGACCTTCAATGATTGAAGATTGGGATATTTATGGAGTTTTTTTAAATTGCCTGGTAGTCCATCACCATAACTTGCCAGAAGAAAAACATTCTCAGCTCCCCACTAGATCTTTTGCCAATTATCTTCAGTCGACATTTTCTGGTTATAGACCCTCTTACCAGTTGAAGCAGTTTCTCCTTCATATAAATTGCAATCAAAACTTATAATGTGCTTAAGAAATGTCATACTTGTGTATCACCACATTAGATGTGGTAAGGCTACAACAATGACTTGCATTTGTGATCCTATTAATACAAGGAAACATTCCAGGGTACCTTTTGCAATGGGAAATCTCAAATGGGATATCAGGCTAAAAGAGTTGATGTTGAAGGTCACATCCTACTTTAAGGATGTGGTTATGGAGGAAGTTAAGGCAGATAATGTTGGAACTACCCAGCATGTCAGATATTGTGATATATTGTGATATAAAAGAAACATTCAGTGTTGCTGATTGAAAGCCCATTTATCGGAAACGTTGATTCTGATTCTGCTGTCTGGCCCCCAGAATGGTTCCAGTGTTCTCTGTTTATATTTCAGGTTAAAACCATGTAGAACTATATTTTGTTTATGATATATGAGGGCCTTAATCTTATATTTGAGAATTATGTTGTCAGGCAATATCAAATGAGGAAGAGGAAGGACCAAGGGCAAAACCTTGGGGGACATTTATGGTGTAGAAATGGGAATGGTGCTGGGTTGGTGGCTGTGTATATTTGTGTAAGTAAGAGTACAACCTAGTGAGGACAATTCCATTGAGTTGGTAGGGAAGGCATGTAGGCATATCCTATGATCAAAGATACCAATGTTTGCAGAGGTACCAAGAATGGATAATGCACTGAAGTTACAGATGATGTGGGTTACTGGTTAGGCTGATGGTAGTGATGGAAACCAATGGAGTTGCAGGAATGACAATATGGATAGGGGACATGATGTTGTCAAGAAGTTGAAAGGAAAGGTTGAGACTGGAACTGTAATGTGTAAGCACTGAAGAATAAAATGGATTGTGAAGTAGATTGTTTGCCCATTAATTGTAGAGAGAGTCACAATCATCTTGCAGAGTAGGAGTGTGATGTTAGAATGTTCTTGCCAGTTTGATGTTTGTCTTCTGCAGAAAGCTTGAAACTTTGAATGTAATTTAAAAAAAAAGTAGACTTACCAGCTGTGTGAATATTTTTCATGGCTATTTCTGCAACCCTCTATCCATTTTTGCCTGCTTACTTTGCAGCTTGGCTATTATTTTATTATTGGGTCAAATAAGGTGTTATTTGAAAAAGAATTGGGACTCAGCAATATGACTGGTACAGTCTGGGCTTATTTCTCACTACAGTCTAAAACAGAATGCTGTAATGCTTCATAAATACTGCCTGACCAACTGAGTATTTTCAAATGTTCAGCACCTACAGTATTTTGGTAAGGTTTAAAATTTCAGTTAAACAACTTGAGCAAAGGACAAGGCTTTTTTATATGCCCACTTACTGTGGTTTTGTGCTGAACAATTACATTTTGTATGATGTTACTGTGGACTGCTCAAGTAGAGGATTATTATATGAAATTGATGGAATGAATTAAAAAAAATAGGAACTTCAAAATCATGAAGCATTCTCAGGATATAAAGATGATCTTTGCAGCTCATTGGTGCAATTTTAATTCTAATTGCTGTGCATAGAATTGCCAATGTATTTTGGAATGGGTTATACAAACTTTGAATAATTCATCTGCTGGGTGGTATGGTTGATTGAAATTTTTGCTTTGCCCCCACAAACTTAATGGTTTCCAAACCCTTCACTTAACCTTCCTCTTTTGTGAAAATACTTGAAAACATGACTATTTGTGTGCATCAGTCATACAATTCAGTTTGCCTATTTTAAGACTGGGCTTTGTTTTAATACTTTTCTAAAGGCAGTTCCCACCACTTTTTTAGATAATTGTCAAATTTGGTTGAAACTTCATAATGCTCTGTTTTAAAAAAAATTATTAAAAATAGTTTTGAAATTCAAATGTGAGGGAAATCTGCCAACTAATAAACTGCATTGTTGACTGAAGTGTAAGCATGTAGTGTGTTAGCCTATTATATCTGCTACACATAATCGTGGAACTGAGAAATGCATAACAGATTCTCCAGCATCTGAAAAAAGGATGAATATATTATTTGGATATCTTTCAACTTCAACATCCTTGGAGAGATTTTATTCTTTATTTTAAAAGATGATGGATCTGCAGAGATTTTTCACACTACTATTTTTACTNNNAAATTCTTCTTTTAAAATGTTATGCCTAGTCTGTTTTTATTGGCTTCATATTCCTATTTGCTGAGATTATACTTATTGCACATACAGAATTTTGTGGTGTGGGAAAATTGTGTACAAACTTCTTAGCATGTTGGCATACTGTTAATCAGAATGTGTTTTAGATATTTTCCCAGCCACGTACCCACTTTCTGTGGTTTTGTACTGAACCACTACATATTGTATTGCATTATTGTGGATGGCTCAAGTAGAGGATTATTAATATGAAATCGATGAAAGAAATTATAAATAGCAGGAACTTGGTATCATGAAGCATTCTCACGATATAAAAACAATCCTTGCACTTTATTTTACATAATGGATGTTTCCAATCATTAATGCTGTAGGCATTGTTTCTGCTCACAACTGAATTCCCTTGTGCTATATATTTGATTAGTGTTGAGCCTGTTTTATATTTTTGCACTAGAAATATGGTATTACTGGCACTGTAAGAGAAGTACTATTTGAAGAAATTATATTTCTCTCGTGGCAGCAGTGGCAAACAAATGCACTTTGCCATTTTGTTTTCAGGAATGCTTGACCACTTTTTTTGTAATCCAGGCATACAGTTTGCTGCTTCACTTTGCATGGACTCCTCACACCCACCTTTTCCCATTACCAGCTCCAACACTAAAGCTTTTGATTTGTGTGTAGACATAGACTGGAACATTTAAAGTACTTTGTGCAGAAAAGATTGAGTTTGCAGTTAATTTTCTACTGCTAACTGATGGTTTGAAATTTTCTCTGAAAGGCAAATGAGATGGATCCCACTAGTAAATCTGCAGTAGATACAATTTTGTCATGTTAGTGATAATTTGTACTATTCATTTAGTTTTATTTGATCATGGGAGTGTGAACACAAATAACCACTTGAAAGGAGAGGCAAACCAGCCAAATGTGGCCTTCTAAGAATACCCTGGATGGGAATGTGGGAGTAGGCTGCCTTTTGATGACTAGAGAAATGAAAAGGTGGTATGAGACTTAAGATGAAGAAAGAGAATATTAATGATAAATGAATGGTAATTTTATAAACATTGTGGTTAAAATGTTTACACTCAGCATGATTGCGTGGTTTCTTTGATCAGACATAGAAGTTTATCATTGTGTATAAGGCAAAGCATTGGCAGGAGGAGCAGGTCTTTTAAATTAGATAAGGACCATTGAAGAGTGCTGTTGAAGTAGATAATCACTAGAATGAGGCAGTATCATTGCTTGATGTGCATTTTTTGACAGCATTTTTGCTCATAGCAGAGCTGTTTCCATATTTTACATGATTTTCAATAGTTGGTAAGTGTTACTTTAGAGGATATTTTGATTTTACTGAAGGAAAACAAGTACAACATGAAGAAAAGATTTTGACATCTAATCTATGCTTCTCATAATTTTATATACTTCTATTAGGTCATCCCTCAGCTTCCTTCACTGTAGGGAAAACAAACCCAGACTATCCAATCTTTCCCTATAACTAAAGTCCTTCAATCCAGGCAAATCTTCTCTGCACTCTTTCCATCATAATCATATCTTTCCCCTTGAGTGGCAACCAGAACTGCACACAAAACTCCAGGTGTGATCTAACTGGTGTTTTGTAAAGTTGCAGCATAAAATCCAAACTGTTGTATTTTATGCCCTGACCTATGAAGGCAAGCATGCCACATGCTTTCTTCATCACCCTCCATTGGCCTGTGTTGCCACTTTCTGAGAATATGGACTTGGACTCCTAGGTCTATCTATTCATCAATATTACTTGGTGTCCTACCATTTACTAAATATGTCCTGTCCCTATATGACTTTCCAAAGTGCATCACCTCACACCTGAGAGGGTTACATTCCATTTGCCAACGCTCCACCCAACTTTCCATCTGATCTATAATCTTGCTGTAGCTTTAGACAGCCTTTGCACTATCCACAATGCCAATTTTTGTTACCTTCTGGTAAGGATCTTTGAGTCCTCATTGTCCACAGGGATGTTGCCAGAGGATTGGAGGGTGGCTAAGTTGTTCCCTTGTTCAAAAAAATCAGTAGGGATAGCCCGGGGAATTACAGGCTGGTGAGTCTCGTGTCTGTGGTGGGTAAGCTGTTAGAGAGGGTTCTGAGGGATAAGATATATGAACACCTAGAGAGTCATGGACTGATTAGGGGCAGCCAGCATGGCTTTGTGAAGGGA
>JARFYF010000118.1:14724483-14738187 GCA_030265395.1 Rhina ancylostomus | reverse complement strand
CCTCCCCCCCCTCACCGCACCATTATGGCTGCAGTGTGTCTACAAAATATATTATAGTTACTTGCTTAGATGTATCTTTCAGACCCTTGACCTCTACCAACAAAGACATGGGAGCAGCAGTACAAGAATATGGCTACAATTTCCCCTTCCAATTTGGGAATTTATCCTTAGTTGCGAATGTACTTTTAATTGTTGTTGGTCTGAATCCCAAAATTTCCTTTCCAACAGCATGTAAGGATACCATGAACTATATATATGTTAATTACCAGAACAATTATAGTCATTCAAAAAGCCCTTGCCATTGATGCATGCTTGTAATTTTTTCCCAGAAACTAACAAGTGTGCATCAATGGCAAGGGTATCAGTTGGTTACGCCAGTTAATCATATTTAAGAGCAAGTGATGCATGTCGTCTACTCTGTCTGATACCAGCAGTTCACCTTGAGTTTGATTAAAAAGGAAGCTGTCATTAATTTAGACTTCCCATCTGCAAACATGCCAGCTGGTAGAAAGCTTGGTTTCTGTCAGGGGAAAATTTAGCCAAAAGTTTCACTCTTTCTGCAGATACTTCCTGATTTGCAGAGTATTTCCAGTACATGTTAAGTACAACTCTTAGCCACTGATTATTTTGCTTAACATCTGTGAACTATCATTACCATTGTCAAAAATAGAATGCTAGCAGTAACAGATGTGAAGGAAATTGGGAATAAAATGTACAATTGAAGTGAGAAAAGTGCCATTGAAGTGAAGATGAGTAGTCCCTGGCCAACTCACTCACAGCTAGCATTTTGAATTTGGCTTCTGTAATTAAGGAGTGTAAATAACACGCAGATTTTAGCATGGTAAATGTGGAGTGGTATATTTTGCTGGAGGATTAAGGATGCCGCATTCCTTTGGAAAATCCTTTCTTCTTTCAATCTTTTTATTGAATTACAAATTAATTTAAATTGATGTACATTTAATAATTGTACATATACAAAGAGATCACGATAACGATAATAGCAGTTAATATTTATACTCACAAGGAGTAAAATATGTAATCTAGACCTCCCGCACTCTTGCTGAATGTACATAATGGAAAAAAATTGAAAAGAAATTTAATTATATGAAGAGAAAACCCCAAATTCAAAAAATGTATAATATTAAACAAAAGCAAACCAAAAACTTCAAAGGAAAAAAAACTGGACTGATATTTCTTCAATTTAAAAAAAATTCTTATGTCGTCAGCTCCGCTCCTCTATATTCAAAGGTTAATGAAGGGGATTCAAGAAAGGTCTGCTCATATCATATAGAAGGGAAATCCTAAAATGGGATAGAAGAGCATAAAGATCAATGAGTACAGATTTGTAGAAAAATTAAAACTATCTGTCCAGGCCTGAAAAATGCACAGGCATAAAAAATGACTAGAAGAACAATTCAAACATAGTGATGCTATATTAAAGTGCATTGCAACTTTGGTTAAACTGCACACTTCTGTGTTTTACAAAAAGGAAATATGGACAACGAAGGAGGTATTTAAAAAAGGTAAATGTAATATCAAAATTAAAGTTATTAATACAAAGAAAACCTGAAAGTGCCACAGCTCTCTTCTCTTGGGGAAAGAACTGGGTGATGATCTAATAGAGAGATTTAAAATTATGAATGGATTTGATGAATTAGATGTTGCCACCATGGAGAATCCAAAACTGAATTATAAATTTAAGGTGGCAATTTGGCGAAAACTCTTGATTCAGGAGTGGTTAAAATGCTGAACGTTATCAAATTGCATAGTTAAGGTGAAGCATTAATTGAGATTAATGCATAGTCAGTAAAGGATAAAAGGATAGCAGAATATGAATTTAGAAATGAGCAATAAATACTGGCTTTGCCAGTGATCCTCATCCTGAAGAAATGAATAAATTCCAAACATAAAACAGGTGCTTGTGTGGACCTGCCATGGACAATTGTGTGGAATATTTCTGTGCTATTCATTCAATGCAGTTTGTTAGTTTGTTCATTCTCAACTGATCTTGTATTTCCTTTTGCTTTTCAGTGCTGAAGGAAGTCACACGTCTGGTCAGAGTAATGGTAGAGATCAGCAAGCTCTAGCTAAAGCTGTGCAGGTTCACCAGGACACACTGCGCACTATGTATTTTGCTTGACAGGTATCTTCAATTGGAATTTCTGAACAGAGCTGGGCTAAGACAAGACTGGCTGCATTTTACCGGCAATGTAGTGAAGAATGAGTTGTTAGATATGTTGCTGTGTACGCTGCCATACTCTTTCAGCTGCCTTCAATTATGGGGTTCAGTGTTACTCAGTAATGTGTAAATCACGCTACCTGTAATGTTTTCCTTGAAGAGCAAAAGCATGAATATTTGGAGGTCTGTGGTAATCATATCAGTACATATCTCCAGTAATGCAAGTTAAATATATGCAGCCTAATTCTGCATTAGGCTTGAACCTGGTAGAAAGCTTTTCAAAAGAGGTGTTTGTGGATGCATCAAAGTATGCATTAGCATCTGCATATTTGATTGAGGTTTGTTTAGGATGGCAAAGTTATGGAAGAGTTTAGAGGTTGGTGTGACTCTCTAAAGAAATAGTATCCCATTTGTTGGCTTCAAATGGCAGAATTTTGAGTTTCAAAATTGAACGTTAATGGCATTCCTTTTATTAGATCTGGAGTTTTATCCAGTCAATTCAAATAAGACTACTGTAATACAGTACTGTGAAATATGGTAATCTTAAGTCAGAATGGGGGAAAAGGTCTTTTAACACTGAAAATAAATTTATGAACAGCAAGTTTTTTCATTTTTGAGCAGGCAGTATATTGTGTAGGTATGACTTTCTCAGCAGATTGCCACCAGAAAGCATGCAGTCTTTTTAAGGTGTGTTCAGTGGAAAATATTGTGTATTTGAAGCAATTAATCTTTGAAGACAATCTATAAAACATTAACTAGACCAGATGGGCACTATTTTATATATTGAGCTAAAGTCTCTTGATATTTTTGTAAGATGCTGCAATTGATTAGTTCTCAACTCTTGATACAATAATGCTTATGATACAAATCAAGTATTTTTATGCTATGGTTGGTTTGCCACTACTATGGCCTGCTGCCAAATTGGATGTAGGGATTGTCATGCCAATTACTTCACCTATTTCAGTTCAATAATTACAGGGCATATGAGAACTATCAAAAATGTAAACTTTGAGAATGAAGTAAATTTCTGAACTACCTCGTGGTTGCCCTCGTGTCAGCAAAAACAGAATGTGCACACACCACAGTCATGTTAGAAAGCAGTTCAAAGATGGTGCTAGGTTTTTGCTAAGAGGCAAGGTTTCTTTTAATGATTGTCACCTAATTTAAGCAAACTGATTCATGGATGAACTTTGTCACAGGTTGAAGCCAAACATTTCTGTTTGATATATATGTTATCTCTTTGATGGCCTATATGCACTTGTTAATTGACTAAAAACTTCTTTTAACATACCTCAACTCTTCAGCAAATCTTTAAATCTCAAAGAAAATGTGACCAGCATAAAGTTCAGTGTTAGCAACCTATTTATATGGCCATAAATGAAAACTATATTGCACATAGATCTCATCTGGGCAAAACATTTTACTTTTGAAGTTATGTAACAAGTGTAGATAGAGGCAACCGTGTTGTAGAAGAGGTTTATTAAACTGTTTTCATATTTCAATATCTGACTATGGTACTCTGTACAGATGTGACAAGGATGCAACTCATTACAAAAATGGGAATATTTTTGCCAAGCATTTTGAGGTTAAGGATTAAAATTTCATTAGTGAAATGTGTATCTGGGCAGACTGATAAAATATGCTTAGATCCAACATTTTGTAACTTTTCGCCAAACCTTGCAACTCTTGTAATTCTGAAAAGATGAGAGATGATAAAGTGACCCACTAAATGTTATAGAACACAGAATATTACAGCACAATACAGGCCCTTCAGCCCACAATGTTGTGCTGACCTTTAAACCTCGCCTAAGACTATCTAACCCCTTGCTTTTAGTTTTAATAGTAAGGCTGTAATTAGGAAATTAAAATAAGAGTAATTATGAAAAATCTGAACACATGCAGGGTTATGTTTGTGATATTTCCTTAGTTCTGACACTAAAGCATTCAGCTTCTAACTTGGGAGACCCAAGTTCAAGCCTGATTTCTGACTGACATTTCCATTTAGATTTCCTGTGTTTTGACATTTTGAGAGGGGCAGTTTGCTGGGAGTGGAAACCTTCCAGAAAGATCAAATATATTCATCTGGTGTGTTAGTCGCAGAAGAGGTAATAAAATTTATCAGTGTATTTTCAAATGTATGGGGTATATAATCTAGAAATTAAGATATTAAAATGTGACTGTGTAATGAGTAGCAACATCATAGTGAATACTCAGGGCTTTAAAGAACACTACATTTTTTACAATAGAAATAGACTATTTCAAAATTAAGGCAGATGAGTATTGGTCAAGCTAAATTGGAATTCGGGCAGGCAGGAATGGATACATTTTAGAATGATCATTTTAACATATAGCAGCATGGTAAACATTTTGTATTCATTTTATTTTAAGGATATAATTTAACTCAGACGAGGCCCTCAGCAGTTCTTCCCAAAGGTTTATCTTAGTTATTTGATCTGCTTGAGTTATTGATAATTGAGCTACCACGAGAAAGGTAAAGTTTGAAATCTGCAATAACAACAAGATTCTATTAAATTTAGAACTGCATCATTACATTCAGTGCTGTTTTCTTTTAGGGCATGTGACATAGCACTTATTGTAATTGGTAACTTCTGGATCAAACTGGGATGTTTTTAAGTAATACAAATTTTTAAAAAAATTGGCAAACAAATGTGTACAGCTTTAGAGATTATGGAAAATATTGCCATAGTGTTTTTCCTATTCTTGCATTAGCCATTGACTATGATAGGCTATTATTTTTGGAACTGGACAATCTCGAGATCTGTAACTCTGTTCCTGTTTCCAGGGCAGATTTTAGTTATTAAAGTGTCCTTAGCTATTAAGCAATCTCTAACCAGCACTATTGAAAAGTTTACATCTTGCTTCAAAGTTATGGGTGCTACTGTGAACTGGCCCCTGCATTCTGTTTGTGCGCTGCATACTGACAGTGATATTGATAGTAAATCAGAAAACAGCAAGTGCTGCGATCTGTGCAAACAGCAGCTCTTTGTGAGATTTTATTGCAGTCACTGCCATTTGAGAAACAATTGATGCTGCAATTGGGTGATTTAATCTGCCTTATAAATTACTGCCATTGGTGGCCAACATTAATTTTGGGATAGTTATTCTAATCTATAAAATTGTAGATAAGCAGCTAGATTGTAAAATTTAGAATTTTAAGCATGTAGCAGAATTCGACATGAGATTGAATGATAATTAGCATTTTCTATTGTAAATGTCATTGTGTGTAATTAAAATATTAGTGCTTATAATTTTGTAACCTTCAATGTAAACGATTCATGTAAACTTAAAGGACAAAAGTTTGTTTTTAGCTGAGACTTGCTTAAATTGTTTTGCCACATCTTTGCAGTGGCATTTAAAAATAATATTGACCTGAGGTGTATAAAATGGGTTTCTGAAAATTAAGTTGCAGTCTTTGTAAGCATTATATACTGTTTCCCTTTTTTGAGAGTCCTTGTATTAAAGACAATATCTCGCCTATGTGGCCTTTCTACATGTGTAAAAAAAAATCAGATTGCATAAACCCTGGCCAGATATGTATGTTTAAACCATTTTTTAAATAGATGCAATTCTAATTTAATGGCTCCACTGCATGGCATAAATACAACTTGCAACACAGATCAAGCAATGTGTAATACACAATAGTGCACTTTCTACAAGCCTTTACATTGGTCAGTGGTGCTAAAAAATAAGCTGGGTCTTGTGTATTTTGACATTTTGTTTTCATTTTTATCTACCAAAAGAACACGTGCTAATATCTTAAAAGAAGTGCATAATGATGGAAGCCAAGTTCATGTATCCTTCCTCTACATAAAATTTAAGTTACTTTATAACCAAAACACAGTGATCACTGACATTATCCAAAGGGATTAGAAATTTGAGCCTATTATTTAAATCTACAAACTTTTTTTTGTAATTTTGGAGATTATAGTCCTTGGGTTAGTTAATATTGACCTAAAGATTTTATCTAGAATTATCTTTGCATTTTAACAGCTACAATTCTAAGTGGTGAAATAATTGATAGCAGTTAAATTGTATTTATAGCCATTTGACTTGCCTAGGCTTCATGAATCTGATCCAGTATTGTATTTGATGCTTCAGTGAAGAATTATTCAATCATAATGCTTTATATTAAGATAAACAAATTTATCATCCATGCAAAAATGATCTCCATTAATAATTTGGGCTCCACTTAAAGCATACAGTGGTTTGGAGAGGGAATGATAAGAAATTATTCACTAAATGTAGGGAGATGCAGGAAACCTACTAATTGGATCTCGAGACAAATCGGAGTCTCAAGGCTAAACTGCAAAATGTACAGATCTTTGTATTAATAATTATAACATACCATAGTAGGACTATCATTTGACATTGCTGCCATTTGTGTTTAGATGGATAAATTTATTGTATTTCTCCCCCCCCACCCCAACTGCTATTTGAGTAAGTTAGTGGTCTTGCAGAAAGGTCCAGGTCTTGTCCTTTCTGCTCTGTTCAAAACTGTGGTGCTGCCAATTATTTTCATTTGTGAACTTTAATATTGATTTATTGACCCATTATTTCCATCTTAAAGCTTTGATTGTACATTGATGCAAGACAGATCAGATTGTCATCACAGAACTGTCAGCTGAAACCTGGTTCTTAAAAAATTTCAGATGTTTTTTTTTAAAAAAAGAGCAGCCAAACTGTATTAAGCAGCTTATAATGCGTCATTTAACATTAAAAAGAAAAAAGAAACTAATGCAACAAGCATATCTTCCATCAAGCTGTCATGCAAAATGAAAAAGGTGCTTTGGAAATAACTGAATTTTAGAAATAATCTGGTGTGTCAACTGTCTTCTGTTTGCCTCTGATCAGAATAAACCTCAAAATACTAAAGATTGGAAAACAAACTGTAAGGCTACCTGAGGAAGTGATGATGTTTCACAGACTGTTCCATTTGCTTCAAATATCACTTCAAGAATTGAAGTTATAATTATTCATTTTTTAGATTTTATTTCTTGTGGGAGGTAATAGAAAGTGAATTGGTGCCAAGATGGCTGTACAACATTTTGTGTGCTTTTACTGACCATCCTTTTATTTATTTGGCCTGTATTTCTATAGAAATGTGAATCAATTCTGTATTTAATATTTGGTAAATGGCTTTAATATTAGTTTATTTCAACAGTGCACAAGAAGGGAACAAAAGAAAACTTGTATTTTTTATCCACGTTAAGGTCACTTTGACCTATTCCTTTTGCTCCAAGACCAGAGAAGCCTTTTCC
Source organism: Rhina ancylostomus (assembly GCA_030265395.1). NCBI lineage: Eukaryota > Metazoa > Chordata > Chondrichthyes > Rhinopristiformes > Rhinidae > Rhina > Rhina ancylostomus. Next base: position 14,730,729 of record JARFYF010000118.1, on the reverse strand, counting down.
AGCCAAATGTTTTCATGCCATGCGGAGATATTATATTTTGGAGAAAAAGGCATAGGATCTGGCAGCTTAGAAAAACCTGACCTTCGCTTCCACTTTTCTTTGTTCTTCTTCAACACCCTTTTCCCACTGTCAAAAAGAAATCTGGACCTACCTCAATATATTACTCTGCTGCATCCATAATTATGAAATATTTTCCTGGTTCAAACTATGATAAACCAAAATGAGTAACTTTTAGTTTTTAAAACTAATTTTGATTTGATACAAAGCTAGGCAGTTCTTTTTCCCCTCAAGTTTATTAATAGTGCTTTATTTTGTTCTTTGTGCCTTGTGTAATCATCCCATTGTGTGTCAAAATCTGCTGAAGGGGTTAAATAGCAGTATATGACTGTTGTACATAAACTGCTTAAATGAACAAAATATGTTGAAAACTTAATATATTTTGAGAAATTGTAAAACATCGTTATTTATGCTGCATTGAATGATCAGTATTGTTGCACTTTCTCAGCAGTCACTTATGCCATATGACGGCTGTTAACAAAATACTGCGGATAAACGAGGTGATCCTGGATAATGATTTTAGAGGAAAAGAATGCTACTTGTAAATCCTTAAGGCAAAAGAGGATTTAAAATATTTTCAAGTACCTCAAAAAGCCTGACATATGCTGCATTGATAAAGTTTTGAGTATTCTTTGTTTTGCTGTTTTATTTGAATTGCACAAACTCATCTACCTTCTGTAACTACTGCAATTTAAGGTGTTGGCTTATTTCTTCTTTAGGGCACTGGTAGAATTGGGCACAAAGTGGACTTCCAATAATTATTTTCCTCATGCTTTTGTTTTAGGATAGGATAGCTTGGATCATAATTGAAAATTGTTTTCTAGATCTTTAAACCAGCACAAATAAGGTTTGTTATTTAACCGAGTGTTTGTGGTCCATTTGCGCTTGAATGAGCAGTTTACACTCCTGTGGCAATGAAGATTTGCATTGCTTGCAGTTTGTTTTACTAATGTTATGTAAATACTTACTGTAGGTTAAAATTGTCCATTCCTTTTTGGTCAATATTTTTTAATGAGCTCAATAACTATGCTGTAAACTGTTGACAGGATATGATGTACAAGTATCATTATATGAATTTGTGAATATAAGATCAATTTTTGACTAGCAGTATGGTATGAACATTTTAATAAATAAACTTCTGTATCTTTAATGGGTTGTTTGTGTTTAAATGTATTTTGTGTTCTCCAAATTACCTCTCATCTTTATATTCAGCCATTAGTTTACACTTATGATTGCTACTATGATTGTATAAATTTGTAATATTGAATTTATATTTACTGATGTTTTAAGACACCATTATAATTGGCTTATCCCAAGTTATTTCAATGTTACCACACATTTATACACTCACCACTGGGGGAAAAACCATTTGGGTTGTGCATCTGCTACCTCCTAAGAGCAGTCCATATTAGTTCCACCTGCTTCTGACCATTACTGAATTCTAAATCCTCAAGTACCTATTTAAGCTCCCTTTAAGAGTAAAGGCAACTTTGAAAGGGAGGCAAAACAATTTTTTTTTCCTCCCTCAGTCTCAAGTCCTTCACATCTTTGGCTTGTGGTGTTAAATCTACAATTATCAGCTTAATCACTTAAGTTTTTCTTTCTCCTCTGTAAACATGCTTGGCCTCTCCTCAGTTCTAAGGAGAATGTTCACATCCTTTTCAACTTCCCAACTAGTTTCTCATTCATACCAACTGTCTGGTAAACTATGTACCCTTTCTAATACCATCCCATAACTTGTACCCAGAACTATCCACAGTACTTTAAATTAGGCACAACAAATAAACTTAGCATATCTACTTATATATTTTATTGATAAATCCAGGTAACAATGAATAGCCACATTTATCAGTTTGTTCTTTTATGGATTTGTCTAAGTGCATCAGGGCATATTTTTCAAAATCATGGTACAATTTTCGTATATGCTCAGTTTTCATCTACAAAGTGTCTGTATCATACTGTAATGTCAATCAGCACTGTAATCTACAAAATTTATAATGCCCGACTTAGGCTAATTTGTAAATACTAAGTAACCTCACTTTACAAATGCATCTGCACAAAGTGCAATAATAAATGTAATATTTCAAAATTAATAACATTAATAAATGTTATACTCCATTATATACATTTAATGATAACTGATCAAGTTATGGAGAGTAATGCATCTTTTTATTTTTCAATTATACAAAAGTATATCACATACAGTATATACATTTTATATCAAGTCTGTCATTTAGTCAATAGTAACAGGAAAACATTTCTTCAAAAATCTTCCCTTTCATAAACTGAAGGAACTTAAACACTAACCACAGATTTCCCATCAGATTTATTCCTCAGCTCTTCAATGGCTCATTTTATGGAATTTAGAAGTTATGCACATGTAAACTTGTGCTTAAGTCCTAAACTGTTAACAGTATTGTTTTTAAATTTCCCTCTTGCTCTGTACACTTTTCCATGAGAAGTTGGCACAGTGAGAAAGGTACTCTCTAGGACTCATTTTCTTCTTCCTCATCATCATTTCCATGACCATCATCCCCTTCAGCACCACCAATTCTTCTTTTCTCTTCCTCGAGCATCTTTAGATAGTCACTTGCCAATATCTTTTTTGGCAAAATATCTGTAAATGATATTTTTGACATTACATCAAATATACTTTACTGGGTCAATTTCCAATTCATTTTGTTTTAATAATAGATACTTTATGAAACTTGTCCATGTGTAACACTGTGTGGTTGACTCATTGAAGCATCAATCCTCTCAATTACAACCATTAGGAAGGGCAATGAATGCAGTTTTGCCAATGTCAACATCCTGGAAACTGACTAGAGTTCTCAACTCAGTATGATGACCTGGCAACTACCTCTGCCTACAATAACAAGCTGTAACATCGAACTTCAACCAATAATTATCCACAAATTGTAAAGTTAGTAGCCAACTCAATGAAAAAAAATTATACCACCTAGTATAGAAGATTGTTTAAACTGATTTACTGTTTATCAGAATCAAATTTATGGAATAAAATCTAAGATGAATTAAGTACAAAGGAGATCAACTGAAGAATATAATTGAAAAACACTAAACAGATCTGAAAGATCATCTCAAGGAGTGACTTTAAAAGTAAAAATGGGAATAACTATGTTAACATTTATACTTTGAACATAGCTGTAATTTACCCTAGCTATCAATAATCAGCAAGCAGGCTTTCACAAATGGTGAAAGTACATGCAAGTAATTTAATTTATTGGACATGAGAATCCTATGGGACTGGCAAGATTTGTAAGGAATAGCAAGATCAATGAAACAGGCATATTAGAATAAGCATTTATGAAGAACTTTGCCAAATTCTTTTTGGAAGTCCAAGCAAGGGATGTCAAAATTTTCCCACACTGAAACTTGCTACCATGTTACCCACTAAAAAGGATTAAATTTTCTTTTGACATGTTTAATGGTTATTGAAATATACAGACCAGCCAGAAACTGGAATGTTTCAGAGTTCTCCACACAATCAGCCAGGTCATTGTAAGAGAGTTCCTTTTTTTCTGAACTGCTGCTTTTGTATGCATATGTAGCAAGATGTTGTACAAATAATTCCTGAAATGCAATCAAAAACAATTAAGGATGATACAAGAGAAAGATCAACAAATGCAATTAAAAAAAACCAAATACATTGCTGGTTGTGTTCTACAGACCCAATCAGAATGAGCTAGCAAATATGCAGAACATTTAATTACAAAAACAATTGTACAATAATGGTAGAGAATTTCAACCACCTGACATTAAGCAGGAGCAATAACAGTAAAGGATACAACAGATGCAGAATTCTTGACATGCATTCAAGTGAACTTCTTAAAATCAATTTACAATAAATCCAGCAACCAAGGGTATGGTCCTCACTTTTGCTGGGACTAGAATCAGCTACTTGAAGGGAAATCACTATCAGTAGTGGGGGCATTCAGAAATTAGCAAGGACTTGGACAAAAATGTTCCTTCTAAATGAAAGGGTGCAATTCTTGGATCTCAAGGAATATGTAGGAAAGCTTCTAGTAGATACTGAGAATTCAATACTGCAGAAAGATTGAAAATGCAGGCATGAAATTAAAATGGAAATTAGGTAGAAGGAATGCATGGAAAATATTACCAGGTAAAGATCAAGGAAAACCAAATGATTTTTTGTAAGAGACAAAAAAGGAAAGAGATGAAGGAAACATAAGGAAATAGGAATGCAGCATGTCTATAGATGAAAGACATTGGGTATGACTCTGAATGACAACTTTACACCTGACTACAATTATGGTGGTACAATAATCAGAAACTGGAAACAATATTGCATTACAGGTATTTAAGAAATAGAGCAAAGGCACAGATTGAGTGTTTAATGTTAGTCTAACTTTAGTGGTGGGCAAATTAAAGGGGGAAAAAATTGAGGAATTACACAATCACCTTTTACGGAGATACACATTAAAGAAAATCAGCTAGGATTTTTATGGAAAAAAAAATCATGCCTTACTACTGAATGATTTTTTTTGATGAGGTTAGTAAACAAGGTCAAAGAGGTTAGTATATTTGATGTAGCCTACATGGATCTTAGTAAAATAAGAAACTGGATTTCTGGGGATTATTTCAGTGCTATATGCAAGAAAATCTACTTAAACAGAGTAACTGCTATTGTAACTATGTCTGGGTTCAAACACATCAACCAGGACATTTGACAGTGCACTTCCATCTGTGAGTCAGCCTTACTACTTCAATGTCAGGTACATAATAAAAAAAACTGCAGATGCTGGAGATTTAAAATAAAAAAAAACAGAAATCTGGGAATACCCAGGAGGTCAGGCTGCTCCTGTGGGAGAAGAAACAAGAGTTAATGTTTCAGGTCATGAGGTTCTCCACTAATAGCACAAACTGTATTCATAAAGCAAAAAAAAACTGGTGGAGCAACTCAGCAGTCAGGCAGTATCACCCATACACTCCTTGCACTGGGTCGGTCCCCTTCTCCATTGTTCCCATATTCCCACTTTCCTCCCTTACTTGGTTCCACTCTTCACCATCCTTTCTCATTAAATTCCATAATCTGCAGCCTTTTGTTGTCTCCATCTATCACCTCCCAACCTCCTTTGTTATCTCCACAGACCTCATCTGCAATTAACCCCTCTTCACCTGGTCCCACCTATCACTTGCCAGCTCTTGCCCCACTCCTCTCCTCTATTACTGGCCTTCTCCCCTCTATCTTTCAGTTCAGATGAAGGGTCTTGACCTGAAACATTGACTGCTCAATTCCCTCCACAGATGCTGCCCGAGTTCTTCCAGTAGCTGCTTTTTTGTTCCAGATTTCAGCATCCGCAGTCTCAGAGTTATAGAGTAACACAGCATGGAAACAGGGCCTTTGGCTCAACTCATCCAAGATGCCCACTTAAGCTAGTCCCATTTCCTACATTTGGCCTATATCCCTCTAAACCTTTCCTATCCATGTACCTATCCAACTGTCTTTTAAGTGGTGTTCTTGTACCTGCCTCAATTAGTTCTTCTGACAGCTCGTTCCAAATAAGCACCACCCTCTGCATGAAGAAGTTGCCCTTCAATCCCCTCTTAAATTTTTCTCCTCTCACCTTAAACCTCTGCCTTCTAGTTTTTGATTCCCTTTCCCTGGGAAAAATACTGCACCCTATCTATGCCCGAGGATTTTGTACACCTATACAAGGTCAACCCCAGTCTCCTATACTCCATACAATCAACTTCTAGCCTGCCCAACCTCTCCCAACAACTCAGGCCCTCAAGACAGAGTATGGATACAGGCCCTTCGGCCCATGCTGACCATGATGTCCACCTAGCTAATCCCAATTTCCTGCGTTTGGCCCATATCCCCTAGGCCTTTCCCCTCCATGTACCTATCCAAGTGCTTCTTAAAATGATACTATTGTACCTGCCTCAACCACTTCCTCTGGCAGCTGATTCCATATACTCACCACCCTCTGCATAAAAAAGTTACCTCTTAGGTCCCTTTTAAATATTTCCCCTCTTAGCCCAAATCTATGCCCCCTAGTTGTTGGACTCCCCTACACTGGGGAAAAGACTTGGCATTCACCTCATTTATGCCTCTCATAATTTTAAACATTTCTAAGATCACCTCTCATTCTTCAAAGAATAAAGAGCTTGCCTGGCTAACCTCCCCCTAGAACTCAGGCCCTCTTT
>JARFYF010000118.1:14604026-14619122 GCA_030265395.1 Rhina ancylostomus | reverse complement strand
TAATGTTTTCAAAGGAGCCTCATGTCATAGTCATAGAGCTGTACAGCATGGAAACAGGCCATTCAGCCCAATTCGTCTGTGCCGCCAAATTGCCTAACTGAGCTAGTTCTAGTTGCCTGTGTTTGGCCTCTCTCGCTCTCATCTGTGACTGTTTAAATGTCATAATTGAACCTGCCTCTACTACTTCCTCTGGCAGCTTGTTCCATATACTCACCACGCTTTGTGTGAGGGAGAATGTTCCCCCTCATATCTTTCCCCTCTCACTTTAAAATCATGCCCTCTAGTTTTGGACTCCCTTACCCTGGGGAAAAAAGGTCAGTGGCTGTTTATCTTATCTATGCCCCTCATGATTTTATAAACCTCTTTAAGATCACCCCTCAGCCCCCTGTGCTCCAGGCAAAAGAAGTCCTAAGCTGTCCAGGCTCTCCTTTATAACCCATGCCTTTCAGTCCCAGGAATACCTCCAAAATCTTTTTTGCACCTTGTCCAGTTTAATGACCTCACTTCTTCCTTCATTACTTCTGAGTAAGCATTCTGGCTCACATAAACTTGGTCTTCTTGAATGTGAATTTTAATTCCCATCTACTACAAAATATATTGAATTATAAAATAAATTTTATTTATTTTTGAAGGTTTGTTAATATCAGCTTGTTTTGATCTTTATTTCTCATGCTGTAAAAGTTTAAACTCGTGTTCTTCCTGGTTTGCTGTCTGAGAACTATCAATGTGATTGGCTGCTTGCTGACGACAGCTGTTCTGGGTGGCTGGGATCCTTTTGAATAGATGACTGACAATAATTGATATGAACAGAGAGGAAACACAGCCACAGGGATCTCTCAACCTTTAGAAATGGCTTTCTTCTTGGTCAGTGGCAAACATCATTTCACTGCTGATCACAAAATCTAGGCCAACTTACTTGTCCTCCCATTCTGCACAATTTCATAATTTTAAAGGAACCTATGGGGTTATTTTCTAAATAAAATACCCTGAGCCTTGCTCAGCCTTCCCTGACTGGTTAAACCTCACAGATTTGGTATCGACCTTGTGAATGTTTTTGCACTTTCTCCAGTTCTCCTGCAGCACTATTTCAACATTCAGTTACCAGAAGTCTTTGAAGTATTCTAAATGTGTTCTAATTAAGATTCAACATACATTTAACCTCCCTGCAATTTAATTGTGTTCCTCAAGAATTTCTTTTGCACTTTTTATAAATTATTATCCAGCCTTGCTACATTAAAATGAACTGTGAGACTGGACCCCCAATTAACTGAACTTCAATAATTCAGCGAGTGAAGCCCATTAAAAGATAATGAGGCAATGTGGGTGCTAGACAACTCTTGGTGGAGAAATGAGAGAACATGTTGATGTGAAACAGTCTTGTTGAGTCACATTCCTGTTGATTTTGCATAAAGATACAAGTATTGATTTTTAGATTGCAAATAAGGGAATTTGAGGAGATCTATGTGGGTCAATGCTGCAGACACAAACCAAATGTTAGTTTAGATGGCTGATGTGTTTTTCCTGTGTTGTTAAATCAAACTGGAGCATCTGGTATGTGACCATGTTTGTTGTTATGGTTGAAATCAGAGTTGGCTTCTCATGTTTCCTTCGTTCATGCCAACTCCCCTGGTGGGTTCAGCATGCATAGCTGATTGGAAACATCTGGCTGTGGCCCTTTGATCACCCTGGGTTGCTGGTTTGGCCAGTCCATCCATCTATTACAAAGAAGGCCAGATCATTTAGCTTTGATTAAAGGAACTGCTCACTGGAAAAACATTCAATAATTGGAAAGCAATCTGCAAGGGTAGTGATGAGTATCTCCAGCAGGACTTGACAGCTTTCTGCAAGTGACCAAATAGTTCAGAGCTATGGTGTGAGAGAGGAAATTGCAAATAAGTTTGTATCATTCTGTTTATGTATTAATATTTATAATTTTGTTTTCTTTGCTTTTTAAAGCCTGTAAATGTGCAAACAGTGAATACAGTATTTTGTGTGTGGTTACTATTTTGTTTAATTGGTACTTGTTATCAATGACTGGGATTTTTGGGAGTATCAGGATCTAAGTGCTTGGGTATGTAAATCCCTAGCCTGGATTGGCATTGTTCCTCGTCTTCCAGGCATTAAGAGCAAGGGGCAAGAAATCAGTGCAACATGATTTTGACGCAGCAACCTCCGAGCTCATTTTTCTGATCTATGGTGAGATTTCATTCTATCAAAGCTTAAATTTATTTGTCCATATTTGCTTAATTCTGACACCAGTTCTCGAAAGTAGAAAATCATCATATTTGACAAGGCAACCTCTTTTTCATCACGAGTACGATAGTTCCATTTAAATTAGTTTAAAAGGTATTTTAATGCATGTGTAAATCTATCTCTTTATGAGCATCCATTGCACGCCTGATGTCTTGCTTTATGACTGAGGTCTTGCAACAGAGAAAGGAATTTTTTATTTCCTCGTGTTTTGTTGATCTGAACTAACACCATGACCTTTTTGAGATAACGAGGGCAATGGAGTTGGCAATTGAGTGAAATTCCCTCTTGGTAATAATTAACCCCAGAACCAATTTAACTCTTTGATATCTGAGCATTGATTTTCACCATCAACTCCTCTCTTCCTCCCCCTCCCCAACTCCAGGACAGAGCTGGTAATTAAACATTCTAACTATGCTCCTTCCCCTTGGCTACTTCTAACTAAACAACAACACGTACTTGTGCACAAATGATTGACTATAAGAATGCATGCTCACATACACAGGTACACAAAAGCACAAAAACATAGACTTGTGGAGACAAAATATGTGGGGGAACATGTTGTCTCCAGTAAATATATCTCATACACATATTTTATGGACAGCTAGTGGTACAGGTCACAGTGATAGCAGGGTTAATCTTGACCTCTGGTGCTGACTATGCAGAGTTTGCACATTCTCCTTGTGCCTTTGTGGGTTTCCTCTGGGTGCTTCACTTTCCTCTCACAACCCAAACATCTGTTGTTGGTAGGTTAATTGGCCTCTCTAAATTGCCCTAAGTATGTAGGTGAGTGGTAAAATCTGAGTTGATAGAAAAGTGGGGTGAATAAAATGGGATTAATGTAAAATGTGTTTGTAGGTTTGTCCAAGCAAGGTGGACTGAAGGGGCTCTTTCTGTTCTGTGTGGCTCTGAATCTAATTCCTAAGTATAACACACCACTCCCCCTGCTTTTCATGTTAACATGATTTTGTTTGAAGTTATGTATATTTGCCATTATCATACTATTTTAATGCTCTTAATGCTAGTTGGCATTCTGCTCCTTCTCCCTTCAGTAATTCTAAGCCAATCACTGTCAGACTGTCACTTCGGCTTTAATTTTATTTTTTTTCCCTTTAACAGTACAGCTGAAGTAATGTTAGAAATAGCTGTAGCCAAGTCTGGACATATTCATAACTCTTTGTTCTTTTCAAGTTTGAGACTATAAAAAGATCTTTCAAAAGATCAGTAACAGAAAAAGCTTATTCCCTTTAAAGCAGTAGGTTTGCATACAAGATTTTGCTGAAATTATTTTCAAATGTACACTGTTTATAAGGGGCTAGCTCTTTACGGGCTGGTGTTTGACAGCTAGACAGATATCTTTCAAATATTTAGAGCAAAAGCTTGTATCCTTTGATAATTGGAAACCATCACCTGAAGATACTACAGGAAATATCTTTTTAGCAAAGTTGGATGTGCAGTCATCCTGTGTTCTGGAATTTTGTCAGTCATGCAGAATCTATTTTGTCAATTAGTTTCCATTTCAGTTTATTGTTAGAAGAATTATGCAAAGGGAGAGGTTCATTATGTGCGATCTAGCCATGTCTTGGTAAGGTCCTATTCTATAATGCTTGACTTGTGTTTCTACAGCAGAGAATATTTCCATTTTTGGATCAGGATTAGTTTCTGCTGAGTTTAATTATATTATACAAATGATAATTGCAGTATAATAATTTAGGAGTTAAAGATGGTGTTCATTTTCAGTCAAGGGCTACTTTCATCTCCTGGAACAATCAGATTTCAGATTTATTATCACTGACTTAGATGATGTGAAATTTGTTGTTTTGTGGCAGCAGTGCAGTGCAAAGACATAAAATTACTATAAGTTGCAAAGATAAATAGTGCAAAATAAAAAGAAATAGCGAGGTAGTGTTCATGGACCATTCAGAAATCTGATGGTGGAGGAGAAGAAGCTGTTTCTGTATCATTGAGTGTGGGTCTTCAGGCTCCTGTACCGCCACCCTGATGGTAGTAATGAGAAGAGGGCATGTCCCGGATGCTGAGGGTACTTTATGATGGATGCCGCCTTCTTGAGGAGGAGAGTTGTGCCCTTGATGAAGCTCGTTGAGTCTACAATGCTCTGTGGCCTCTCGCAAACCTGTGCATTGAAAATTTTGTCTGTTTGTTATGGATGCTTCAACCAAGCCTGTGACAGGTTCTGTACATTGTGGCTTAACCTATGCAAAGCTACAACTGAACCAATGACTTAATGCTACCATCGTTATAGGTCTGGCTTCAGCAGATTTATTAACTGGACCACTTCCATGGCTTAAAACTTGAAGAGAAGTAATTGTGGACTTTTATTAATCATCCACAGTGAAGACATCAAAAATCCAGATATTTTTATAGGCTATTCACTGGAGAAAATGGGCATAAGACAGCCTTGAAATATGTGTGTCCCACTGGGTCAGGAAAAAAGAAAGAACCTGTCATCTACCTTTTGTGATAAATGGGAACCTGTTAAGCAGAATGACATCATGTCTCAATCAGTCGAGCAAGACTATAATGGTCTGTCCTTATTTCCCAAAGGATTCTCAGCAATCTTTGCCGAGAGCTCATTTCCATTCGATTGGCTATAATCCTCCGGCATTTCCCTCAGGTTCTGCTTTCTTTCATTTGAAATGACATGATCCCTACCAAAGTGTACGTGTCTGGTGGAGGCCACAGTTTCTTCTGAAACTATTAATTTTCTATATTGAAAATCCTCCTTATCCACAACTTAGAATTTTGACATTTAAGTGGCAAGCATTTCCATATCCCAAAACATCAAAAACAGCCTGGACTTGAGAGAACTTTCTTTGCTTGGGTCAGGATTGAAATAATTAATGGCAGTTGCCCTCAAATGGCCTGTTGACTGTTGTGATGTGTAGTGTGAGTCTGAGCCAAACTGACAAAGAAAGTTCCAGGTTTGATCAGTCTCTGGCTGATTGCTTGGTCTCCGTTGCATAAAGGCTAGGCCTAACAAAGGAGAAAAATGGATGACGTTCTTATAACTTATTCATTCACACAATATAGGTGCCATTGGTCAAGATCAGTGTATTTTGCTAAGCCTTGTTGACTTGCCAGAGTCAACACATAGTCGTACAAAGGGATCTTGATGGTCCTAGTGCATGAAACACTAAGGGTTGGCATGCAGATTCACTAAGTAGTTAAGAAGGCTAATGGAAATTTTGGTCTTTATTGCAAAAGGTATGGAATATAGAAGCATAGAATTTTTGATGCAACTTTACAGGATGCTGGTGAAACTGCATCTGGAGTACTGCGTGCAGTTTTGGCCTGTATTTAAAGAGGGATATATTCAGTTGAATATTCTTGAGATGAAGGGCTTGATATAATGAAGCAGGATGGGCTTTACTCATTGGAGTTTAGAAGAATGAAATGTACAGGTCATCCCTGGTTAATAAACAGGATTCATAAATTGATTTTGTCCATAAGTCAGAAACTACACAAAAATCACTCAATATGGTAACCATACCTCCACAATATTGTAATGAGTGGCATCAAAAGCGCACAAGGCTGATAAAGGACAATTACTAAAAGTGGAGAGAGGAAACTCGTTTGTAGGAATGAACATATTAACCCAGGGGATGGGCTGGAATATGATATTTTGAGGAGGATGGACACTGTGAATGTGTTTCTCCTGGTGGGTGTATCAGAGTAAGGAATTAGCCTTTTACGATGGAGATAAGTAGGAACTTCATCTCAGAGCACCATAACTCTTTGGAATTCTCTGCCTCAGATCTCTGGAGATGGAGTCATTGAGTATGTTCAAGGCAAGGATTGATAGTCATCAGAACTAGTTATTGGACAAAGACAGGAGATTTCCTTTCCCATACTATATGGGAACTTCTTTCTTCTACAACAATCTAGTAAGTTCCTGGTCACTTTTATCAAATTTAAACACCCCACCTACATGGTTGGATTTTAGTTCCTGTCTCTGGTTGCTAGTTTAATATCCTGTTAACAGTTTCCATCTCCCCGTCAACAATTAAAAAATATGCCTTGTGTAGTGAATGGGTAAGGGTAGGCAGTTAATTTCAACAGTGGTGGCCCAACCAGGTAAAGTTACCTGGTTGCAGTGCTTGGGTGAGATACTGAAGAGTGACCATCAGCTACGGCGATGCCCCGTGGAAGTGTCAGCATCTCAGGAGGTGAGTGGAGAAAACTGAGTGTTGAGGGCTGTTGCTCATGAAGAATTCCTTTAAGATGTGAAATTCATTAAAGCAACAGGTAGCTGAATTCCCAGTAACATTGGCACAGGACATGTGAAAAGACCTGTACTTGCATAAAGCCTTTTCCAAAATATTTTTCCATCAGTGAGTACTCTCAAAGGGTAGCTTTTGCAGCAACTTTTACACAGCAGTGTTCTACAAATAGCAGTTTACTTATGACCCAGATAATTTGTTTTAGTGATATTGATTTTGCAATAAATAATATCTTTGGGAGTGTTTAAAAGCATTGATTTTCATGCCATTGCTTAAAATTTAAAGCTGCCTGTTTTAAATCTTTTAATTGTTGAATTTTTGAGTTTAAATAGATGACTTTAGGTTATCAGAGATGCAGATGATTGCAGGGTTGAATTTCAATAAATACGCAGCTAATCTCCCAGAAATGTTTTGTTTTGGGTCAGGGTTTCAAAAGACTACATACTGGCTCACTTAATCAGCCATTCAGAGGCTGTAAATAAAACCAATACCAAACACTTACAGCTAAGTGATTAGACCAATCAATCATTCCCATGTCCCTGACTAAAGTTTGGTGGTGGAATGGTTGCACTTAGTTATGTATTGCATTTTTTAAAAACCCCAAGGTAATTAAAAATCCTGCAGTGCTGGGAACGCCAGATATTTTGTACAGTGGAATAAAAGGATGTATTTAGTGCTGTGGAATTTAGTGCTGGTATCTGGATTGTGGAATTTGTTTATCTTGAGTGAAAGGAAGCTTTCCAGAAAAACTGTGTGTTAAGAGGTTATGCCTGGGATCACAATTGTAGTCCCTTGACATATGTAGCGTGTGACATTTAAAATTTGCTGTTGGTGTGAATTTTATTGATTGCTTATTTTGCCGTAAAACAATATTGGTTGTATTGGATATTTAAAAAAAAATTATATTCTGTTATGTGTGCTTGTATTAACAGTATAGTCATCTCTGCATAACCAATACAAGTCATGTGATAGAGCAGTTGAGCAACACACTATCATGACACAACAGATACTGAAAATGCTCTTTAATATCCCTCAGTTGGGTGTAAATCCAACTCATTACTAATATTCCATAGATAAACTTTACAGATGCTTCCATTTTGGTTGTAAATTCAATCACCGTGACAGCCACTTTTATGTCCTTTACCATGTGGCAAGATTTTGGTTACAATGATCTAACTAAGATGTTCGCAGTGAATTTTAAGGGCATGCTGTAGAAACAAATTATATGGCATATGGCACCATGATATATAATGGAGTAATTCAAATATATATCCATGCCTGTGAAGACTTGGTCAAGTGTTTGAAATGCAATAGTCAAGATATTGATCCTCCATGTGTAGTGCTAAATACACTTCATAGTCACAACAGCACATTCTACTCTGACTATAAAATTAATTTATACCATTGATTTCTCTATAGCATGTTCAGCACTATATTATTTGACAGCGGAATAATTTTGGCAAATATTGCACACTTTTTTAAACCTCTGATCTCTGGTTGTCGCAGCTCACTGTTTATGCTGTTTGCAAAGTATACTGATAAGCCAAATCATGAGTACATCTGTATTTTGATTTAAAAATCAGATTGTCATTCTGGAATAAGGGTAGTGAAAGTCCACACTTCCTATTGCAGATATCTTACAAATCTGGAAATTAAATGGGACAATTGTGTCTCATGCTAAAATGAGAATGCAACTATTAAAGTTCACATGTGGTGGACAGGAGCTTGATGATGCCAGCCCAATTTCACAAAATTGCATGTTGCCATTTTTATTTCCTCGATCTAACCTTTTAAAAATGGAAGAAAATTTGAGCTGAGAAGATCGAGTCCATTTATTTCTTAGTCCATACATAAGTAATACAGTTGTGGATTAGCTGTTGATGACCTTCCCTGGCTTCTCCCTCTCAACCCCACATCCAAACTCTGTTTTGATTAAAGAAAGAGGGATTGGTGTTGGAATCATATGGACAATAAGCACCCACACAGATTGATTGGGCCATGTGGGTTACACTACTAGTTGTAATTTTTGTGTAGTTGTGAACATAGAACAGTACAGCAGGGGAAGGCCATTCATCCCACAATGTTGTGTCAATCTTGATGCCAATATATACTAAATGTTCTCCTCCTGTGTATCATCCATATCCCTCCATTCCCCTGATTTACTAATACCTTCCCCAACCTCTCCAATAAAATAATTTAACAAATTTGTTAACATCTGTAAAATGAATAGTCCTCTTTCTGTAAAGGTAAGGATAGTTCCCTTTCAGAGATCAGAATTGACTCAGACTTGACCCATCATCTGAGGCTTGAGTAAGGTTTGTTTCTGGTGTGAAGAAAATGAGTCGGTGAAGGGTTGTAAAGTATCTCCACCCAAACTGAAGGAGACATAGTGAACTAGTGATGATGTTATTAGTGTAGACTTGCAACTTTATTCACAATATTATAGCATGATTGAATTTTTATCTCATACTTTGTCATACTAAAATCTCTCAACACTTTCAAACAATGAATTCCTATGGAGGCCAATGACTTATCTCACTGCTTTTCTGGCTACTCTACAATTTTCCACCATAGATAAACTAATTCATCCAAAGTTGTGCTGTTCTACCTTGAGTCACCCTGACCCTATTCCATCCTACCCATACTGATATACTCAATTTCCTAGTTACCCAGTATCTCAACTATAATATTCACATCTGTGTGTTCAGTGGTGTAATTCCATCCTCTCTAACCTCCCTTCACTTCTGTACCTGCATACAATCACTGTAATGTCTACCTCCCTCACTCTGACCTCTTCTATTTGCTCTTTCTCCAATCATTAACACTTGAGCGTTCACTATCTAGATTCCACTCTAGAATTCCTTTCCTAAATCCCTGCTACTCTCAATTTTTCACCTCTCTTTTTAAGTCCTTATTAAAGCCTACCTTGTTGTTACTGTTTTTGTTACTCCATGTAATCTTTGATTTGCTTAGGATATTACTATACTAGTGCTGGATATAAAATTAAGGGTGGGGTTATTTAGCGGCCAATTTACTTGCAAACAGCAGAGAGAACAGTTGACTTGTGGTTTTGGACCAGCAATGCAGAAGTTATTGGTTCATACCCACCATGACAAGCTTTGAAATTTAAAGCATCAGAAGAGCACATGAGAATTGTTTTCTTGCAAACACTCAACTACCTCACTAAAGCCCCTCAGGAAATGATGCCTGCCATTCCCACTTCTTGTCTCTCATCTCTATTACATGCGGGTAATGTTCCCAAGGGAACTAGTAAAAGAATAAATAATTCATCCCTTCCTGGTGTTGTTCGTTGAACTATTTGACCAGGAGGCAAGAAAACTGTAAGAACTCTTTTTTTTCTCTCAAATAGTGCTTTAGAATCTTTAACATCTCCCTGAATGAACAGAGCAGATGGCAACAATGATGCCTTTATAATTCAAGAGTTTCACTGTTAGTTTTCAGAATTGGCATTGTTGAGGACAGGAATAAGTTGAAGAGAAGGGACTCTGATGGTGGAAGCGGAGCAAGGCTAGAGAGTTGAGAAGAGAATTTCAAAGACCATTGACAAGATGGGTGAAAGTTGGTGTATTGATGACCATGACTGACCAGAAGGAATGAGGAATACTTAGTAGATTTGAATCTCAAAAGAGAGAAACTCTAAGCAAATGCATGGGGCAGAGGGTGAGTTTCAAAAATTGCGGTGACTTGGTAGGGCAAGGTTGGGATTTTAAAGTTTTTGCACCTTCACAGAGAAACACAGCAGAATAATAGATGTGGAATCTTGCAGGGGTTGGGACAAGGGGAATGGATCTGGATGAATTGGAATTTGTATAGGGGGAAGTTTGCCATTGAACATGCTTTGGGGTGACATTAATATTGCATGTCATATAGACATACAGCATGGAACTAGATCTTTTGGTCTACTGTGGCCATGCTGGCCTTCGAATACTTATTTGTACTAATTCTATGGACTTCTATCCCTTATTATTTCAAGTGTTCATCCAAGTACTACTTAAAAGTTGTGAGGGCCTCTGCTTCCACCACCCCCTCAGGCAGTGCGTTCCATATTTCTGGGTGAAAAGAATCTTCCCCAAATTCCCTATAAATCTCCTACACCTCAGACACTTCTGCTAAGGGAAAAATATTCTCATTGTTTACCCTGTCTATGCCCCTCATAATTTTGTACACCTCAATTGGGTCCTGTCTTGATTTTCTCCACTCCAAAGAAGACAAGCCCAGCCTAAGTAATTTCTCCTCATTGCTGAAACACTCCATCCCAGGCAAAATCTTGGTGAATCTCCTCTGCGTCCTCTCCAGGGCACTCACCATAGAAAGCATCCTATCTGGATGCATCACCACTTGGTATGGCAACTACTCTGCCCCAGACCGCAAGAAACTGTGGAGTTGTGGACACAGAAATTAGCCTCCCTCCATGGACTCTGTCTACACCTCTTGCTGCTTTGGTGAAGCAGCCAGCATAATCAAAGACCCCACCCACCTGGGTCATTCTCTCTTCTCTCCTCTCTCATCAGGCAAAAGATACAGGAGCCTGGGGGCACAATATCACCAGGCTCAAGGACAGCTTCTATCCCATGGTGATAAGACTATTGAATGGTTCCCTTATATGATGCGATGGACTCTTGACCTCACAATCTACCATGTTTGATCTTGCACCTTATTGTCTACCTGCAATGCACTTCCCTGTAGCTGTGACACTTTACTCTGTATTTTGTTATTGTTTTTACTGTGTAGTGCCTCAATGCACTGTGTAATGAATTGATCTGCATGAACGGTATGCAAGACAAGTTTTTCACTGTACCTTGGTACAAGTGACAATAATGAACCAATACCAATACATCCTTATTACAGTATGGCAACCAGAACTACACACAGCACTCTGGAGTAGCCCTTCTACTTTGTACCATAACCTCCCTGCTCTTGTATTCTAAGTCCCAATTTATGAAGGCAAATATCCTGCATGCGTTTGTTAACCACTGTGTCTACATGTGCTACTGCCTCCACGGATCCTTGGATGTGTATATTAAGATTCCTCTGTTCCTTAGTGCTTCTGAGGGTCTTGCTATTTCATTGAGGCTAACTATAATTTGGGATTGAAGTGGCAGGTCAGATTAGGAGATGATGTCTTGGGTATCAGGTCATTTTGGGTGGAGGGTGCTATCTTTTCAGATAAGTTGATAAAGATAGTCTATTATCTTCTTTCCTCTCTTCCTTTCTGCCTACTGCTGCAGTTTAATGAGTACTTCCACTGCATCTGATATCTTGCTCATGCCAATGACTTGATCTTGAGGGTGTCAAAGGCAACCTCTGTCTGGTCCTCAACTATTTTGTACACCTGCTCATTTTACACCAGATAGGAATTGGGAATACAAAGCCTGGTAAACTTTTCCATTCTCCAGAGATTAAGACCAAATATAATTCCACCACTGTTGCCTTGAAGGATTCCAGCTAAATAAGTGAAGGTGAAGAATGCAGTGGAGACTTAATTCAGTTTTGTCCCCTATATTCTCACTAGTGGCTGATGTGGAGTGAGCTAAGCTCATCGTTGCAATCAACTTTGTAATGTTAAAATCTGGCTACAGTTCTGAGCAGGTGTTAATCCTTCATAAAATGTGACATTCTTAGACTTCCTTTGATGTTTAAACCACACTTGGTTTCACTAAGAGACTGTGCACAATTATATTTTGATGAACTTCAACTGCTCCATCAACTGGAAGTTACAGACCATAACTGGGTGAGGTTTATTCAAAAGCAGCGAGCTTTAATCTGTTGAAAGCATCTGGCTCCTGATTTAATCAATCAAGAAAACATTATTTATTGCTTCCTTTTAGTGTGTCATTATTGTTGAATCTAAGAAGTACATTAACTTTGGATAAAATAGAACTGCAGCTACAGCAAATGAAAGTTGTACACAAATGATGCAAATTCTAACGCATTTACCAACTTTAGGACAGGATAAAGGGCACAGGAAAATTTGACAGGTGTTGGACATTATATTTCTCATAAAGCTTATTAGGAGGTTGAGTTCCAGCCTGCTCAGTCATGGCATAAACTCAGCTGACTCTTTAGTGTGGCATTTAGGGAATACTGTATTGCCAGTGAAGCCAACTTCTGGATGAGACTGTGTGTGTACTAGTAGATGATCCCACTGCACTAGATTCTCTGGTGAACCAAATACTTGCTCCTTTCTTGATCAAAGCTACAAATGAGCATGCAACATTCCCTCAGTTTTTCCCTCTCCACACTCCCTGCCTGATGTGTTGGGCATTTCCACATTTTCCTTTTGGTTTCAAGTTTAGCAACAGCTCTAACCTGAACTTCAGAACTTTAACCTGTCCCTTTTGTACATTTTCTCTCTAACTGGTTTCACTAATCTATGGACCAGATGGCTTCATAAATAACGTGTTGCTTTGGCGACCTTGGCTTTGCCCTATCAGAGTCTTTCTCAATCCATCCCTCCCCCTACCCTTTTTGTTACTTAAAACTAGTTTATTTTTTCATTTTTCCACTTCTGAAGGGCCTCTGACCTGAAAGCTTAATGCTTTTTCTTTTTCCATAAATTCTACATGTCCTGTTGAATGTCTCGAGCATATTCTGCTTTTTTTTGCCAGCATCCAGTTTTTTTGCTTTTTAATTAGTGTTTCTAAAATAAACAAGACGGTCCTTTACTTCATTTGCTCTCTGCTACAACTAGTGTGCTGATTGGTTGCCATGTTGAACAATAGGGTCAAAAATAATTTACTAGCTTTGAAGTATTTTGGTATGTCTTGATAATCTTTCTTCATCAACTTGCTGTTTTGCTCCCCTGTAATGATAGGTATAAAGGTGGAAAACAACAGCCAATATCAATGAGTGGCATCTGGCCTCTGAATCAGACTACTGAGACTCAAGTCCCATATCAAAGCCTTGAGCTGAAAAGGCTAGATTGGTTGTGAGGGAATGTTCGACGGGGAATGAAATGTTAAACTCAGATCCCACCTGCTCTCCGGTGTGGTCATAAGATCCCATGATATTTTGAATAAGGGCAAATGAATTTCCCTTCCTGTCCTAGTCAATATCCCTCAACAGCACTTAAAATGGGTTATCTGGTGATAACCATTGCAAGGAGGTGCTGGTATAACTTGTGAAAGGTGCTATGCTAATGCAAGGCTTTGTTTCTTTTTCCTTTTCTCTCTACGTCGAGAGTGGTTGATACCTGGGATGTGCTGCCAGAGGTGGTGGTGCAATCAGAAACAAATTTAAGAGGCATTTAGGCAAGGCATAAAAGGGTACGATCCTAATGCGGGCAAATGGGCCCATTTCTGTGCTGTACAACGGTCTTTGACTTCTCATTGACTTCATCTCGAATACCTGCTCAGGATTGGGTAGTGTATAATTCAATTTACAGTCATAACAAAGGCCATTGTATCCTGACTAATTTCTAAATGAATAGATGTGGCTTGTTTCCAAGGGTAATCCTTTTTCGTCATATTTCAGCAGTTTTAACTTGTGTGATGATTCAGATTCATTTTCAGTTATTAGTGTGAAACTAGTGAGGACCGTGGGAGAAAAAGGGTTCCTTTTTATGTTCTAGCTACTTGAAACATTCCAAATCAAGACAGAAATTTTCCTATTGCATTTGTGCTCTTTTTAATGCAGGGACCCCCTAATCATAAATTTATTGATGTTATACCATAGGGAACCAGCACTCCTATTAGAAATGTGGATGCACTTTCTCATACCTGGAAGTGCAGTTTGTTAATAGAGATTCACATATTTATTTGTTTTGACCTCTTGCATCTTGGTTTTGACACATCCATTAGGTTTACAGATGCCAGACCATTGATTCATTCAAAGAAAATCAAAAAAAAATCTGCAGATCCTGGTAATCTGAAACAAAAAGCAGAAAGTGTTGGAAATGCCCAGCAAGTCAGGCAGTATCTACGGAAAGAGAAACTGAATTAACATTTTGGGTCAGACCTTGTGAGTCAGGTGGCAAGAGATTGGGTGGGGGAGGGGAGCTGTGAAAACCCAGAGCCTTTTAGGTGCAGGATCATGATTGGTATGCTGGAGCGTAGCCAGAAAGATCAAAGATAAACAGGAGGCTACCTTCCCAGAGTGCCACTTCAGTGCAGCATCAGGGGAAAAAAAAAGTTGCATTGGAGTTCCCAACGATCATCATTCTGGGGACTGAGGTCCGTGTAAGTTCCCCAACAGTTCTCGAAAGAGAGCATTGGACTGGGATTGACATTATCGTGTGTGTGACAGATGTGGAGATTACACAAAGATGCTTTATGTGGGGAATTGCCCATTCAACTTTCCAAAGTTACATGGAGATGGTCATTATTGTGATTCACTCTGGGCAAAGTCAATTGTCAGTTGTACATCATCCCCTTACTGATTTATTCAGGATCTAATCATTAAAAGGAAAGGATCTTCTAAAAGCAATGGAGCTGATTTTGATGATGTTGGTATATGAGGGCCTCAAAATATCAATACTAATTTTACTACCACTGTATAATAGGCAAGTATTTTAAAAGGCAACTACCCCTGGGGGTCTAAAGTGTTTGTTTATAGATCCCTTTTAAAATGGGTTAACAGCATTAAT
>JARFYF010000118.1:14491833-14507181 GCA_030265395.1 Rhina ancylostomus | reverse complement strand
TAGTCGCCTCATTATAGGAAAGATGCGGAAGCTTTAGAGAAGGTGTAGAGGAGATTAACCAGGATGCTGCCTGATTTAGAGAGCGTCTTGTGAGGAAGCCTGAGGTTGAGTGATCGAGGGCTTTTCTCTTTGGAGAGGAGGATGAGAGGTGACTTGTAGAAGATGATAAGATGCACAGATCGCGTGGACAATCAGAAACTTTTTCCCAGGGAAAAATGGCTACCACGAGGGGGCATCATTTTAAGGTGCTTGGAGGAATGTCTTGGTATTGGTATTGGTTTATTATTGTCACTTATACCGAGGTACAGTGAAAAAACTTTTCTTTCATACCGTTCGTACAGATCATAGAATATAGAACACTACAGCACAATACATGCCCTTCGGCTCACAATGTTGTATCGACATTTTATCCTGTTCTAAGATCTATCTACCCCTTCCCTCCCTCACAGCCCCTATTTTTCTATCAGTCCCGTGTCGACCTAAGAGTCTCTTAAATGTCCCTAATGCATCTTCCCCCACAACTTCTGCCAGCAGTGCTTTCCACGCACCCACCACTCTATGTGAAAAACTTACCCCTGACATCCCCCTTATAGTTTCCTCCAATCGCCTTAAAATTATGTCCCGTGTTATCCATTGTCGCACTGGGAAAAAGTCTCTAACTGTCCACTCGATCTATGCCTCTAATCATCTTGTACACCTCTATAAAGTCACCTGGCATCCTTCTTCTCTCCAAAGAAAAAAGCCCTTGCTCGCCCAAACTATCTTCATAAGATATGCTCTCCAATCTAGGCAACATTCTAGTAAATCTCCTCTGCACCCTCTCTCAAGCTTCCACATCCTTTCTATAATGAGGAGACCAGAACTGAACACAATACTCCAAGTGTGTTCTGACCAGAGTTCTACAGAGCTGCAACATCACCTTGTGGCTCTTGAACTCAATACCCAGACTAATGAAGGCCACCACTACCTACGCCTTCTTAACAATCCCATAGACCTGCGTGGAAACCTTGAGTGATCTATGGATATAGACCACAAGATCTCTCTGTTCCTCCACACTGCTGAGAATCCTGCCATTAACCTTGTACTCCGCATTCAAATTTGATCTCCCGAAGTGTATCACTTCACATTTATCCTGTTGTAATCTACAGCAACCTTCTACACTATCCACAACACCACCAACCTTTGTATCATCAACAAACTTACTAACCTACTCTTCCACATCCTCATCCAGGTCATTTATAAAACTCACAAAGAGCAAGGGTCCCAGAACAGATCCATGCGGAACAACACTGGTTTACGACCTTCAGGCAGAATATGTTCCATCTACCACCACCCTCTATCTTCTACTGGCGAGCCAATTCTGACTCCATGCATCCAAGTTTCCCTGAAACCCGTGCCTTCTGACTTTCTGCCTAAGCCTTCCATGAAGTACGTTATCAAACGCCTTACTAAAATCCATGTACGCCACATCCACTACTCTACTTTCATCTATGTGCTTTGTCACATCCTCAAAGATCAATTCTTTACAGTGCATTGAGGTAGTACAGCGTGCATTGAAGTAGTGCAGGGTAAAAACAATAACAGAATAGAGAGTAAAATGTTACAGCTACATGGAAGTATATTGCAGGTAGACAATAAAGTGCAAGGTCAAACAATATAGATTGTGATGTCAAGAGTCCATCTCATCGTATAAGCGAACCGTTCAATAGCCTTACCACCCTGGGATGAAAGCTGTCCTTGAGCCTAGTGGTATGTGCCTTCAGGGTCCTGTACCTTCTGTCTGATGGGAGAGGAGAGAAGAGAGAATGACCGGGATGGGTGTGGTCTTTGATTATGTTGGCTGCTTCACCAAGGCAGCGAGAGGTATAGACAGAGTCAATGGAGAGAGAATGCTTTCCGTGATTGGCTGGTTGGTGTCCACAACTCTCTACAACTTCTTACGGTCCTGAGCAGAGCAGTTGACACCCCAATCCGTGATGCATCCGAATAGGATGCTTTCTATGGTGCATCGATAAAAATTGGTGAGGGTCAGTGGGAACATGCCGAATTTTCTTATCCTTCTGAGAAAAGATTGAGGTCACATGGAGATAACAATCTAGTAAGTGGAATGATCTCACATAGAATCATATGGCAGAGAAATGGGCTCTTACTGCCCCCCTTGTCCATGCCAGCCCTGATGCCTATCTTACATTAATCCTATTTGTCCACGTTAGGCTGGTATCCCTTTACACCTTTCCCATCCAAGTATCTGTCCAAGTACCTTTCAAATGCTTACCCTTGAGATCTTCTTTAAGTTTCTTCCTTTCACCTTAAACCTCTGTGCCCTCTAGTTCTCACAGATGCTGCTTGACCTGCTGACTTCCTCCAGAAAATTGTTTGTTGCTCAAGATTACAGGATCTGCATTCTCTTGTGTCTCTTGTGAAACTAGAATTTAGTTCTAGTCTCCTATGCCTTGGGAAAAAGATTCTGACTATCTATCCTACCTGTGTCCCTCATAATTTTATAACCACTATAAGGTCACCCCTCAGCCTCCAATGCTGCAGTGAGAATGAACCTGCTATGTCCAAACTCTCTTTGCAACTAACGCCTTCCATTCCAGGCAACATCGTGGTGAATCTCTTCTGCACTCTCTATTGTTACTGCATCCTGTAGTGTAGCGACCAGAACTGTGCACAAATGCTCCCAGTGCAGTCTAATCAACGTTTTGCACAGCTGCAACATGATGTCCCAACTCTTATATTCAATGCCTTGGCTTATGAGGGCAAGTGTACCAAATGCCGCCTTCACTACCCTGTCTACTTGTATCACTACTTTCAGGGAGCTAGGGATTTGCACCCCAATGTCTCTCTGTACATCAATGCTCTCAAGGTCTCTGCTATTTACTCTTGATATCCTGCCAGGATTTGACCTCCTAAAGTGCATCACCTCACACTTGTCTGGATTAAATTCCATCTGCTCTGCCCAATTTTCCAGCTGATCTTTGTTGTGCTGTATCCTTAGGTGACCTGCTTTACTGCCTTGTAATGTGAATGGTGATTATATGAATGTTCTGTTTTATATATTTACAAATATTTGGGGAAAAAAGATTAGGAATGGGAACATTGTTGGCTTTGCCAGTGATATCCATAGCCTGTGAATGAATAAATAGAAGGAGAATGGAAAAATATACACTTGCCTGGAGCTTCGGCAACATTCAAGGAGCTCAACACTTAAGAAAGCAGCCTACTTGATTGTACCTCATTTATCATCCTGAACACTTACATTCTCCACCGTGGCAGCCACATTCACCTTCTCCGAGATCCACCGTAATAACTTGACAAGGCTTCTTTTCTGGAGTTTAACCTTTTCCTCCCACCCCTCCCCTTCCCAGTATCTCCCGCCAACCCTTTCACAACTGGGCCTTTCACCTCCACAACGTCTGGGACCGCTCAATGTTGAAGTTTCTTTGAATTTACAAAAGCGGAAGAATACATCTGATTGGAATACACAAAAGGAGGAAAAATCTTTTATTTAAATATAAGAATAACTGAAAATGTGCATTTAACAAGCCATCAACACAGCCACAGGACACTTGGCAGCAAGTCCCAACACTTAGCACCCCTATTTTTCACTGCTTGGCCTTTTTGTAGCATGGTTAGCATTATAATGGTTAACCTGTTCCATATACTGATCAGAAACTAACACAGATAAGAAGTAATGGGCTGAAAATCAACACAATAGTGTGTTTTCTCTTATTCCCAAAGTCCTCTCTAGGTCACTCACATTTTCTCTCTCTCGCGCTCTCTCTCTCTCCATTTCCTGAGTGACTGTGTACGAATTAATGGGCATTGACAACCTTTTTGAAATTCTGCCAAGTAAGTATTAGTCATCTGAATCTGGGGTACAAGTAAGGTGGTCCAGCAGTGAATATCATCATATCAAATGATCCAACTGCAACAAATTCACTAGTTCCAGTGGGAAATCAGGAGCAAGGAGTTTGGCTCAAGTTTTTCTCACTTTATTCCGAGGTTTCACTGACCGATAATAACAGCCCCGGTACTGCAACTTCTGAGCAATCAGACTTTTCTGGTTTGGACTTGTAACTACTCTCATGTATGAAGATCCTTGGAAAGGCTAGTATATAAGAAACTAGATAAATGGAATATGTTGGTGGGCAATTTGCAAAAAAATAATTGGAGAAACTATTGGCATGGAATTGAGCTAGGAATTTGAATATTCCCAAAATAAGCATGGCCCAAAGGATGCATTACATTAGACTTCAGACCTAATTATCATGGAGCTGTGGTGGGCAGTGGCCTGGATAGGTTGAATGTGGAATTTGGAAAAGCACCTTGCATACTTGGCTACCAGCTGTGTTTAGCGTGATGAAACGTAATGCAGTGGGTTCATTAGAAAGTGCTACTGAATGAAGTCTTGTTTCAGGCAGGAGCCCCAGATGCCGAGTTTTTTTTTCTTTTGCCTACAGCAATGTTGCAGACTTTACTTCCAGCTTACAATGGGCACCTGTGATTTCTTACACGCCAGACCTGGAGGCTTAGGATGCCCACAAAGCAAGCAGTGCCTTGTTGAATATCTAAGCCAAAGAATGGAGGATGTCTTCGGATCAATAATGGCAATTTAGTTAATACATTTTCTTCCTTTTCCAATCACAGGCCAGAATTGAGTTCATGGCACCCGAGTCTTCACCTGCTTCCAATGGTGTACAACAGGCAGAGGAGAAGGCATCTTGGGATCCCACAAAAGGTTAGTGCTGTTCAAGTGTGGAAACAAGTTGGAGGAGGGTGCGGGACAAGAGGAAAGGGCAGGAATGAAAAGAAATTAATGTAATCATTCCTGCCCTCTTTGGTGTTATGCTAGGAAAAGGAAAATAACTCAGTCTGGCCATTAAGTGAGGAAAAGTGTGCATTTACACTATGCCTTCCCCATATGTGAATTGTACAGAGTGAGACTGTGCAAAACAATTACCACTCTTGGAAATAAAAGGAGTCACAGCTGACGTAGCCATGTTGCCAAGGAGAGACGTGCCTAGAAAGAGAATTCTCCCCCCCATATTTGGTACATTGAAACCGACATTGTTTGTAGCACTAATCCCAAGCTGAGCTGGTCTCTTGCTTCTGTTTACTTCCGATAAGAAGTGTTAAAACCTGAGCAGCATATTGTACAGGCATTGCCGCTTGCTGGACGGGCAGGACCAATATTAACAAGAGATGGGTCAACATTTTTAAAGTGATCCCTTCATGGCAGCCTCAGTTGCCATGGAAATGAGTTCAAATTGGGGTGGAAGTGGGGAGAAATAGCAGAAATTGAAGTGAGGTGGGGATAAATTTCAAAATGTCGAAGGGATGTGAGGAGGAATATCGGAGTGGTGGGGTAATGGTACATGGGTCTCTTGGGGAGACCTTCCTCCACCCCAAGTGGGGAGAAGGCTGATTGCACCCTAAGGCTGACATGATCAGCAGAAGCTCTTGGGTAGCGGGTCAACTGATTTTTGAACTGCAGCTTGCTCTGCACTGATGGCTGCTGGTGAAAAGCTCTTGTATAAGTAAGGAACTGTAATGCTATATTCTGTATTCTGTCATTTCTTTTCCCTTGTGCTACCTTGATGTACTTATGTTTTGAAATGATCTGTATGGAGGCATGAAAAACTAATTTTTTTTACTGTACCTCAGTACACGTAACAATAATATTCCAATTCCAAAAATAAAAATTACCGGGAATGGTTTTTAACATAGAAATGATATCCTGGGGCATACTAAATCACACATTGCTCCTAACTTTCAGTGTGATGTATTCCTTGTTGAACTGTGAGTTAACATGTCAGAAGGTACAACCTTTTGATCCGGTTGTTATCAGCATGTAATGAATGGGAAGTGTACACACTTTGGGGCAAATGTAATGATTAAGTGTCACCCCATTCTAGGGTGTATTGCAATAGGAAGTGCCCAGTTCAATTTTCAAATGGTGGGACTGCAACAGCAAAAAGGCACAATTTAAAGCATGCATTGTGTTATGTACGATTATACATAAACTAGTGGCCCAATGTGTCCATTTTCTAAGTGCCAGTCTCTGTTAATCATGTGCAATTCATGCAATTAGTTGGTAGACTTAACAACCTATCAAACAAAATTAACGACAAATGCAATACCTATCCAGCATAGAAATAAGTAAAACATTCTGGGGAAAAAATAATAATACTTAGTAAATTATTTGTTAATGTATTTGAAAAGCAAATGACAGGCTTATGTTATTTGAATATCAAATGAGAGTTGCTTCTTTCACTTGTTTAGTTGTTAGTCCTGCCCATTGCATTCATCTTCCTGTTCTCTTACCCAGTATATTCTGTACTCCCTGCATACATTATGGTGCAATAATGTGGAGCTGGATGTCAGGATTGTCACAATTGGCAACTGACAGTTTTGTATACATTACTCTTTAGCAGTGTGTGTTTTTGTGTGAAATTATGAAGTATATTAGCTGGTTATGGAAAAAAAACATTAATATCAGAAAAGCACAAAGTATTGGTGCGTTAAATAGGGAAATAGCATTTGGGAAATGTAACTTTTTAATCCTTTGTTAAATATAGTAATATATAAATTGAAAACAAAGTCAGATTTGTTTCAATAGTGTATTTAATATTTGAGCCATACAAAGTTAATTGGGTGACATGTCACTGCCTGGATAACAGTAGGGGAACAACTAATGATCTTAATGCAGCACGCAAAAATGATCAGCTAATTCCTTTGCTCCTGATTAATATCCAGTAGTTTACATGCAGTACGTGGTGAAGATCGATTCAGGCTCAGATATACTGTGATATAGTGAGACAGCTTAATTTTTGTAGTCTGAGTTTATAATTGAGGGGTGTTGAATG
This sequence comes from Rhina ancylostomus, assembly GCA_030265395.1. Taxonomy (NCBI): domain Eukaryota; kingdom Metazoa; phylum Chordata; class Chondrichthyes; order Rhinopristiformes; family Rhinidae; genus Rhina; species Rhina ancylostomus. The sequence goes on along the minus strand of JARFYF010000118.1, from coordinate 14,500,309 downwards.
TGAAATCGTATGCCGATCAGATCAGGCAGCTGAATTCCAGTCAATGTCAATACTAACAGGTAAGCAAAAAGCTAGGTGGGGCATTTCTCGGTGGTAAAAAACAAAGCCAACATTTTGCATTAAGGGAATAGATGCAATAATAGTCTGTCTGTCAAAATCCATTTATGAAAATAATTGTTGCGCATTGAGCTTGCTTTACTTGGCATCTGTTATTGATCTTTGCTTTCTAAGGATATATTGTAATGTAGAAAAAAAAATTGATTTCAGAATTGTCTGTAAGTAGTTACTTTCTCCAGAGTTGGGCTTTGAGTTGTTTAAGAGATATTACCATCATCAAGTTTTAAAAGGATATTGCAGAGAGTTAAGAGTTGTTATTTAATCGATTACCCTTCATTTAAAACAACATGTGGATGGAACTGATAAGGTCAGTATTGTTCAGCGATGGACTTGATGTGTTGGAAACCCCTTTTCCATCTGACAGATCTGGAACTGTAATGGGTCATTATCTGTCGTTTCAATGGGAATAATTTTCTCCTTTAGGATAATAATTTTATGGGCAGGTCAACTGTTACAGAAGTTGCACATTATGCAGTCTCCGATTTATTGGTTGTGCAATGAAAATAATGGGTGGAGTTCAGTCTCAGAACACCTGATCTTGTGAGACTTTACGCAAGCTCTCTAATCTAGGCTAGGTAATGGGCAGCACCTCCCACACTTGTGACTTCAACCACCATGAAGAACAAGGGCAGCAGACGCTTGGGATGACCACTAATTGGAGGTTTCCAACCATTATCCTGACTTTGAGATACATTACTATTCCTTCATCGTTGCTGGGTCTAAGTTCTGGAACTTCCTCCTCACAGTCCTGAAGGATTACCTTCACCAGAAGAACTGCATTAGTTCAAGGAAGTGGCTCACTATCACTTTCTCAACAGCAATTAAGTATTGGTAGTAAATGTTAGCCTGCTTGTGGTGCCTACAAAATGTATTCAAAAATAGAAGTCTGACCAAGGTCACTTTGTAATTAGAATAGAAATAGATTAAAATAGAACAATTGAGCAATCAAACAATCAAAGAATCTCCTGTTTCTTGGGCATAGCGTCTTCCTGCTCATCAAAATAACCTTGGTGCACAAGTGGAGATTGTTGATATACAGGATGGAAAGTATTCTTAATATTTTATAGCAGGACAAAAAGTATCAGGTTTCATCAGATAGACATTCATCTGGTCACTTGAGATTGATAACTGTTACTTTCTGGAGGTTGTTGAATACTGTTAAATATTGTGGAGAGTGTTGAAATTTGTCCCTTTTTCCAAAGCTTCTTAAGCTTTTGTCCAGGTTGATTTTCCTGTTGATAAAACACATTGTGTTTGGTTAATACAACTTTAATCTCATCTTTAACATGTAATTATCTATTGTAATATTTAGATGACATTACTATTATTTTAATTATCAAACTGGTACAAACCATTCAGCCGAATGTTGCCTTTTTAAGGATGTCAATGATGTAATGTAACTCAGTTCAGCCTTCCTGGCAACTGCTTAACCAAAATCTGACTTGTGAAATGTTTTCATTTTAACCTGCATTCATGCAAAGTTTAGGGGATTTCCAAACAATATTATTTTCTTTAAAAACCATACTGAAGCTGATTAATGGAAAGTTTCTACAGCTCGATAATAATGGAAGGAAATGCAAGTCAGCTAAAGTGTCCCGAACCAACCATATTTTAACAGCCGAAATAAAAATCTGAAGAATTCACAATAGGGTTAAAACAGTACAAGATGAATCAAGAAATAAAGAATAGAGGATACCTAAAGATCTGTGGATTGTAGAAGTTATAAAGATGAATATATTCTTTAGATCTTGGAAAGCAATGAATGGGTGAAGGTCCAACATATTGATTTTAACACAGAGGGAGGGTTGTTGCAGATCATGTGAGATGGCAGCTGTGGAAGTTAGAAGGAAGGGAAGAGAAAATATCAATGAAGTGCCAGCTCTGATAGAGGAACGCAAGATAAGTTGACTGTAGAGGATGTATATTGCTTGTGATCAAACCCAGAACTGACCAAATGCCTAAGCTATGATTGACATCCAATTACTCCTGAGAGGCCAAAGGTGATTCCACTGAACAACTACCAATGATCATCACTTGGGATGTAATGATGGCATTTCTTTCTTTCTTTCTCACTCCTTCCTGTTATCTCAGTAAATTAGAACTAAATATGAAGTCAAGATAACTATGCTTTTAGATCAAGGTGGCAAGAATAGAGCAGATTTGATTTCAGTGGAATGGGAAAAGTCAAAGGAAAGAAATTAAATCAGGAGCAAGGTTAATTGGAGGCATGAGATGGAGGGTGTTGGAGATGATGGATGGTTGCACCTTGAACAGCTGTGGCTAAATGCCCATTTAACTTGAATATACTTGATGGTTAACAATGGATCCGATACATAACTGAGAACCTCATCATGAATGTTTATAGTGTATTTCAGAAGCATAAAACATGTTCAAGCAGTACAGTGCTGACAATAATGAAAGAATAATAGCAGTTCTACAAGAAAACATATTGGGCAACCATACTCTAAAAGATTGCAAACCTTCCCCTATTTTCAATCTTTGACCACCTATCCTGAACATTCTGTTGTGGACTCCAAAAACGTTAGAAAGTTTCATGATGACCTTATGGATTTAATCTGAATATATGAAAGGGCTCAAGAAAAAAATGGATAAACCCATTAAAGCTCAATCAACTCTTCAGATGATATTGAATCCAATCACTAGTAATGCTAACTACTGGAGGAGTCAACAAAGAAAAACTGCTTGCAGTGTCATGATATTCATTCTTATCATGGCTAAATACAGGGCAACAACTCTTCCACCCTGTCCCTATATTGTGGCCTTGACCCAATCTCATACTCTCTAATGTACTTGAAGTGAAATAATCGCCTGCACTAGTATAACATATTTCCATTGCCTAGTGATATATCCTATGGGCTTTCTGTGAGATGCAAATTTGTGATGTGGGTCTGCTCCCACTAGGAACCGAGCTGGGACTGTCATTTCACATAGAGTCCCCAATAGACACATGGATTTTTATAGCTTGTGACTCATCTGGTTTTGCAGTCCAGTGTAGAGTTACAATATTATCTTGCTTAATTGATAAATGACTTGGTAGCTTTGTGCCAAAGAGAACAAGATAAGGAGCCAAGAAAATATTGTACAATCCATTTCATAAGCATCTTCACTTCACATCTCATTCTGTAGGTAAAAATTTTTACACCATACACTCTCTCAACCTATTCTATCTTCGATGGAAGTAAATAGTAGGTGATAAGGCCCACAATTTGGGACCATTCTGTATTTTGAAAAATCAGAACAGATTAAAAATTTAATTGGAAAAATATTTAAATGTTGATTTTCAGCTAGAATATATCTTTGTATACTGTTTATATAATCAAAATGATTTTTAAATCAGGAAATATCAAAAATGATGAAATTGAAAGTCAGCAAAGCAACACTGAAATAACAGAGAACCTGAACTGGGACATCCCCTACTCCGAGTCTCTGATGGCAGCCCAGAAGGCAGAGGAACCCAGGACCAACTGTACGAAGAGGCCCAGCAGCACAACATTACCTGTAAGTGAGAAGGCTAGTTAAACTGCTGCATCAAACAAGTTCAATTGCAGATGTGCTGACTCACATTAAATGTGAGGCCTGTGTGAGCTAAGGCTGTATCTAAAACCAACCTTCAACTCAAAGCCAGATGCCTAAACCGAGCTCCTACTGAGAGCTACATGCAAATACCAAAAATAAACTTGAAACTGTCTCTCTTTTCAGTGAATGAAAGATGAATGTTTTTTTCTCTCTTTGTGAAATTCCCTGCTCATACATTTTGAACACTTTGTTTTAAATAAAAACAGAAAAAAAATGAAAATCAAAAATCTGCACATGCTGGAAATCCACAATAAAAACAGAAATGCTAGAAGTAATCAGCTGGTGAGGCATTATTTGTGGAAAGAGAAACAAAATGAACATTTTGCGTCAAAAACCCTTCATCAGAACAGTTCTGTTGAAGGGTCTTTGACTTGTAATATCTCTTTGCACAGTTGCTGGCAGACCTGCTGACCCCTGAACATTATTCTGTCAAAGGAGTTAGGAATTTGGGAAGTTCACTAATTGTGTGGATCTGTTTCGTTTTCAGAAATTCACCATTCCGAAAGACAGACTGGGTTTAACACGGATTGGGGATCTGTCCTGTCAGGATATGAAAAAGATCCATAACCTTGCTCTCATAGAGATAACAACATTTTATGACGCACTGGGATTAGAACTGAAGAGGAACAGGCCTGTGAGGGTTAAGGTGAAGGGTAAGTTTGCTGTGATACTCCCTTTCTCTTCCCTGTATTGCATAGAGACAAATAGTATGTCTGAGGTTACAAAACCCTAGGGTTTCATGATTTTATTACTGCTATCAATACATTGTCTTTGGCAATCGTTTTGCATCTCTGTAGCACTGAGCGCTGTGTTCCAGTGAAGTAGCAAAGAAATTGAAGTGACATCATCAAATGCAGTCTCTAGAAATGTGAAAAGAGACTGAGAGAATATTTAAAGACAGGAATGAGAATAAAACTCCCTTGAAATCCTTCTGTCTGGGAATCTACTTGCTCCATTATTGCACCTTTGAGTGTCATTAAAGGTTTTTACATTTTGCTGGTAGATTTAAGAAAAATAGAACAAATTAAGGCTTGCTTTTACGCAGCTGTTCTGATGGCCTTGGAGTCCCAAAGTGCTTTATGGCCAATGAAATCTTGAAATGATGCTATGGTGGTAGACAATTTTACACAGAGCATGCTCCAAAAAACATCTGTTTCTGGGAGACTGACTGAGGGTTAATTATTGATCAGGATTTGGGGTAATTCTCTTTTTTTCTTTGAAATAGTGTCATGGGGTACATTATGTACATTGGCAGGGCAGATGGGACCTTGTTTTAATGTCTCATCCAACTGACGGCAGTACAGACAATGTAACACTCCTCGTGAGCTATATTGGCTATCTAGATATTTTATGCTAAAGTCTTAGGGTTGAAACTTTTTGGTTCAGAAGTTGATAAACCAAAATGAAATAACCACAAATTATATTTTTTAGGAAATGTTGGTGAAGGAATCAAATAAATTTAAAGATATACTAATAGTCGTTTTAAATGCGGATAAGTGGGACTAGTACACTGGTCAACATGGACGTGATGGCCTGAAGGGCCTGATTCTGTGCTGTACGACAGGGTGCAGAAAAGATTCACGAGGATGTTACTTGGACTGGACTGCTTGAGTTATGGAGAAAGGCTGGGACTCTTTTCCCTGGAGTGTATTAGGTTGAGGGATGACCTTATGGAGATTTAATAAAATCATGAGGGGCGTCAATAAGGTGGATGGGCACAGTCTTTTTTCCAATGGTAGGGGTATCGAAAACTCGAGGACATAGCTTTAAGGTGAGAGGAGAATGATTTAAAAGGGACCTGAGGGGAAATATTTTAACACAGAGGGTGGTGGGTATTAGAATGAGCTGCCTGAGGAAGCTGTAGAGGTGGGTACAATTACAAGGTTTAAAAGACATTTAGACAGGTACGTGGATAGAAAAGGTCCAGAGAGATGTGGGCCAAACGCAAACAAATGGGGCGAGCTCAGACAGATTTCTTGATCGGCATGGACGAGTTGGGTTGAAGGGCCTGTTTCTGTGCTGCATAACTCTATGACTCTGTAACTCTATTTTTAAAAATAAAGTACTGATAGTTGTTTCAAAAAGATTTTGATTTTTGTTACAGAATCTGGCCTCTTTGGTGTCCCTCTCACAACCTTGCTTGAAAATGATCAAAAGAAAGTTCCAGGAACAAAAATTCCTCTCATCTTTCAAAAAGTAAGTGCAATAGATTGGAGAGAAATGCCCGATTGGAGCCAGATTTAACATACGCTTGCTGAGTTGGCAGTGTTGCAAAGGATAGTGAGGAGGCACAAAGTGCATATGGCATGTAATCAGACCTCAAGCATGAAGACGTGCTGTAGATCACAGAAACGCAGACCAATCAGTGACTGAAGAATAAATATAATATCTTCTGAATGAGCAGAGAGGATTGACTTTGCAGGTTGGGTTTTAGGTTGTGAATTACTGTCAAAGGTATCTTTGCATGTGTTCTGGACAGGCTCCCACTGAGAAAGAGTTGCTGGAGAATGTTGTAGTTTAAATCCCTCCTGATGATCATCTTGGCTCTAAATCAGCAACCACTTCCTCTGCTCAGCTGGCCCAGTGTGTGGTGGAAAGGGCACTAATGTTTCGATGCCTGAGGCACTAATCCAACAGGAGTCCACATTGTTTTTAAGTCACCGTAATCCTGGTTTAACATTGAGAAACAAAGGATGACAGATGCTGGAATCTAGATAAAAAACACTATGATGCTGGAGGAACTCAGCAGATCAGGCAGCAGCCGTGGAGAAAAGCAGGTGGTCAACATTTTGGGTCAGGACCCTTCTTCAGGACTGAAGATAGGAAAAGGGGAAGCCCAATATTAAGGAGGGAAAAGCAGAGCAGTGATAGGTGGACAAAATAGGGGAGGCAGGGTGGGCACAAGGTGGTGACAGGTAGATGCAAGTACGAGATAGTGATAGGCAGGTGCGGGGAGGAGGGGAGAGCAGATCCACTGGGGCATGGGTCAAAGGTAAGGAGAGAAAGGAAAAAAGGGGAGAACAAAAGAGAGATAGGCTACAAAAGGGAAGAAGAGAAGAAGCACGGTGGGGGGAGGGTATGGTGAAGTGGGTGGGGATTACTTAAAGTGGGAGAATTCAATGTTCATGCCATTAGGATGCAAGGTTCCCAGATGGAAAATGAGATGATGTTCCTCCAGTTTGCCCTTGGAATTCTCCTGGCAGTGGAAGAGGCCAAGGACTGATAAGGGTCCTGACCCAAAACATTGACCACCTGCTTTTCTCCACGGAATCTGCCTAACCTGCTGAGTTCCTCTAGCATCATAGTGTTGATAAGCATGTTTTTTTCACATTTCCAGCCATAAAGCATTTGTAGTTTAACAAAAGGAATCATTTTATTTAGGCAACATCAGACAAATGTCAAAAAGTTTGCATTTTCAGCACAAGAAAGTAACGCTGCAACAAGTGTTGTCAATGTTGGGGAACTGAATCGGTCAAATGATTCAGTACAATTTAAGTATTTGCCAACCTGTATTGTGGGGAAGTACATAATGCAAGACAAAAAAAGATTATAGACTTAATTTAACATTACTGTAAACATTATTACAGTGACAGATAGTATTAAGTTTGTCATCTCATATCAAAGAACAAATCAAATCCAAACCCTGCAAGCTTAAGTTTGCTGCAAGTAACCAATGAGAAGAAATTATTGCACTTGTATTTAAAATTGTTTAAACATTGTTAAATTTTAATTATTGCACAAAGGCAAAGATGTTTGCATTTGGCAACATAGGTCAGTTGAGAAATTAAACAGTCTCCATCAATGTAACTTGAAAAAATATCACTTCCCAAACACAACTACCCACATTTCATTTTCCATTATGCAAAGTGCTCAATGAGCTAACTGCTTTCACCCAAGAGGCACTTCATCAGCCTTTTCAAAAAGAGGCTTTTGAACATTTATCTTTAACAAAGAAATTTTAAAATTTCTGAATATACTTAAAAAATGTAAAAAGAAAAAAAATTAAAAATAAAAGTTGAAACTAAAAACATTTAACTAAGAAAAAGTGAAAGGTAAAAATGAAAAACAAAAAGGAAAACACCAAAAGCAAAAGTAAAAGAAAAAAGTAAAAGTAAAAAAAAGTAAAAGTAAAAAGAAAGCAAAAGAGAAAGAAAGATATGAAGACGTTTAAGTAAAAGAATAACAAAATAGAAATAAATAAAATAGACAACCTTATTCCAATAAATAGGGTCAGCAATTATAGCACAATCTTCAATGGCTTAAAACCAAGAGGTGGGATGTAAAGTTCATCTTCAGCACGTTAGCACTGCACCAATGACAAGTCTAGGCACAAAATGGGAGATCAAAATGGGAGCATCAAACTTCCAGCTCACCCAGCTTCCACATTTCAACAACACTCACGGAAGTTGAAATTAAAGCAGATGGTTGAATTACACAGTGAACAAAGACTGGGAAGAAATGAGTATAAAAAAAAGCCATAAGCAAAACTTGATGTAGTTTCCTGATCTCTCATAGAAATAGAACATAGAACAGTACAGCACAATACAGGCTCTTCAGCCCACAATGTTGTACCGACCTTTAAACCTTGCCTAAGACTATTTCACCCCTTCCTCCCACATATCCCTCTATTTTAAATTCCTCCATATGCTTAACTAGTAATCTGTTGAATTTGACCAATGTATCTACCTCCACCACTGCCCCAGGCAGCGCATTCCATGCCCCAACCACTCTCTGGGTAAAAAAACCTTCCTCTGATATCTCC
>JARFYF010000118.1:14431073-14448835 GCA_030265395.1 Rhina ancylostomus | reverse complement strand
CAGCTGCTGTAAGGGATCTGAACTCACACCTATGCATCATTAGCCCGTGCCTCTGAATTATTAAGTGACATAACCCTTTGCTGCTGAAGATTACACTGTGCATCCAGGTGGACGGAGAAGGAAATTCTGTTGATCCTTAGCAAGGGCAACACGGAGAGCACCAGGTGCGCTGCGCCTGTTGCTACCTCTTTCTCCTTAAGTATTTATTCATCAAGTTAGCCTGGCACAGTTCATCTGTTACAGCCTAACCTTCCAGTGTTTTGGTAGATTTGGACTTTACCTCTTTTTCTAAGCTGTTCCGGTGCTCTGGGTAGGACTTTCACGGTGAATGGTAGGGCCCTGGAGAGTGTTGCAGAACAGAGGGATCTAAGAGTATAAGTACAAGCTGAGCAGGATGGGGTATTGGCACTATAGGACATTGACACTTTTCAGGAACCAGGAACAGGCTCTGTTGATGGTAATGTATCGGCTGAACATTAAAGGAGATGAAGCCTTTTGTGTTTTACCCTTCAAGTATGCTTGCTCAGGGCTGGACAATGTCATTGGGTAGAGCCTGCTATGTTGACAGAACAGATAGACCTATCTTGCTGCCTCCTGGTGTCCATGGGGACTCTGAAATATTGGCTGGTTTTTAAAATTAGGGTGTTTCTAATAGTTAATGCAGGCACAGTTTGCAGACTGACTAAGATTATTCACAACACCTGTCACAGCATGGAAAGACATGAGGTTGAGAAATATTGCAGTCAGCCTTGCTTTTGGAATCTGGATAAGTTGGTGCTAAACTTTCCAGGGGTGGGAAAATCACCCTGTTATTGGAAATAATTAGTTAAATTACCATTTTGGTTGCTATGGAGGATTACAAATAAAGTGATTAAAAAAAAATCTTTTTCACACTCAACGGTATGGGCATCATTAGCAAGAGCAAGATGTAATTAACTCCCATCCACAATTTCCGTTGGGAAGATCATTTCTATCCTGGTTCTTTCCAAAGACTGCAACTGCCTGAGGATAAATTGGGAACATGAGGACAGGTGCAAGGCTCAAATGAATTTAATCATGGATCTTTTTTATAGGGAACTTCACAACTACCTGTGTAAAGCAGAACAAAACTTCTTTAACATTAAACATCATTTACCCAGTGCAGCAAATCCTGTGCCATCAAAGAACGAGCCCTCCTGAACAGCAGTGTAACACCTGCTCACAGTGAGGATGGAGACTGGCCTCTCCATGTCCAGGGGCTTGCTATTCAAGGTCACACCGCTAAGACAAGCAGGAATACTGTGTGTTGCCTGAGGAACAACAAAGAAACCAAACATACAGACAAAGAGATGAAAGTCTAATAATTCACATCAGATTGAAATTTCTTGAGCTTTTTCTCATTTAATGGGATTTAATGCCTTCCATAATGTTGCATTTAATGTGGTATAACTTGGACCAGGCAGAGACAATTGCAATGAGATTCCTTGTGTGTATTTCCTATTGCTGGTATTTCAGATAATAATAAGTAACAGGCTCTGCTGGGTCCCTCTAGGGCTTTATTCTTCAGCAGTCCAGGGCTGCTTAGAATAAATGGCTAAACCATTGCTTAAAAGCAGTGGTCAGCCTTTATGCCCAAACACAGGCAAACATTAACCCTTTAATGTCCCCTGAACCGACAAAACACGCTGACCATGAAGCAATTTATAGAAACAGTGACAGATTACCTAATGTCAATGACAGGTTCAACAGCACTGCTTTAGCAGAATTACTAATGTTTTCAACAGTCTTGGGTGAGTGAGAGAGTGCTACAGGGAAAAGATTTGATGTATGAATAGTGATATTTATTTGCTCTAAAGAATTCCACAAATCAACATGCAAATCTGTCTTAATGCAAGTTAGCCAGACTGTTATTAGTGTGGCCACCCTATCTTTAATGTGACATGTATGAGAATTATCATCCCCCCAATGGGGATGGTAACAATTTGCCAAGGCTTCTTCAAAAGCATTTCAAACCCATGATGTGGGATGGAGAGTGGATGACACTATGAACTCACTTGCCATCCTGCCTGGTAAATATATTGGTTATTCCTTCATTGCCATTGGAATCTCCAACTCAACAGCACTGCAGAGTATTTTCACCATCAGGCCTGCAGCTACTTCAGAAGGTGGTTCATCATCACCTACTCATGAACAATTAGGATTGGCTTTAAAAGCTGGTTTGGCAATGGTAACCATATCTTCAACTCCTTCATTTCAAGACGTTTGTCTACATTTTATGGAAAACAAGGGTTTTTCTCAACCTTTCAAAAGATACGCCCAAATTGGTCATAGAGTCAGATAGTTTATTTCCGTTCTATTGCTCAAAAACTCAAGTGCTCCTTACAGAGATCTGGGTGAGAGAGATGAGGGAGACAACAAACTCCATGAGCAATCCAATGGGAATCTTCCAGAATGGGTATATAGTTTGACAGGCACTAGTGTAAGCAGGGGAAAGGCTGTTGGTATCCAAGGCAGATGGTGCTCACCAAGCACATCTCCCTGAATGGGCCTAACCAGACATTCTGGCTAGGACTGGGACCTGCACATCTGCCCAAGATCATGGATGAAACTGACTCTTATTTTTAAGGCCTGTGATGCTGCTGCAGTTAAGTTTTTCATTGCACCTGTGCATACATGCCCTTGTGCATATGACAGTAACTTTAGAAGATAATATTTCCATTTAGCAGGAAAGAAGTTTGTTGTGCATACTGCACTGTAACAGGTACACAAACTAAATTGCCTCCATGTGCTGAGGCTTCTAGATTGGGAAGTTATCTTAGACGTGAACTGACCCTTCAACTTGTGACCACTGGAGTGTGACACAAACTTTCAACAGCTGGCTACTTACATCCATCAACCATTCATATCAACATTACTCTGAACTGCAACAATCTTAGTTAAATAGACTTAGCTGCAAGTGCCTGACTGCAGTACTAGACTGTCTCCTTTCTTTATTCCTGAGAGTTAGACAGTATTTTGTTATTCTTAGTTCGTGATCATTTTTGCTGAAGCATTGAATTTACAAATATAAACAAAAACTAGATGGTTTTATTAAAATTAGTCCCTTTCCTGGAATCCTGTTTCCATTTCCTGCATTGCTCTGCCACATCCTTCGTTAAGAAGGCAAGAGCACAGGATGGAGACATTGCAATGGATGCTGATAATGCTATTTCCTATATATGCTGAGGGACATTTTACCCTCCTTCCTTCCTCTGCCCCCTTTCCCTTCCTTGAACATATCCCAAAACACAGCTATTCAGCAGTCTTCCATGAAGAGCTGAATTCATATGGTATTATTTGCTTGTGTAGTCCTACATGGGACACTTTGTGAGATGATTTCTGGCTAATATTTAGTTTAGAATTATTTGGTTCTAACTGATAATAAAAAACACAACCCTGTCTGCAGAGGAATACCTGGCAAGTCATTTTTCTTCATTGATAAAACTATGTACCAGGAATAAATATCAACTACACAGAAATTATGTTTTCATTCATTTTCTTTAAGGATGTGACATCACTTCCAGAATGCCCATTCAGACTCCTGACCCTTCCTGCTTATTTGTGGAACACACTGGTTATTTGTGTGACAGTGGTCAAAAGGACCATGAGATTAAAAGTGCAGCCAGAAATAAGGCTGGCACAGTTGTGTAGTAGTTCACGCTGCTTCACAGCTCCAGGATCTTGTTTCGCTCCTGACACTGGGTGCTGTCTGTGTGAGTGGGTTTCAGCTGGAGGCTCCTGTTTCCTCCTGCATCCCAACGATATGCTGGTAGATTAAATGACTACCTATAAATTACCCCTTCGTGCCGGTAAAAGAATCAAAGGGGAGTAGATGGGCCACGTGACAGGGAATGGATTACTGGGAAAGGAGACTGATGGGAATGCTGGGAAGTGGTGGGCTGAATGGCCTCCTTCTGTGTTGTAATTACTAAACAAACACAGAATCAATCACATTAAAGGAAACATTTTGTCAAAGAAGTAACTAAGTTAAATAAAAACAGGTGATGCTGGAAATACTCATTTGGGAAAGCAACATCTGTGGAGAGAACTGAAATGTGAATTGCTTCTTTCTCCATAGATGCTGCTTGACTGATCCACTGAACAAGCCTGCAGTGGTTATTATTCCTGAGTTTGATTTAGCACTACTTTCTGGAGACAAAAAGCTAATGCACCTTTTTTAGTATGTTTTAATAACCAAAAATAGTTGATTTAATCAAACATTAATTAAAAATGAGAAAACATTCCAAAGGTAAAGCAAAAGTAAAAACCAAAAACATTCGAAGTCCCACTTAGAACATCCTACTCCCTTTGTACATGGCTCCTCAAGGGGAAAGTGGGGCCACTTCACATATTTATCAGTATTACTCATGATATGTCAGTACTGATAATGGCAAACAGGAGTAGCCTGCTAGCGAATGGACATTGAAGTTGTTCTTACATTTCCTATTTTCTTGGCTATGTAATCCAATGGCAAGCCTCCAAGATATAACTTTCCTTGCACATCCAGTGTGTTGCCATCGCCCAGAGCGGAACTGGATTCCTTCCCATCTACAGTAATCACACCTCTACGTTTTGCATATTCTGTTTTTACCTTTAAAGAGAAACATATAAAAAGTATAGAGAAGTAGAAGTAAAGAGATTCCATTGACCAAACCAGATGTACTATAATACTGATCTGTTTATATTTCATGTTCTCAGCATCTGCATTATTTTGGCTTTGTATAACCGCAGTTTCTTGCCATGGATGGTGAAAGCCTTTTTTTTTCCATTGCTTTACAGCTTTAAAACGGATTGCCTTCCAAATAACATACCTCATAGAGTGTGGTTTATCACTGGACCTAACTATTGCTGCCTCCTTTTACTCTCAATATGATCGCTTCTCGCAGAAGATCATTACTGGTTAGGCTTCACCTGACAACTAATAACAACTTGTATTTCTATACCAGCTTTAACATAGGAAACTATGGCAAGGTGCATTATTGAACAAAATTTAACATGTAGCCACAAGGGGAGTTATTAGGACAAAAGAAACAGTTTTTAAAGACAGTCCTGAATGAGGAAACCTAGAAATCCTGAAAGGTTTAGGACAGTGGGTGGTTTACATCTGATGTTCCTTTATTGATTTAGGAATACTCCACAGAGTATTTCATGAAGTTCTATCACTTGTCTGTCATAACTTCACTGGAAGAGCTTACAATGGCTCAGAAGGCTCTCTGTAGCTCTGCCCCTGAAATTAGACCAAATAAGGAAACCCTAGTAAAAATTCTCCAATTTTAATTTGGTAGGGAGGAGACTGTAAAAGGATTTACTTGAAGTTCACAAAATTAGAGAGGCTGAATCGGAAGGATAAGAGGGGATTGAAGAGAAACTTTTTAACTAGGTGGGAGGAACTCCTTGTGGGACCAGAAGTGTCCCACTGACTCCATCAATAATGTAACTGACCCACTTGGGAGAAAGCTCTAGCCCAGCATTCAACATGCTCAGAAGTGCTAGCTGCCCGTGGTGGTGGGACAGGTTTGAAAGGTAATTGGCCTTCTAGATTTTAGCAGGTTGTATCAATTTACTGCTCCATTTGGCTTCCATGAAAGATTACAGTTAATACACACACATTCAAAGTTATTCACCACTGGTACTTGGCAAGTTAAAATATAATCTTCCAACATGCACAAGCCCAGCTGAACAATTTCAGTATATATCATTTGGGAAGTGGGTAGAAAACTGGGTGGTACTGTGGAACTGAGAGTCTTCACTGATGTTTACCTTGGAACTTCCACCTGCCTTTTACAGATCCCAAGGTGGAGAGGGAATTATACTGTCAGTTTCCTAAATCATGGTGTGATGGAAACGGCTAACTTGAAATTTCTTTTACATTGCAGCTTGCATGTAAATGGAGACAAAACTGAGAGTTTAGTCAAACAGCAGACCTAACAATAGGACTTACTGAATGCCACTGGCCATCGTTAATGAGGTTTGGCAGGATGGCCACTGCTGTACCTCTCCCAAGGTTGAAGAGGAAGTGCAGTCTCCCCATCCACAGCTGAAGGGCTGCATAGTCAATCTGGTTTTGATGAGCCATGTAGTAGACCAGTCCGCTGGAGGCGTACGTTCTAATGTTCAGCTGGATAGAAAACCTGAGTGAAATGGAAAGCACAATCATCAATTTTTCAAGTAACCACAGTCTTTCCATTACACACAGCTTTGGTCAATGACAATTGCTCCTCGTAAGAGCAAAAGTTGATTCTTAGAAAATGAGATTCACATGTGAACTGTTGTTGCAGAATACTTTAAGCTGGTTTTTATTTCTGACATTTTTTTTCATAAAAACCACAACCAAGGAAATCTCTTCAATACAAATCATCTGAGACATGAGAGCTGCATCCTGGTATTTAAATTAAACACATCTTTAATTGATTTTCCAGCTTGATATTAGTGGCAGTGAGTGATATGCTGAGCCATGAGATTAGAGTGTGGTGGAGTATGTTTCTGCTGCCACAGATGGTCCCAGTGCCTCATGGATGCTCAGTTTTGAGCTGCCAGATTTGATTGAACTTGAACCAATTTAGCATGATCATAACGGCACAAAGCAATATGGAGGAAATTCTCGGTGTGACAAGAATATGTCTTCATAATGACTGTATAGTGGTTACAACGCCCAATACTATCAAGGACAGCTACATCTGTCACTGGTGGATTGATGAGGGTGAGGCCAAGTACATTTAAAGGAGTCTTTGAGAAGGCCAGAAAGGAAACTATTGATCTTAGTTCTTTCTTCCATTCTGGCATGTGTGGTGTTACAATCAGGACTGATTCCCCTTCTCCTACCTTTCTTCCCATGTTCTCCTCATTGCAGGATCCCTTAAAGTTCACTGGTTTTGCACAAACTATATTTATAATTTCAGGACATGCTTGTTATAATCAAGACTCTAATTCTTCATTTCTCTTTTCAACTGTGGCACTGTGCTACATTTGGATTTTAGATTCAAGATTTTTTTGTTATATTCACTCAAGGGATGTGGGCTTCTCAGGCTGAGCCAGCATTTAATTGCCCATCCCTTGTTGCCCTTGAGAAGGTGCTGGCGAGCTGCTTTCTTGAATCGCTGTAGTCCTTGAACACCAACTCACAATAGCCCAGAACATACTGCTAATATCAGCATTAACAAAGCCACACTGAGTATGGCTATGTGTGAATGCAGGTGAACTGCACATTTTGGAAGATAGCAGGTGTATTTGCTATGATCTTTTAATGTGTGCCCAAGTAGATGAGGGTCACTGGTGTCCCCTAGCTCTTCATTCCACAGCCAGGGAGAGCCTTGTTTATAGATCAAGTCAAACACAATCTCCCTTTCATAAATCCATGCTAATGCTGCTTGATCCAATTGTTCTTTCCGAGGGGATCTGTCATTACATGACTCCAGGACCCTCCCCATCACTGAAGTCAGGCGAACGATTAGGTAGCTCCTTATTTTCCTTATTTAATCTGTGTTATTATTATAAAGCTACTTTATTGACTGTAGAATGCTTTAGGACATCATGAAAGACATCATTTGAATGCAAACCTTTTTAAGATTTCTGTATGGCCTGACAACCCATTAGCTGACAGAAAACTCGATGGTCCTAGAGCCTAATTAAAAGAATGGTCAAAGCTTAGTCACCCAGGCATTAGTATCATTATTTGTAATAGTCCTAATTCATTTCTTAATGGGCAGGGAATCACAGGATCTCACTCAAGGTTTTTGTAATGAATAAAGTGAGAGGTGAAAAATGCATGAAGTCTGGGAAAGAGCAGGCTATGGCTTTTGAAATTTGGGTAATGTTGGTGCAGAGTGAAGGATGCTTCACCCTGTAAGTAACCAGGACCAGAACTTAACCAGGAGGCTCTTTATCAAAGTCCAAAAATGAATGAATCCTAAACTATCATAAACATTAACAATAAATTTACTGACAAGTAACAGATGGAAAGCAAGGCCTTGGTATTTGGGGGAGGTGTGTTAAAGTGCCAAAGACTTGTGGGAAGGAAGTAAGGAAGTACTTTTTTCCCCAGATGTCCTGGAGATTTACTGCAGGAGAGGCTTTTAAATGACTTCTGCAGGTTTCCCACCCAACATCGAACCTGATTAACAGTGTGACCAAGCAGAGAGAGAAACCACAGGAACTGAAGTGATGGTCATGGAGAAAATCTTAAAGTGGGGGGATAGGGGAGGATGTGGGATGGAAGTAAGTTACGGATAGTGGAGTGGCAGGCAGAAAGCTTATAGAGATGGAGGAGGACACTTCTGTCCCTTGAAACACAGCTAGGAAAGCCACTTCACACAAACTGCTGGAGAAACTCAGCAGATCAGGCGGCATCTATGGAGGGAAATAGACAGCTGATGTTTTGGGCCGAGCCCCTTCATCAGGACTGCAAAGAGTGCAGAAGCCAGAATAAAAAGGTGGTGCGGGAAAGGGAGAGGAGCACGAGCTGGTGGGTGATAGGTGGAGGTGGGGGGAGAGGGGGAAATTGGTAGGTGGGGGAGCCGGGGGAATAATGCAAGAACTGGGAGGTGATAGGTGGAAGAGGCAAAGGCTGAAGAAGGGAATCTGATACGAGAGGACAGTAGACCATAGGATAAAGGGAAGGAGGTGGGAAACCAGAGGGAGGAAGGTGTGGGTGAAGGGCAGGTCATGAGGGTGGGAAAGGGGAAAGAGAAGGGGTAAAGGGACCAGAGGGATAAGGGAAAACAAGGGTGGAAGGGAAACAGAGGGGAGCGGTGACTGGAAGTTAGACAAGTTGATATTGAAAGGCAGTTTACTGATTGAACTCTGCCCACTGCTTCACACTACCCAAGTTCTACCTACCGAAAAGGATAAACACATAAAGCCAGTCTCTTAAAGCTTGGAACCAGCTGAACTGTCTCCTGAGAGTGGGTTGAGAATGGATTAATTTAAGGTAGATTTAATGTTTAAAAGTATTTTACCTTCTCCCCTGAGAAGCCAACCTGCTTCTGGGGGCTAAAACTACCTGCTGGAAAACCTCACTAGGGGATCCATCACCTTTTTCAGTATGTATCACATATCCATCTTCTGTAAGTATCATTAATCTAAACTGGAGACTCCAGAAAATTAACCAATTCTTTAACCATTAGGACTGTGCATCATTATTCGGGATAACAGAGATTAGCAGACGAAAATCAGCCCACTGCAAGTATGCTATTTAATGAATTTTTACTGCATCAGGCGCAAGGGCTTCCTCTGCTGGGTAATGGGTAGAGAAACAGTTGTATCTTATAATTAAAATAACACTGGTGATTCAGAGAAGAAAGACTTGAAAAGTGTTTTGCTTTGCACTCCCAACCTGGCTTAAAGCCAAGCTACAAATCCACAGGAAAGATGTGGAATGTGTGCTCAGCCAATATGTGCACAGCAAGTTCCCACAAGCAGCAACATTGCAATAAATGGATCATCTTTTTGATTGATTTTGGATAAAGGATGAATATTGGCCAGGGATCTGCTCTTGTTAAAATAATGCCCAGAATCTGTTATGTTCATCTGACATAGCAGATAGAATTGTGGTTTGGCATTTCATCCAGAAAAGTGCCCACTGAAGTGCAGCACCCTCTTAGTACTGCAATAAAGGAACAGCCTAGACTTTTCAGTTAAAGTCTCAGAGTATGACTTAAAACTATAAACTCATAAGTGACAATGCTATTCATTGAGCCATTATAAATACCTTCAAATGTCCTTTTGAAGCTAAGCTTAAAATCAATCTCCAGTAAAGGATATTTATAGCCTTCACATGTATTATATAAAATTACTTACTTTCTCTTCACTGTGTTCTCATCAAGGGAAAGAATCATGTGGCTGCCCCGGGCAAGACCAAATTGGTAAGCTTTGGGAATAATGGCTGGTAACTCGTCTGTTGCACACTGCACCTGTTGACCAGAAATGACACTTACCAATGAAAGTATCGACAAGAATACATTTGCTTGCATTCTACTTTATAGGAACGCCATTCAGGAAGATGCACTGGCATAGGTGTGCCAGCCTTTGCCAATGTGGTCTGAGCCAGCCTGAAGTGTTAGTGAGACTCCCTCAGAACACATCACCTCCTGGATCTTTCCCCAGCCAACACCCAGAGAAATGTCCTCATCCACTGGAAGATGAATCGCGTCTTCATAAACTCCGGAAACTGCTTCCAGTGGCAGAAGGGTTGATAACCAGAGGACATGGATATAAGATAATTAACCAAAAATTAAAGCAAGAGGCTATCAGCACATTCCTTCACACAGCCTGTAATGGCTGAAAGGAAGGTGGAAACACATTCAAGAGCATAAATACTTGAAGGGAAAATATTTACCGGATAATGTAGATAAAGGAGTGGGATTGAGTTAACAGCTCAAAAGAGCCAGCACAGATTTGATGGTCTGAATAGGTTCCCTCTCTTCTGAACCACATTTAGAACCGCAGGAACAGGCCCTTCAACCCACTATGTCTGTACTGAACACGATCCTGAATTAAACGAATTCTCTTTTGCCCACACATGATCCATATTCCTCCATCCCCTGCAATATTCATGTGTCTCTTAAATGCACATATCTGCTTCCAGAATTATCCCCGTCAGCCCATTCCAAGCACCTACCACTGTCAGTGTAAAAAAAATTTACCCCAAATGTCTTCTTTGAACATTCACCCTCTCACCTTAAAACACAGGTTCTCTAGTACTTGACATTTCTACCCTGGGGAGAAGATTCTGACTGTCTACCTCATTTTTGCCTCACATATTCTTACGAACCTCCATCAGGTCTCCCCTCTGCCTCTGATGTTCTAGAGAAAACAACCCAAATTTTTCCAACCTCTCCTTACAGCTCATGCCCTCTAAACCAGCAGCATCCTGGTAAGCCTCGTTTTGACCCTTTCCAACGCCTCCACAAACCTCCATGCTCCATTTCTCATTTCTCATTCTATCTGTTATACTTCCATGCCACAGAAGGTGGCTTTCATATCCATTGAGCACACCAATCAATCCCATTCTCTCAGTCATCTCCCTGCAACCTGTTCTCCCTCAATTTTCCTCAGTTACCTAGGGGTAATTAACAATAGTCCTATCTTACCAGAACATCTTTGGGATGTGTGAAGAAACTGAGGCAGGTGCAGAAACTCATGTGGTCACGGGGAGAGCGGGCAAACTCCTCACTGACAGCAGTGGAGATAGGATCAAGCCTGAGTCACTGTAACTGTGCAACAGCACCAACTGCTGTGCCAATGTTCCACTCTGTGATTCACCAACAGGGGGCAACTTGCTGACACCACATCACTCTGAGCGAAGTAAATATAAATATTTTGGAAAGCTGCAATATTACAGTTCAATTTGAAGCAGGAAGTTTTCAGATTACAGTTAGTTTTGAAATGCAGCAATGAGGGAGAAGCACAGCTGCCCATGATAAGCCAGTGTGTGTAATGTGCTGGATATACTTATCTGGCAAGACCTGTCACACTTGGCTAAGAATTAGCCTTTCCTCAAAAGCAATTGCAAGAGGTCCTCTTCTAGGTTGCTAATTTTTAATGTTGCATCAATGTGGGTACACATTCTGTTTTCACCTTATATTATAAAGATTCAAAATTCCAGGTTAGTAAAGCTCCCAGGCTCCATGATCACTGTAAACATGCTTGGAGAGATCCCATACTGGGTACAAATGCAATGGAACTACCTAGCAGAGGTAGGCTCAAAACCCATCAACTAGTTTGCTTAAGAGCCTGGTCACTGAGGTTTAGCTGATATTGTCACTTCCGTATCTATTCACATACAATACTACTTCATTTCATGTTAACCCAAATCAATAGCCTTGATCATCCAAATATTCTTTTTGTGAATTTAATCAAATGGAAGCAAAAGTTTTTGACTGCATATTACAAAATTCTTACAGCTTTCTTGTTGGAAGGAGAGCTCTGGGTTATGGTAGAGGAACTTAATGAGTTTTCAGGTGGCTCTATGGGTTGAACAGTAGGCTGAAGTGCAAGCTCGAAGCCTCTCTCATCCAGTGCAGTCCTCGGTCTCTCTGAAAGCAGGCAGCTGTCCAGATCGATATTGTGGTACTTCAGAGCGCCACTGAAATCTAACAACCTGGGATTAGAAGAAGAATTTTCTTTTAAATTGCAAAGGATTCAGTAGCAATTAGCATAAAACACAAGATATTATTTTACAGCAAGTGATTACAGGGGAGTGATTTATAAAACTAATGCCACTTAATGATGTGCAATCTTTCTGCCAGTTGTTTTTAAAGATGCAATTCATATTTAGATGCAACAGGACTGGATTTACCAGCTGCTAGTATTTTAAAAGAGATGGTGTTGTTGTTCAAAGTGTGACAGGACAATTCAAGCTTTATGGTTTATGCCCTGGTGCTTTTCATCAACTGATCGTAAAGTGTTGCTGGTAACAATATCTTCTCTGTTATGGGTGACCTAGCAGAAAATATTACTGTGATGTGATATTGTGGAACTCAGAAAATAGCTAGAGGGCAACTCATGACTCATTTCCCCCCTTATTTGCGGCGGTTGCTGCTTTGGATGAGACTTTAGTATAACCTGTTTAGATATGGGATCCTGCAGGAACACAAACTTACTACAGCTTTTCCTCTAAGGGATGGATAGTTTTGATAGCTAACATCCACATCATATGTGCCTATTTAATCTGCTTGTAAATGTAGTTATATTTAACAGTGACACAGCAGTGACTCGAGTTACTGCCTACCAGTTCAGTGTTCCAGGTTCAACCCTGACCACTGGTGCTGTCTGTGTGAAGTCTGCATGTTCTCCCTATGAGTGTATGGGTTACCCCCCTGAATACTCCAGTTTCCACCCACATTCAAAAACATAGTTATTTGACTATTGTAAATTGCTTCTAACCTACTGGTGAGTGACAGAGTTTGGAAGGAGAAGATGGAAATGCAGAGAAAAAAAGGTTACAGTGAAAATGAGCGTGAGAAGGGGATTGCTCTGTACGCTGGCATAGATTCAAAGGGACAAATGGTCGACTTCCATGTCATGAAATATATCCATCTGATGGTTTCAACGGCAATATTTCTACACTATTACTTTCATCAAGGCTGGTCCAATGGCTTTACAGCCAATGAAATACTGTTGTATTATTGTAAATATAGCACCCAATTTGCCCACAACAAACTCTCACCAACATCAATTGAATAATAATCAAAAATGTTGATTGAGGGATAAATATTGGCTGGAATGAAGGGAATTTTTCTATCAGTTATCCAAAATGGTACAAAGGATTATTTTCTGTTCACTTGAGGAGGCAGACCACAGAGCCTCAGTTTAATGGCTTATTTGGAAGGCAGTAACCCTGACAGTGCATCACTCTCCCAGTATTGCAATAAAATTTCTAAATGCAATAAAAGTCTAGATGTTTTTGCTCAAGTCTCTGGAGTGGGACTTGAACCCATAACTTTCTGATTTATAGAGGTGGAAATGCTACCAACTGAACTTCTGTGTTAACAAAACCTTTTACTGCGCTGTCTGCTTGAGATCAACAAAGTCAGTTCCCATCGTTTCTGATGCTTTGACTATCAGGTTGTGGAGATGTGGTGTAAGTAGCAGTTGAATGGGATGAAGGAGTCACTCACTCCTTTCCCAGACTGTTAGGTGGGTCATCCAGGAAATGCTGGCAGAGCTCTCTTTAAGTACACAGATTAACGGCATCTTCACCCATCCTGCTGTTGGTATCTGAGGCAGACAGGATGGCAACGATGACTTTCCAGCCAGACAAAACTGCCAGGGCCAGAGAAGGTCCAGGGAGGTCTGGTTTAAAATTAAACTGTTATGATGTGACAGACCTGCTCCCATTTCTACCTGGTTTTAACTTTGGTTGAAGTACAGAGCAGGAATTTTTTTTAATGTACATAGAAAGTAGAACAGTATAGCATAGGAACAGACCCTTCAGCCCACGATGTCTGTGCCAAACATAGACCAGTACAGCACAGAACAGGCCCTTCGGTCCATAATGTTGTGCCGATATAGCTATTCCCTCCTACCTACAGGATGCCTAGATCCCTCCATTTTCCTCTCATTTTCCTCTCATTCATGTGCCCATTCAAGCCCCTCTCAAAAGCCCCCAATGAATTTTTCTCCACCAATGCATTCCAGGCATCCGCCACTCTCTCAGTAAAAAAACTTAACACCCCTCATGCCTGTTCTGAACCTACCCCCTCTCACCTTAAACACATGATACATTATACCAAATTAAATCTCTCCTGCCTGTACATGATCCTTAGCCCTCCATTCCCTGCAGATTCATGTGTCTATCTAAAAGCCCTTTAAACAACATTATTGAATCTGCTTCCACTGCAGCCCACTCCAGGCACCCAGCACACACTGCATAGAAATCTTGCCCCGCACATCTCCTTTAAACTTACCCCTTCTCACCTTAAATACATGTCCTCTAGTATTTGACATTTCTTCCCTGAGAGAAAGATTCAGACTGACTACCCTATCTACACCTCTCATAATTTTATAAACTTCTATCAGGTCTCCTCTTAACCCCCTCTACTCCACGTAGGTAAAATGGTAAACGTAGGCAAAAGGTCACAAGACTTAAAGTAGAAAGTATCTTCTTGTCCCCATTTAATTGATCCTTTGGAGTGCAAACTATCACATCAAGCACTGTAAGGCAAGAAGACTACAAGCTTTTTGTTGCAAACTCTCTACAGATTGATTACCTGTGGTTCACACTGCCCTGAACTCCAGGTGTAACATGAGCACAGTGCTGGTCAGACGGAATTATGGAAACTTACTCAGTATTGAGGACCAGGTTCTTGATGCAGCCCCTGAATGATCTTGTTATCTTAAGGACAATAGCGCCCTCTCCAGTAGGAACTCCACCAGCATACAGTCTGGTAATGTTCAATGGACTGCTGTCTGCCGAGGACCCAAGCCTCATTTCAAGGAAATTCCCTTCATCAATCTGTAATGTTATTATCCTGAAAGAGTGAAGCAAGGGAAGTTTAACATTCAAAATCAAGATGTCAAAGGGGACCCTGTACACCCACCTCCTGTATTATGTATCCTACTATTTCAGATACAGTAGTGTAGTGGTTAGAGCAATGCTATTACAGTGCCAGCGTCCCGGGTTCAATTCTGGATGCTATCTGTAGGAGTTTGTGCGTTCTCCCCATGTCTGCGTGGGTTTCCTCCGGGTGCTCCGGTTTCCTCCCACATACCAAAGACATACAGGTTAGGAAGCTGTGGGCGTGTTACAATGGTGTCAGAAGCGTGGTGTCACTTGTGGGCTGTCGCCCAGACACTAAACAAAAAAGATGCATTTCACTGTGTGTTTTGATGTACATGTGACTAATAAAGGTATCTTAGTCTTAGATATTTATGGACAGAACAGTAGCCCAGAAACTGCATTGTGAACTGTTGGGTTTCTCAGGTTAAAAGAAGGTATGGAAAGGTCCCATATAGCACATTCCCACTCATTGCACAACGAGAGAGCCATGGGCAGTGTGATTAGAGGGCACTGGAATCTCGCAATGAAATGGGCTTCCTCACATCCCTTTTGGCCCTTTTAGAGAAGTGGATTGTGACCGACTCCAGACCAGGGAGGTGTTGAAGAAACCCACAGAGGATGCCGTTATACAGGTATAAAAGGAAAAGCTACTTACCTGCAGGTGAAGCAGAGGTTGGAGGAGGAGATGTGTTGCTGGCTACACTTCCAAACCACTGGCCTCTTTGTAAGCCATCTCCAACATCTCTGTGCTTTCCCTCTAGTGTCATAATGGACCATCTAATGCGGTGATATTGACACAAACCAGGCCTCATAGTTTAAACTCTGAGTGCTCGTTTCTATGTCGGTCAACTGTTCTCAGGGGAAGGCATTAAATGTTCCCAATCGACTTCATAAAACATTCAGAAAGTTTATTTTTAAAAGTTCCAATTCACACAGATGTGTTTACACTTGTGCTACCACTGCTGGACTGATCAAAGTGATGGCACTGATTTCTATATCTTGCTGTTCAAGCCAAGAGATGAGATGCAGTGTAAGAAAACCTGCCCTTTTAACTTTCTTTCATTTCATTTTGCTAAGTCCTCTGACTTTGGCCAGTTACATGCATGCCAACACACACCTCTTGTTCCTGGTGAGAATGATGGAATGTTCCTGCCCATCACTGTATGTCCCAGATGGGGCCTTGGCAACGAGTCTCCTGGTGCTGACTCCATCTCCGGTGTTTATGTGAGCTTCTACGTGTCCATCAATGATCATAATGCTGAGAAATGGCTGCAGATGTGAAGAAATCATTAGAGAATCCTTAACTGTGCAAGCAAATAAAAATCCTCCAATTCTGCATGTTTACACCATGAGCTGTGTGGTAGGCAGGAACACCCCCAGTACTGCCTGCACCACTGGCTAGAGCTGCAGTAATCATGAACTCCTCAGTGTTCATGGAAATTTTGACCATCCCTCTAAATGAGGGGGAAATCAGCAACAACACAAATTATGTAATCCAGATGATGGCATTTTCATTTAGAATATTGCAGCAAGCTGTGTAACAGGCAGAAATGAAGGAGCGCAGAGATCTTGAAGAGCTGTAGGTTTGGGAGATGAGCTTCTGTGAGGGTGACACCATGGAGATATCAGAACACAAGGGTGAGAATTTCTTAAAGGAGGTGCTTCCAGAACAGGAGAATGTATAGCTTGGTGAGCATATGGGCGACAGGTGAACTGGATTTAATGCGATCCTTGAGATGCAACCCACCCCCAATGTCTCCTTGTCACACTGTGTTGTCACAGTTTCCCGACGAAGCTCATCTTTCGTGAGATCATGAGCTACTGTCACAGAACTCCTGCAGGTCCACCCCTGCTTACAAATGCTCGACTTGTGTACAGTCCCTGTACATATGAAGGAGTGTTTAGGAGACTGGCAGGATGGCCTTACGGGTGCTGCGGGGCTGCAGGCAACTTTCGCCATGTGGGAACTCAGTGAGCTGCCATAATTCCACTTGTAAACTGTTTGGGCTGTGAACAGTTCTCAGGAATGGAACTCTGCTGTAACCCGGGGAGTTCCTGCGGCAATTCCTAGACTGTATTGTAGGTCTCTCTCTTGAAAGTAACATAAAGGATGCAACAGTAACAATGCTCGTTCAAACCTGCTGAGTTTCACTTCATCATCACTCTCAAGTGGAGAGAAAACTTGCTCACAGGGGTTATGAAGAGAGAGAAGGAAGAACAAAAGAACTTGAAAAGTGGAAAGGGAAATGAGAGAAAGGGAGAAAAAAAGGGAAAAATATGAAGAGATGATGACCAATTAAAATCAGCAGCTGCTCTTTACAAGACCTCTGTTAAGACTGAATTAAGGGTTTATACTGTTATATCAGAAATCATGAGTTATGACTGACACAATTTGCCATTTTTAACTATTTTATGTTTCTGATGAGGTAATGTCTCGACCAAGCCTTCCATTTGTAATTAGCACAATGCCACCAGTCCTGCCTTCTGTGATGCAGAGGCATACCCGCCATTGCTTGTATCGAAGGGTCACTGGAGTGTTCCTGCATTGTGAAAGTGATGATGTTTGAATGTTGGAAATGCAGAAACACCGCCATGATACACTGGAATATCCCTCATACTGAGGGCAGGCACAGTAGTGTAGCAGTCGGTGTAACGCTATTACAGCGCCAGCAACCCGAGTTCAATTCCACTCACTGCCTGTAAGGAGTTTGTACGTTCTCCCCGTGTCTGCGTGGGTTTCCTCCAG
>JARFYF010000118.1:14408675-14419970 GCA_030265395.1 Rhina ancylostomus | reverse complement strand
GGGGGGCGCAGAGTTAAAATGTTGCACAAAAGATACATGGAATATGTGAGGACAGATTTTATGCAGATGGTGATTATGATTTGATATTCACTGCCTGCAGGGCTGGTGGAAACAGAAACCATCACTGCCTTCAAAGGGAATCAAAAGGATAGACACCTTGCGCGAGCACGACTTGTAGGGCAATGCAGAGAAACAGGGGAAGGTGACTGACTAAATGGGCCAAATAACCTCCCCCTCTGCTGTAGCAACTCTATGATTCTATTTGGTTTGTGACATTGAGATACCCCTGTTCTTCTTTGAAAGTACTGCATGCTGATTCATTCAATATATTTAAAGCTTTGATGGGTAAATCTTTTGACAATAAAGCAAGCAAGCGGAGTTGAGGCCAAAGATCAAAGGGGCCATTGTCTTATTGAATGGTGTTGCAAACTCGACAGGTCATATGGTCTACAACTTCTGCTATTTATATTTTTATTAGAAAAGTCAGGAAGTCATGCTGCAGCTGTACAAAACTTTGGTTAGGCCACATTTTGAGTGCTGTGTGCAGTTCTGGTCAATGCATTACAGGAAGGACTTGGAGGCTTTACAGAGGATGCAGATGAAGTTCACCAGGATGTTATCTGGATTAGAGTATTAACTATAAGGAGAGGGTGGATAAACTTGGACTGTTTTCTTTGGAGCGTCGGAGGCTGAGGGATGACCTGATAGGAGTATATAAAATTATCAGAGACATAGATAGGGTAGACAGTCAATCCGTTTCCTGGGTGGAAATGTCAAATACTAGAAGGCATAGCTTTAAGATGAGTGGGGGAAAAAGTTTAAAGGAGATGTATGGTGCATTTTTTTTTACAGTGTGTTAAGTGTCTGGAATGTACTCCTAGGGGAGGTAGTGGAAGCAGATATGAAAGCAATATTTAAGAGGCATTTGGATAGACACTTGAGCAGGCAAGGGATGGAGGGATATAGATCATGTGCAAGCAGATGGGATTAGTTTAAATAGGCATCATGGTTGGCATAGACATTGTGGGCTGAAGAGCCTGTTCCTGTGCTATGCTGCATGTTCCTATGTTCTAACCTTTCAACACTTCAGCATTTCCCCTGTACTGCACTGACACGTCAGCCTAGACTTCTGTGCTCAAGTCAATGGAGTGGGACTTGAACTCATGATATTCTGATTCGGCAGCAAGAGTATTATCCTCCGAAAAGTGCAGAACTTCTGTGGTTGTGGCCCACTTTTCTGTTCATCTGTAAACCTGTGCCTTTATTTACTTTTTATGGAAGGATCAGGAAAGGAAGCTGATAAACCAGGAAAACAATATATCCTACAACAAGTCACAATTCCTATTCTTCACTCTGCTAAGAACAAACCCACCCCGCTTCTCAAAGAATGAATTTATCCATCAGACAAATATAGCCCTGAGCAGCTGTTCTGTCTCAAAAAAATCAATTTGCAAGTTTCATCCTTCTGATGTTTTACAGAGAGAAGGGAATTTCACATCCAAAGGAATATCTAATGAAGGGAATCTGACCTGGATTGGCCTGCTTTGCTAACACAGGATTACAAGTGTCCACGATTGAACTACCATTGTGTTACTGTGTTCATGATCAAAGTAGCAGTGAGACACAGCACTCCAGAGTAAGATGGCACATTGCTATGGTATTTATGAGTTGCTTCATGTCAGTCTACAAGCAAACAAGCATACACTTTCATCTTCCTTTGAATCTGTCAGGTTTTAGCAGCGTGACAACAGAGCAGGATAGCACACTTGTAGCTGAGGAGCTCCCTGTCAGAAACGGGCTGTTCTATTTCATGCTGGGATGCTGTCAAAGCACCCTACAGGGCGACTGAAGTCTAAGGACAAACGGTTAATGAGCAATCCTGCTGCACAGGGCACTTTCCCAAAGAAATACAAAGACAGTGAAACAAAGAAGAAATGTGAAGGCAATCAAATTTTTATTTGAAGGATGGGTTGGGGGGGCGGGGGAGGGGGGGAACTGGCCATGAAAGTCAGTGCATGAAAGGTATTTCACAGGTATATATGTCATTCCCTTTGTTTGAGGGCCTCAAATATTAAGAAGAATCTTTCCTGGGTTTGAAGTACATTTAACCAGTTCCCACAAGCTTTATGCCAATAATGAAAGAAAAATAACATTTTTAAGTCCTGTTTATTTCATTAATAATGTATTGTTATAGTTTACAGTATCATTGCTTCTAATAAATTAAGTAAAATATGAACAAGCATGAAAAATAAATGTTAAATTCTACTCAGCTGATGGGAATGGGATACTTCTAACATTATTAGACAGGAGGCTATTCAGCCCATCAAATCCTTTCCAGCTCCAGCAGAGCAATTCCATCAGTCCCATCCATTCCCCCTATTTCCCTGTAGCCATGCAACTTATTCTCTCTCATGTGCCCATTAACACCTCTTTGCTTGTTTTATCACTTAATCAGTCCAAGGGATAATTTTGGTAGCTAATCAACCTACCAGCATGTCTTTGGGATGTGGGAGGGAACTGGAACACCCAGTCACAGGGAGAACGTGTAAACTCACACAGACTGCACCAGAGGTCAAGACTGAGACCAGTTCACTGGTACTGAGAGTTAGCAGCTTTACCTGTGATGATACTGTGTTGCCCCAAGGAAATATGTAACAAAAATAGAAAGGAAACTGTGTATATAAAATCAATGGATGTTTGATATTTTCAAAATTCATAGCCTGCAGAGGAAATAAATGGAATTATTTTTCAGAAATGTTTGAACTTTACAAATACACTGTTACGGACAAAGCCACTGATGGACAAAGCCACTGAATATAAGCTGCCTCGCACTTACGGTGCCATTTGAAGTAAGGTACAGGAGTAGGCCATTTGGTGAGAATGTGCTGAAGTGCATCACCAGTTGAGTTGATGTGGAGCGCAATATCTTCTCAACAGCTGAATAGCCACTACCATCAAAGTGGAATGCAATGTCTTCATTCTGGGATCTGCAAAAGACACACAATGTTT
The DNA here is from genome assembly GCA_030265395.1 of Rhina ancylostomus. Classification (NCBI taxonomy): domain Eukaryota; kingdom Metazoa; phylum Chordata; class Chondrichthyes; order Rhinopristiformes; family Rhinidae; genus Rhina; species Rhina ancylostomus. Next base: position 14,416,961 of record JARFYF010000118.1, on the reverse strand, counting down.
ATCCACAAATAAATCTTCTTCCCTCTCTTTTCAGCTAAAATCCATGGCACGTTGAGGATTTCACCCACAATTCTATCTGCTAGATTATTACACTAATAAAACAAAAATGCAACTGTGCTTGAAACAAGACCTCTTAACTTGGTTTATTTCCCTCCAAATCTACTACTGTCAGACCACGTGGATAATTTAAAATGGGAAGGTATAAAACATAACAAAAATATCACTAATTACAATTCCTTCCCTCCACAAAAAGAGTGAGCATGAAGACTCTGATGGGGTAATGGTGATGCTGATTACGCACTGTGAATTCAAGCCACTTTACGCTCCAAGCAGAGGGTGTGAAGCACAGCATGTGGTTAAGAACATTACTGGGTACCAGATCCCTGTGACTAGGTGTTTAATTTTATTTGCAGTTGCCTGGACTTTACAATAATTAAAAAGAGGCAATGCATCTAGACACCTAATAAATCAAGTTACTAAGATGGGAGAATGCCAAAAGAGCCATTGATGGGAAACATATTACTGATGTGAATCCATGGAAGGCAAACCATTGACCAGGGCTTTACTCTGCTCTGCCTCTTCCATGTGGCCACTACATGTGTGGTGCAGCACGTTTATTATATATTGAGCACCAACCACCCCCAATATGAATTAAATTCAGGAGAATCATGAACCCATTGCAGTGTTGTGTGCAATGTGGGCATGTGATCATCTTAAACTCTGCTTCAGTTGTATAGAAAGGGAAAAATTAGTAGTGTGGAAGGAAACTCACAGATCATTTTGTGGAGATACAAATATAACAATGAAATCCAGAAATCTGAAATTTCTGAATTTACAGAGGTTTATGCAGAATCTGGAAAGATGGGACCTCAAATGTTAACTAAACTTTCCTTGTCAAATTTTGACTGATTTGCGCTGCATTTTCTTTTCCCACCAAAAACCATGAGCTTGAAATTTATCACACAATGGAGTTAGGGCACTGAATTTTAGAAGTGGCATTTAAGCACATACTGGACTACATTATGCATTTGACAGAAGACAAATTTCTTTGTCATAATGAATGTGAACTATGTAATCCATATTAGGAAAATTACTGCAATAACAGGGTTTAACAACTACACTTGTTATAGCTGTGCAATTTATAATGAACATGCCCAAAGCTGAGGTATCTTAATAAAATTTAACACAAAGAAATGAATTCTATCTTAAGAAGCAGCATCACACTAAGAATTTGCAATCTCTTGTGATTGTAAAAACCATGAAGAATTATTTAGAGCATAATTATTTAAAGTATAGATTAAGAAGCTGGCACATGAGTTAAAAATGTTTCAAGGGTGGGGGTGAGCGATGCCTTGACAAGCAGCACTGTGCTCCAAGATCACTAGATATTCCGGTTCTCAGAGTGTCAAGCTCACACAAAAAGGCTTTCGAATGAGTAATGTGAGAAATGGTGACTTTTACAATGATGTTAACGCTGGGATTGAGTCAAGCATCACTAGGCACCACAAGATGCACTCCCTTGGCTGTTGTCTTTGTTGTAACTTTTCCCTCTGTGCTTGGTGTCTTCATCAATCAATTTTGAGGGGCACAATATTTATTGAAATGAAAATTAAGAAAATGCTATCAAGCCCAGGAGAATGATTAGTTTTACCTTGCAAAACACCCACTGCATTTCCCTTCTCTTTCTCGATAGTTCCACAAGCCGATAGATCTTCCATCAAGAAACGCCTCACCCATGCAGCCTTTGAAGTGGGTAACCTTCACAGCTGGTGCTTTCTGCACACAAGCGAAATGGAGTTACTGTACAGCACAGATGTTGATACAAGAGAAGGTTGAAGAAAACAGTGAGCAGAAAAGATTCTGTATTACAACTGACCTTCATTCGCTTAGAGAGTCCGCCAACAAAAACCAGGGTGGAATTATTCACATCAAGCACTGTGGAAATTCCAGGAGATGTACCTTTTTTAACGGCAGGCTTATCTGAAGCAGAAGATCCAACTTCTCGAACAGAGAGAGTACCCATATGTCCAAACCTAACATCCATATACAATAAGCAAATTGTTGAGTGACAGTGATAAAAGGTATATACTGCTAAAGGCAATCTGCAGCATAAACACTAACTTTTGTAAGGCAGAAAAGTTGATTTGCTTTCTTTGTCCCTCTAACGTTATATAAAGCAGAGCACACAATGCACTACAAGGTATTTGCAAGGTGGAATTTTACACTAGGGTAGAATATTCACCTACAGCTTTGACAGTGCCATGAATTGTTTCACTTGTGCCACAGCAGGATACCTATTTCAGGGCCTTGGGTTGCAATGGGAACTGAGAGTGGGGGTTTATGGTTTCCAATGACTTAGGGGCATGAAGAATTAGGAAGCCAAAGAGAGCAAACCGCATTGCGACGAAGAGCAGCTATAGGCTAACTCAATGGCAGAACAGACCAGAGAGGGCCTTCTGGTCATCCATTAACAGTTAAAAGTAGCTCACACACAGTCATGGATGCTTCAGGACTGGATGAGGAGCCCTCCTCCTCCTCCAGCTGTTGTCTCAGGTTGTACCTTCTACTCCCTTCTAGTTGCCTTGGGAGTAGCCCTTCCAACCCAGCAGGCAAGAGCTGGAGGAGGGCCAGCTGAACTTCTTGCTGGGAGAAAGGATAAAGATAAAAATAAAAAAAAAACTTTAGATGCTGGAAACATGAAATAAAAACAGAAAATGATGGAAATACATGTGGAGAATCTCAGTAATACTGTGACCTGCCACGGGAGTCTACATGAAGTGCAGAGACACAACACACTGCAGAGCTGGACTTCTGAATCCATGAGCAGGTTCCAGACTTCCACATTTCACAGGGTGCGTGGGGAAATCTGGAAGCTTGCAGCCTAATGGCATGAACATTGAATTCTCCCACTTTGAGTAATCTCCACCCTCCCCCAACAATGCCTCTTTTTTTGTTCCCTTTCCTAGCCTCTCTCTCTCTTTTCTACTCCCCTCTTTTTCCTCCTCACCTTTGACCCATCCCTTGGTGGATCTGCTCTCCCCTCCTCCCCCGCACCTGCCTATCATTATTTCTTACCTGCATCTACCTATCACCACCTTGTGCCCACCCCACCTCCCCTCTTCTGTCCACCTATCACTGCTTTGCTTTTCCCTCCTATATATTGGGCTTCCCCTTTTCCTATCTTCAGTCCTGAAGAAGGGTCCTGACCCGAGATGTTGACCGCCTGCTTTTCTCCCTGGATGCTGCCTGGCCTGCTGAGTTCTTCCTGCATCATTGTGTTTTTCATCTAAAAGCTTTGCCCTTTGTAACATGCAATACACTTCCAGGGATAGTATTTTGGGCACTAATTTTCTTTGTGTGTATTTAGAGTTGTTTGCACCGTTGATGCTGGAAGTTATAATGAATGGCCGATGTCCACTACTTTTTCACTTCTATTAATTACATCCAACACAGTCAATGGTTATAATTTGCCACAATTTCTTAGAGGCAGTTCAATCTACAGAACTGCTGGGATGTTTTGAAGCCATCTTGAAAGATGCAAAGAATAAATGTGATGAATCCCAATAACAAAGCAGAGCAATGTGAACTTGATAATTTCAATGAAGGCAAAATGGCATGGGCGGAAGTACAAAATACATTATGGGCTGAGGTTAGTGTGATTTTCATTCTAATGATAAAAACTCTGTAAATCAAGGATACACGCCCTAAAGAGTCAATGGTACATGGGGAAAATTTTTAAATCTAACATTTGTAAACTGAGGAATTCTTGTATCTAATTTTGTCTAATACTCGAGGGCATGTGTTTAAGGTGAGAGGAGGTAAGTTGAAAGGAGATATGCAGGGCAAGTATTTTATACAGGGAGTGGCTGGTGCCTGGAATGTGCTGCCAGGTGTGGTAGTGGAGATAAATATGATAGAGACATTTAAGACGCTCTTAGAAAGGCGCATGGATGTGCAAGGAATCAAAGGATATGGCAGAAGGGATTAGTTTAGCTCAGTGTTTAATTACTAGTTTAATTAGCTTGGCACAACATTGTGGGCTGAAGGGCCTGTTCCCGTGCTGTACTCTACGATCTATGTTCTTGTCCTATAAATTGTTTCTCATCTCTTTTCTATTCTGCAAACTCCCTATGGGTGTTAAGTCTGTTCTATGTTAAGTCTATTCTACAATGGGATGATCAGACAATTTTGTTTAACCCACAGGCACTCCTTTCAGAGCAGCAATGTACCACATAAAATACTGAAATAGCACTTTAGACTATGTACCTGTCTGAGGATGGGCTTATCACTGTATAGCCTCAAACAAAAGGGCAAGACAGTGACATCTGAGTTATCATTTCATTACAAGATGTTTTGGGCATCTGGAGAGACTGAAAGTCACTTATACAAACCTTTCATGGGCAGTTCAATGGCATCTGAACTGTAATTCAGCTTCATAAGCAAGAAAACTAGGAAGGTGGATGCAGAGGAAAAATATTAAAAAATATGCAAACTAGGAAGGCAGTCCAGGGTGTAAAATGGGAGTGGAAATACCAGAAATATGGCTTTAGAGTGCTTCTTTGGTTGAACCGCTGGACAGTAGCTGGCACACATCCTGTTCCATTCCATTGGATGGCATCTGTTTACATACCTGTGACTAGTACATTTACAAAATCGGCTTGAGGCCACCAGTAAGAATGCTGAAGTGACACCTTGGAATCTTGGAAAGGACTGAAGAAGAATTATTTACATCTCGTGCTCCATAAAAATCTATCTGAGAACTAAACACTATTTGGCAGCAGTGTAGCGGTTCGTGTAATGATATTACAGCGACGGTGACCTGGGTTCAATTCCAGCCATTGTCTGTAAGGAGTTTGTATGTTCTCCCCACGTCTGCATGGGTTTCCTCCGGGTGCTCCGGTTTCCTCCCACATTCCAAAGACTTACGGGTTAGGAAGCTGTGGGCATGCTATGTTAGCGCTGGAAGAGTGGCAACACATGTGGGCAGCCCTCAGCACATTCTCAGTAATGCAAAAAAAAAGACACATTTCACACTGTGTTTTGATGTACATGTGACTAATAAATAAATATTTTTACATGGCACTCCAGAAAACATTGTTAACTCTATACTGGTGGATCTGGGGAATGATCCATTTTCCTGTCCACGCCACCTTCTGTACTGAACTGCCATCTCAGTTTGCACATTCCTCATATTTTTCCCTGCATCCATCTCGTTTATAAAACTCCATTACCATTCAGAACTTAATTGAACTGCCCATGAAAGGTTTGTAGATGTGATTTTCATTCTCACCAGATGTCAAAAACATCTTGTGGAGAAGTGATAATGAGCACTGTGCGATTAAGTTCTGCTGATCGCAAAAATACAAGGTCAAATATTTGTTTAGATTGTAGGATATCAGCATTTGAGTGTTGCACTGCTTTTTTGAAGTTATATGTATTAAAAGAACCAACACATTTCAAGCTATCTCAGATTTTAAGTTTTCTGCATCTCCTATAGCATGCATCTTGTAAAACTAGGCATGCATATCAAATTAACCTAAATTAGTTATTATCTCATGTATTTTAATTTAGTTAATTTACATAAAATCAGTTTCAGCTTAGAAGCATGAAGTTCCATGCTTTGAGCCATTAATTGCATTTCCCTTATTACACAGACAGTAATTCTCATTTCTCCCCTGGTAGCTGCATGGTCTATTTCATGCCTTTCACTATATCTTCAGCTAGGAGACTAAGGCCAGTGATCCCAAATAACTTTTCGAGTGAAAATGCTTCCCATAATAATACAGTAATGGCTTTTGTTAGAAAGTGGCAATTGGTGAGCCAGACCCACATAATTTTTCGAGTAAAAGCAGCACCATTCAGATTCTGCAAAGCTCATTAGAGCATATGTTACACTTCAACACCATTTCACTGATCTGACTACTTGGCCATGTAGGAGGTGTCAATGAGTGTTGCACAATTGCTGGAAACATAACAAACACTAAATACTGAATACAGATACTTCATTCTCAGTTGGATATCAGTGCAAATCATTGAATAATAGTGTTTCTGATCTTCTGATTCCTTTGAATGAGGATGACCTTCATAGGGATGGCAATCCTGGAATATTTTGAACTCAGCAGAACCTATCTTTGAAGTCATTTAAATGCAGGGGGTCTAGCCTGCAGCCTACTGATGAATCCTGCTGAAATGGAAGTGTCGGAGGAGTGCTGGTGAGCACGTTAAAATGTTTCTCCTTTTTCAGGAAATGGTTTGCTACAGTTCTACACACGTTATTTTACATGACATTACACGTCATGGTATGACAGGAATGATTCATTAAATGCTGGACGTTCTGGTCTCACTGCCTAGCCCTGTATCCAATTAAGTACTAATTCCCCCCCTCCCCCCCACTAGAGACTTACTTCTCTTTGTCCATGCATCTGCTCATACGTGAGCATAAAGGGTGTGGAAAGTAGCAGAATAAGTTATCAAGCATTTCTTTGTCTCTGCCTGTCTCCTCACTCATACCTGATCAGTCAGCATGAATATAGATCTTTAAAATTCAGAACTGAGAATTAGAATTAGGATTAAGATGCAGAGCTACTGAGAAGCTTATGCTCCCAAGAATCACGTAATCATCATTCCATTACTTTTATTTTGGTTACCTCAACTAATTTTTAATTAGTGCTCAAGCTCATCCCAGGTGTTTTTGGTTCCAGAGCAGTCACCATACATTGATTAGTCTCTCATTAATTGTGAAGATTAGTTCCACTGCCATGGGAAGTTTATAGGAGGTGAGGCAAATTGGTTTATCATTGTCACATGTACCGAGTTACTGGGCAAAACTTGTCTTGCGTACCGTTCGTAACAGTACATTGAGGTAGTACAAGGTAAAACAATAACAAAGCGCAGAATAAAGTGTTACAGTTACAAAGAAAGTGCAGTGCAGCTAGACAATAAGGTGCAATGTCATAACGAGGTACATTGTGAGGTCAAGAGTCTGTCCAGGGAGCCTTTCAAAAGCCTTATAACAATGGGACAGAAGCTGTCCTTGAGCCTAGTGGTACATGCTTTCAGGCTTTTGTATTTTTTGCCTGATGTGAGGGGGGAGAAGAGAGAATGTCTGGGGTGGGTGGGGCCTTTGACTATGCTGGCTGCTTTGCCGAGGCAGCGAGAAGTGTAGACAGGATCCATGGAGGGGAGGCTGGTTTCTGTGATGTGCTGACTTGTGTCCACAACTCTCTGCAGTTTCTTGCCGTCACGGGCACAGCAATTACCATACTAAGCCGTGATGCATCCAGACAGGATATTTTCTGTGGTGCATCGATAAAAATTGGTGTGGGTCAAAGGGGACATGCCAAATTTCTTTAGTCTCCTGAGAATGTAGAGGTGCTGATGAGCTTTCTTGGTTGCGGTATCAATGTTGTTGGACCAGGACAGGCTATTGGTGTTGTTCACTCCTAGGAACTTGAAGCTCTCAACCCTCTTGACCTCAGCACCGTTGATGTAAACAGGAGCATGTGCACTGTCCCCCTTCCTGAAGCCAATGACCAGCTCTTTTGTTTTGCTGACATTAAGGGCAAGGTTGTTGAGGGAAAGGTACAATATTGTGGCGAGAAAGATTGAGAACATTGTTGGGGCAATGACACAACCTTATATCGAAGACCCAGAACACTGCTGAGTTTAGGTAGTGGAGATGGAAACAAAATCATGACCCAAGTCAAGGGAAGAAACAATTCACATTAGATGATAAAGTTTGTGTGTTAACACCACCTGGAAAAAGATATTTTTAAAAATGGGATATTATAGAGTTATGGAAGCAGACAGCACAGTAACTGGCCCTTCAGACCACCAGTTTATGTTGACCATCAAGTCCTAGCTATACTATTCCCATTCACTAGTGCTTGGTCCGCAGCCTATTATGTCTTGATGATTCAAGTGCTTGTCCAGATGCTTCTTAAGTGTTGTGAAAGTACTTTCCTCCACCACATTCTCAGGCAGTGTATTATCTGGGTGAAAAAATTCTTCCTTGGATCCCCTCTTACTCCTCAAATCTATGCCCTCTAGTCTTAGACACCTCTGCTATGGATAAAATTTCTTACTATCTACCCTATCTATGCCTCTCATGATCCGTATACCATTATCAGGTCCCTCCTCATCCCCTTCTGCTGCAAGGAAACAAACCCAACCTATCCAATCTCTCCTCATAACTGAAACGATCCATCCCAAGTAACGTCATGGTGAATCTCCTCAGCACACTCCCCAGTGCAATCATGTCCTTCCTCTGGTGTTGCCTCTAGAACT
>JARFYF010000118.1:14381801-14394578 GCA_030265395.1 Rhina ancylostomus | reverse complement strand
TTTCCCTCCGAAATATTGGGCTTCCCCTTTTCCTATCTTCAGTCCTGACCCTAAATGTTGACCACCTGCTTTTCTCCACGGATGCTGCCTGAGTTCCTCCAGCATCATCATGTTTTTCATCTAGATTCCAGCATCTGTGGTCCTTTCTCTAATTTCTCACCTAGTTCCAATAATCCTCATCTCCCCCATAGTCTAAAACTCCATCTATTTCAGGACTCTCTGGAGTAGAGAAATCTGGGACCTTTCCTGAATGTAGGCAAGTTTGGCAGATAACAACCAATGCATTCAGTCTCTCTGCAGCCACTTCTTTTATGACCATAGGATGTAGTTGTAGGCTATCAGGTCCAGGGTACTTGTTATCCTTTAATCCCATTAGACTGCCCAATACTTCTTCTCTACTAATCGTGATTGTCTTAAATTCCTCCTTCTCTTTTGTTCCCTATTATTAGAAGCTTTTAATGTCTTAGCTGGTGAAGAGAGTTGCAAAATATCTGTTCAAAGTCTCTGCTTTTCCCATTATTAATTCTCTAGTTTTGCCCTCCAAGCTATTTTAGCTACTCTCCTGTTATGTACATAAAAGCTCCTACTACCTGTTTTTATATTTCTTTGTTGTTTACTTACATAATCTATTTCCCACCTCCTTATTCTTTTTGCTGTTTTCTAGAATGTTTCCAAGTTTCCAGCCTATCACTAATCATTACAACACTGTATGCCTTTTCTTTCAATTTGACCCCATTTTAATTTCCTTACTTGGCCACAGATGGATCATCCTTCTTACAAAATCTTTATTTCTTAGTGAAGTAGTTGAGAATAGTTGTCACTGCTTACTCACCATCTGACCTTCAAATCTGTTTTCCAGTCCACTATAGTCAACACTTCTATGCCTTTGTAATGACCTTTACTTCAGCTTGAGACACAAGTTTCAGACCAAATTTCTCACCTTCAAACTGGTCATGGTATTATCACTCTTCTCCAGAGATCCTTTACATGTGATTATTACTTAATTTTGTCTTGTCACACTTGATCAGATCGAAAATAACCTGTTCCCTATTTGGTTCTCCAACATTTGTTCTAAAAAAAACTCTCCTGAATACACCCGATGAACTCATTCTCTTGGCTACCTATGCCAATTTAATTTGCATGATCTAATATAAAGAGTAAAGTTTCCCATAATTATTGCAACATCTCTTTTATCAGTCCGCAATATTTCTTGCTTATACTTTATTCGACAGAGGAGCTATTGTTGGGGGAGGTGGGAGTCTATAGAACGCTCCCAACAATGTCTTCCTCCCTTTGCTATTCCTTATCTCCATCCAAACTGATTCTATGTCTTAATTTATGAGCCAAGATCATATCTCACAACCGTACTAATCTCATCCTTCATTAACAAAACCGTTCCACCTCATGCTTTCTGTCACACAGATTATCGTTATCTCCATTGTTCCCCCTGCATGATTATTTTGTACTTCCTCTTGAACTTCCTGAATTTCCCCTTACTTGAAGCTCTCCCCAGTCCACTTCCATGCCACTTATTTGCTTTAAAAATCTGTCATGCTAGCTATTCAATTCTCTGGGACTCTAGCCTCTCTTCTAGATGGATCTTTTCTCTACTTAAAACTCTGCACTCCGTTAAAATGTACATGGGTGAAATGCATGGACTGTTGTTCACACACGCCTGCACTGTTTGATCTAGCTGTCAAAGCAGGGGCAATTTTCCACTTCATCCTTTTTGAAAGTGCATATTGGGCAATGAACAGCATCAGGAGCACTGGAAGGGAAAGAGCCTTTCGGAACTACTGTGGATCTCAGCCACTCTAAGTTGCATTGTGCCACAAACTGCGGACACTGGTCAGAGCTCACGTGTCACTTTTATCGCAAATGAAACTACACATGAGCCAACAGAAAGTAAAAGATAATCTGAGACACTGTCAGTTTCTGGAGAGAATCTTGTCACATTCTCTACAAATAGCAGAATATCAGCTGAAATTTGCAGAAGAAGCAATTAAAGAAGTTGTAACAAAATCACAACTCATTTCTTATTCTCCCATTTCCAACTTCACTACAAATTGAGAGCAATTTTTATTGGATGGCTTTGACACACTGTCAGGCTATGATCTGGCTTAGCTAAATTCAACACAGTAAATACCCACCAACTTCAAAGCAGCATCAGCTTTGCTCCTTGCATCCAAAGCAACAGCTGCAGCTTCTTCGACCAGTGCCTTGATGTTGGTGTATACATTCACAGCTACTGTGGCATTCAGGGACACGTTCCTTACAGCTGAAAGTGAACTGATAACAAAATGGTTCACTGCAATGGCTAACATGGAATGATCCATATGTTTTACAAAAATGACATTTCTCTTATGCATTTATTAATCTTTTGCATTTTTCTGACCCTGTCTTTCCTCTGGAATGGTAGATACAGAGTGGGAGAATCTAAAAATATGTGGCAATTCGACTGTCAGCACCTCTCTCTGAAAGAGTCTCTCTCTGGAAACATCTGCCCTTTCAAGTGCATGCATCTGAGTACTTAAGTGGTGTCCTTTTCAGCAGTCTGGCTTGGAGCTAGTTAGAATCAGCACTTTATTTGCTTGGGCTGATGCAAGAACACAGCAGTCTCTGCCTTCCTGGAAGCAAAATACCTGAGAGGTTTCCCATTTCCCCGTATTCAATCCCATTAAACTCCACAGGGCTGAATTTAATGGTGAAGTACAACATGCAATGCCATATTTTACATAAGTGAGCAAGGACAAAATTTAGATATCATCAGTCATTGAAATGGCAGGTGTTACAAGAGTTTTCAGATTTTGAACTTGATTGATTGGATCCAAGGGTGGACCTTGCTTTGTTACAACAGTGGGGTTCTGCAGAGGAAAAAACTCCTTTTCCCAATATTTACAAACATTTTAAGTAGAACTATTTCTTCACAGCATAAAAATGATATTCAAAAGATTTTGCCAATCTGACCTCACTTTCTTTAACAAAAAATTAAACTATTTAATGCAGAATGGCTCTTTAATGGTCATGATCTGCATTCTCTTGCTATGGAAGATACATTTACATAGACCGACCTGTTCAGCAGATAACCAAGGTTACTGAGCTCTTCAGCATGGTCCTCTGCCCTGTAGACAAGGCTGAGCACACTCTTTTGAGTCATCTCCATCACCAGCTTGTCAATGTGCCTCCTCATCTGGGCATTCCACAAATCCAGCTGATCACTGTATTGCTCCAGAGTCTGTTGTCATAGATACAGAGGAACAATTTTAACAAGTGCTGAAAATACACAAAGGCATAAAGGCAGCCAGTCCAGACCCGAAATGTGGACTGTCCACTTCCCTCTATAGATGCTGCCTGACTCACTAAGTTCCTCCAGCATTTTGTTTGTTTGTACACATGGCCACTTGGTTCTTTTTCAGCTCCAGCATGGCACAAAATACAAATGAGTCACCTTTCCCAACATTGATCTCTGTCCAGTTTCCTGAAGCTTAGTACCAAGTGTTTACATCTTGAACCAGTGCTTGATACAGTGATCTCAACCAATATTTTGGTGGCTCAGTACCCCCAGCTGAGTGATGATATTCCCCTTCTGTGAATCTGACTGAGCTGCATGCAGTGGAGGATATTAGAAGGAATGGGATTTCACATGGATAGGAACTGCACACACCGCAACTCATCCCAATACATTCTGTCACTATCTCAGTAACACATGCCACTGCCTGGATTTGCATATTTCATGGCAACATGGGCAAAGCATAGGGCCTCTCTATGCCCATGGATATCTGAATCTTACTGGAAGAACAGAACGCATGAAAGAGGAAAACAATTAAATAATTTGTTTGTAATTATTTGCACAAATGCAAATCAAATTAAAATGTAATTATTTCAACTAGATTACAATTATGTACCACTCAATCTGATGTCACTCCATCAAGTAACTGAGCTTTAATAACCCACACAGAATCAAATCTGCCACAATTCAAATACCTTACAGGTTAAATATTAACTTGTCAAATGTAAAATTAACTTTCTGACTAGGGTGGCAAGCATTGATTTACAATAAGATTATGCTTTGCTTCACATCAAATAATTGCAAATGGAAACAGTCACTTCTCTAATATAATTCTTCTAACATTAAATAGAATCTTAAATCTATACATGCAGTTTTGACCAATCATGCACTCACACAAAAACTTTTTTATGACATGCAAGTTAATAGTGAGTGGCAAAATTCAGTTCCAAGTTGTATACAATTTTGGAATTACTCAGCACTCTCATATACATACAGGACAACAAATTATGCCTGTTCTCCAGATTGGAGTGCTGATGGTATAAATTCATTCCCATTAGTTGAAGTTAATGGCATCAAACTTTGGGAGGGAGTACAACATACAGCTGCCACTTATTGCAGGTGTAGTGTAACTGACAGAGGACAAACTTCTACCCTCCATTATTCCTCAGCCATACTTATGTACCACCTAATGACTTGCTATACATTAGCACTGGTAGAGGCTGAGGGCAAGTTGCCAGTCTGCTGTCCCAGTGAGTAACAGTGGGTTGCAATGGTAAGGAAATAGAAGTTAACCATTACAGTGAAACTCACAGCTGTGTTGTTCACAACATCTGCCACCGTATTTGCTGCATGGTCCACCATCTCTCTTCCATCTCGGGTCAGGTTTATTGTCAGTGCCCTCATTCTGTCCAATATCTGCTGCTTCTCCTGTGTGTAATGTTTGATATCAGTTTGCAAATTGAACAAATCATACATAAATTGAATGGTCTATTTTAATAAACTGGTAAGAGTGCAGAGGAGATTTATGAGGATGTTGCTGGGACTTGAGGGATTGAGCTATGGAGAGAGGTTGAGTAGGTTGGAACTTTTTAAATTGGAGCGTAGGAGAATGAGGGGTAATCTTATAGAGGTGTATAAAATCATGCAGGGCATAGATAGGGTGAAAGCACACTCTATTCTTTTTCCTAGACCTTAGTCTTTTTCCTACGGTTGGGGAATCAAGAACTGGAGGGCATAGGTTTAAGGTGAGAGGGGAGATATTTAACAGGAACCTGAGAGGCAACTTTTTCACCCATTGGGTGGTCAGTATATGAAATGAGCTGCCAGAAGTAGTGGTATAGGCAGGTACATTAACAATATTTAAAAAGTACTTGGACCCGTACATGGATAGAACAGGTTCAGAGGGATATGGGCCAAACGCAGGCAAATGGGACTAGCTTAGATTGCAAGGTTGGTTGGCGTGGACCAGTTGGGTGAAGGGCTTGTTTTTGTGCTGTATGACTCTAATATAAACTAAAAGGATTTTAAAAATCTGAATTAAGAACATTATTAAATTCTAATTTGCACTGTTTGTAGGGATATGGAGTAAGTTTATTTAACTTTGCAGAAGTTACTAAAGATATGGGGAACATGAGTTAACATATTATATTCAAATCATACCCCTAACTAGGTTCATGGTCCACAGATATTTACTCTTTGAACCAAGAACTTTGAATAAACAGGAAATGTTCTGGAACTGGAATTCACTACATGAACCTTCAACATTCTAAATATGTTCAGAAGTCAAATGCATTTTTTTTTAGCAATTTTCATCATTGATAGGCCATATCTGGTAAATATTTAACAAATATCCAGTATTATGTAGTCCTTGCAAACCGTCTTGTAATATCCAGGGTATAATTTGAGTTCAGGAGAATCATGTTCTCCTCAGATTGTAAAAGCTAATGGTAACAGCAAGGTAATGCAATTTCAATATAATTTTCCACTCCACAGCCATATCATAATTTGATTGTATTAAAAACAACTCTTTATCTGACTGACAAATCAGATGAGTTTCTATAATGTATAGGAAACCAATTTCAAAATAATCTCATAACTTATTTATCCTACAGTTTAAATGGTATGAAACTCTTACACTAAGTGGAGCATCATATTCTTTGTTCATACTAGCTGACCTAAAATTCCTGATATTGAGCTCACCTTGAGTGAACTGTTACATGAATGTGCAAAATTTCCACTTCATGCTCAAGTTCACTCCTAGTGTATGCCCCCATGCCAGAAATAAAAGGTAATTGGATTTCACTGGAACAGGCCCTTCAACCTCTTCCTTCTTCAATAACATCACTTTCTCAACTTTGATCTAACCGAATCAAAAGAAGTCACCAATTAGAATATTTCTCTTGATTCAGAATCATCAGTCTTAAAGGGAAAGTGGTCAAGATATCCACTAACCTTTGCATAAAAAAATCTGGAAAGGATTAAAGCTTGTTCACTAGTGGCCAAAGTTACATTCACTGGTAAAATGAAGGCAAGAAACCTCATAATATTTAAATGAAGATCCTGCTACCTGTAGTGGATTAGCTGCCTGCCCTTTGTTCCATTTACATTTAAAGTGGAAGCTTGGTTGGATTCTTTTATTAAATTTAATAGTTATATTTGACCTTAATCTCTGATAGGGCACCAATCCATCCTTTTGGTGGAAGTTTAACTTCCCCCTTTGTTCCTTTAAGTTCTATCCTTATCACTGCAAAACGTACAGTAGCATCAACCAGAATCTCATGTTCTCATATTTCCTTACAATACAGAATGAGGCCATTTGGCCCATCTTGCCTATGCTGGTTTGCAGTGCAATCTCATCAATCCCAATTCCTCACTTACTTCCCTGTAACCCATTCTCTCTCACCCACTCTTCAGCTGCCCCTTAATTTTCCTACCACCCACTGACACTAGAGGTGATTTACATCCACTAATCAGCCAGCCAATCAGCACGTCTTTGGAATGTGGTAGGAAACCAAAGCACCCAGGGGAAACCCACGCAGTCACAGGGAGAATCTGCAAACTCCACACAAGACAGGCAGCAGGAGATCAGGATTGAACCTGGGCCCTTGGAATTGTCTGACAACAGCACTACCTGCTGCACCACTGTGGTAAAGTGGAGGCCATTGTAATAATCCCTGAGGAACACCACTCATCACACCATGGCAACCAGGGCTTGACCACTTCATCTAAAACCCTGGCTCCTTCCTGACAGCTAGTTAGCAACCATGTTACAAGATTATAAAATCATGAGGGGCACAGATAAAGCGGATGGTAGCAGTCTTTACATCAGGATAGGGGAGTCCCAAACTAGTGGGCACAGACTTAGGGTGAGAAGGGAAAGATTTAAGAGGGGCAACTTTTTCACGCAGAGGGTGCTGAGTGTATGGAATGAGCTGCCAGAGGAAGTGGTTGAGGCAGGTAGTATCATTTAAGAAGCGCTTGGATAGGTACATGGAGCAGTGGGGCTTAGAGGGATATGGGCCAAACACAGGAAATTGGGACTAGCTGGGTGGGCACCGTGGATGGCATGGATTCGATGAGCTGAAGGGCCTGTATCCATGCTGTGTTACTCTGTGACTCTACTACTTCCCACTCTGCGCACACTTTAATTCTGGTAACAATTTTATTTGCCAGACCTTATCAGAGCAAGCATACCCTCAACTATGGGAGCAAAGTCCATATAATTAATAAACAATTATAATCAGTTCACTGGTTACTTGAACTATGAAATCCTAATTACGGATGGGTTAATTCTTGGTTTCTTTCTCTTGCCTAGAAGTGATTTGCAAAGGTACATGTTTATAGGTTAAATGTAGGCTGATATTATGCTGATTTATCAGTTCCACCAGGACAACATATACCTGGAGTATAAGGGTTAACTGTACCACTCAATTCTAAAATCAAAAGCACATTTCACTGCCTTTTTGTGCCCTATTCTGATTGAATATGGAATATAGCCATTCTTTGGTTTAAGAAAGGAATTGGTTCCTGGAAAATATTTAATTGAGCAAATTTTTGTAAGTTGAAAAGTTGGGCAAAGTGCATCACTAGCATTTTGGTAAAATGATTTCCTGTGCATGGTGACTGGGACATTTTTCATTAAAGGAAGTAAAAGCTTTGTAAATCATAGAACAGTACAGCCCAAGAACAGGCCCCTTGGCTCACCAATTCTGCACCAACAATGATGCCAGATTAACTAATCCTATCTGCATGCACACAGCCTGTATCTCACTATTCCCTTTCTGTTCATGTGCCTGCTTAAATGCCTCTTAAATGTTACTGTTATATCTGCTTCTATCACCTCCCTGGCAGTGTGTTCAGGACACCTACACTCTGCCATCTACCTTACACAGTGTACCCCCACGTTACGGCAGTTTGGGTAATGGAAATTTACCCTTCCAGAATCCTCAAATCATTACCAAAAAATGTGAGATTGTTTGTTGCTCCAGATGTCAGCATCTGCAGAGTCTTGTGCCTCCTAAATTGGTTAGATTTTTGACCATTGTTCTTCGTCCTAGTTTCTCTAATTATTGCAATATTAGCTCTCTACCTACCCCATCAGATCACCTTGAATGTTTACTTCCAGTCATTATGTCACCCTCTAGATCCCAGAGAATACAACTGTAGTCTGTACAATTCAGAAACAGGATGCAATGCCCAGGTATTGTTATATAATGCAGATGGTGCTATTGGTCTATTTCGATTCCAGTGACCACATCATGACCTATTGGCTCTTATATTTCCCTTCTACCTTGAGCTCTGCCAGGTTGCTTGAGATGCTACGGAGAAGCTGGTTTGTTTCATTGGTGCTGCTGCGTGCTTCATTCACCAGGTCCTGGGATTCGTGCAACTTGCTGCTGTGCTGCACCAAGACATCCATTATCTGGTTTCTCAACTCCCCCATTTCCTTATGAGGTTTCTGAAACTCCTTCTGCACCCGCATCAGCAGTCTTTCTGCAGCCCTAGATTCATAGTTGGAACAAAAAGATGGAATCTGATAAATGTCACAAGTTAGGCATAATCGTCCTCAGATACAGTATTACAGGCTCCATAGTGCAGTACCATCCAAACATTCCACTAGCAATATTTCTCATTCTAGTGCACAAACTTAATGGGGAATTATGTATTTCTGTGCGCTCCAAGACCAAATCTATGCCAGGGATGATTCCAGCTTGGAAATGCTCAATCAGACCACTGGAATGCTGTGGAATAACCCGGAAAAAGTTGGGACATGTTTTGCTCTGGAAAAAGAAATCAATTTACAATTGAGTATTGCTGATTAAAAAAGAGCCTTATGTTTTTATAACTTCCCTAAGAGGAGCCTGCCCAGCAGTTGGAAAACCAAAGTATTACTAGGAAGAAAGCCAGGCCTTGCTCTATATTCATCTCTCAACCAACATTAGAAAAAACTTTGTAGCAAGAAACTGCTGATCCAAAGCAAGAAGAGAATCCTGGAAGCACTCAGTGGGTTAGGAAGCATTAACGGGGAATGAAGCAGTTAGAGTTTTGGGTGAAGAATGCTTCATCAGAACTTAAAAAGGAGAAATAGACCATTTCTGCAATTGCCGTTAGCAGGCACTTGCTCTGCATATCTTTGCTGCCATCTTTCATTACAATGGAACATTCATTACGATTTATTGTCCTGGGGGTGTGCACAGATTTTCAAATACAAAAGGCATCAGGGGATATGGAGGGAGAGCAAGGATATGGTATTGAGACAGGATCAGCTACAGTCATATTGAATAGTGCAGGTTTGAATGATTGAATGGATTATTCCTGAGGGCAGGCATGGTAGTGTAGTGGTTAGCATAAAGCTATTACAGCGCCAGCGACCTAGGTTCAGTTCCAGCTGCTGTCTGTAAGGAGTCTGTAAGTTCTCCCCGTGTCTGCGTGGGTTTCCTCCGGGTACTCCGGTTTCTCCTCACATTCCAAATACGTATGGGTTAGGAAGTTGTGGGCATGCTACGTTGGCACTGGAAGCATGGTGACACTTGCGGGCTGACCCCAGAACACGCTACGCTAAAGATGCATTTCATTGTGAGTTTCGATGTATATGTGACTAATAAAGAAATCTTATCTTATTTTTCTAATATTGTGGCAGATGCTATGCATTTTCTTTCCCTTTTTCCTCCAGGTTATGAGTGCTCTTCTTCCACCTGCCTCTTACTCCACATCCAGAGCTCAACACGGGAATAGAGCCATCACATGTGCAACCTCTCCTGGTAATTTTTGACCCCACCTCACCTGACATCAGCATGGTCACCAATCATTCCTTCATCCCATCCTCCCCCTACCCCATCCAATCCAACCTAACATCAGCACAGGCCCCAATTACTCCTACCTTCCCTTTCTCCACCCTCCACTTCAGCCAGCCCTCAATCCAGCCTCAAGAGGCTGCAATTGGCCAATAGCCACTGGGTATCCTGCCCCTTTGCCCCACCAAAGCTGCCCTCAACCTAGATGGTGTTTTTCCATTCACGCCCTGGTACTGCTGTGGGTACCCCACCACGATGCAGTGGGGAGCTTGGACTGAAATGCATACGGTGATAAGGAAGATTGAGAGGAAGGCTCCTGTAGTTGTAATCTATTACTATCAACACATGGTCTACCACACTTCCAAACTTGTGTAATCTGCAAATTTAGGGACCTTATCTTGCATACCCACGTCTAAACCCTGGGAAACTTCCACTATCCTTCTGTATGAAAAGCAAACATTTATCACTGGTTTATAATCAAAAACAGAGCAATTTCTTACCCATGCTGTTAGTGAACCTTTATATCCATCAGCCTCATCTGCTTCCTGCCCTTTTGCATGGGACCTTCTGATAATCCATGCGAACAACATCTATCACATTCCTTTCAACAATCTTCCCTACTACCTCATCAAAAAAAATTACTTTGCCTAACACAATTAACACTGTTAGCAAATCCACACTCCCTCTCTTTAATCATCTCAAACTGTTTCAAGTGCCTATTAATGTTTTCCCTGAATATTATTTCTATAATACATTCCAGTATACCTAGGCCTTGATTATTGATCTGCAGATCTGTTCAACCCTTATTACCTGGGAACTTAAATCCAAGTAATTAAAGAAATCCAGAATAAAAAGTTTGCCTCAGTAGTGATAACCATGAAAACCCTCTATTGTCATTTCAAAAAAATATTGCTTTCTATTTCCCTTAAGGGAATGATGTCTGACATCTGTAACAAGCCTTGCCTTCGTGTGACCCTCAGCCACAGTAAAATGGTTGACTGTGAAACAGCTCAGGAAGTCCCTCAGTTCAGGGACATTGCCAGTGAGATCCTCATCCTATGAATGAATAAAAAAGGAACTCACTTCAGTTCGGTCACTGCAATGTCTTTTGATTGATTGAACCCTCTTTTTCTCATGGTTTCCAGCATGACCAATATTTCATGTTGAAGGTGGTGTAGGCTGGTATTGGAAAAAGTCAGGTCAGTGCCCAGAGTCTCATTCAGGCGATTCGCTATGTCAGCAAGATCTAAGAACAAATGACGGGAACAAGTTAGTTCAGTCAACATGAAGAAAAATATAACAACTCAAAATGGTCAATAACAACCCAGCTACTGAACAAGTCCATACTAGTATGCATGATGAGAATAGAAAGCGTGCAGCAAAAAGGTGTAGGTACCCTGTTGACTTGTATCCCACCCTTGTTACTGATCCTGCAGGTAAATATAGTATTAAGCAGAATCTAATTCTCATTTGGTTAGGGAGTTCTGAAATCTATAAACAAGCTTCCAGTTTGTAGTGTGCAGCTTATAACCAACCACATCAGAAAGTAAGTCTTTTTCCCTGCATTTTAAAATAATCTTGGTACTTAGAGCGTAAAATCTACTTAAAACTGGAATGGTATGTTTTTACAATCACTGAATTTCCCTTGGCAATACTCACATGCACTAAATGCTATGTTGTTTTTGCCAAATATTAGTCTGCAATCTAGAACACTGACTTTTCCTCTTAAGCTTCATCTATATTTAACAGGTTATGTCCAATTAAAACTAGGAAACCATAAAAAAAAAGAAAAGCTACTTTACAGTTTTGCTCTGTTCTGCTGTGGAATTTTACAGATTAGAATGTGCTGGTCAGTGAACACATAGCTCATAAGTAACTACTGGGCTATAAACTTTGTGCCAAAGTAATCAAGTCTAAAAGAGATGATCCTTATTTATGCAAAAATTTCACAGCAATGCAAAATGCACAGTTAATAGCAAAAGTCCAAAAGTTGCTGCTGAGACTAGCAGCTTGACTGTCACCTTGTTGTCTGGCTGCCCAATGCATGATGTGAAGCTCTCCAACAGATATAAACTAAACTCACCATGGAAAGTTAAACATCCTTCAGTTTGGTGCAAGCATCCTTTTAATGATAGCATACAGGTTAATTACTGCCATTATTACAAGCGCAAAGTTTCTTTAGACTGGAGATTTTAAAATGTAAGCTTTAGACTCTTTTAAGTTTTCCTGTTTCTTTTCTTTCTTTCTCAATCTACTTGTTGTTTTCTCTGGAGTGCCAGAGGCTGAGGGGAGACCTGATAGAACTTTATGAGATTATGAGAGGCATCAATAGACTAGACAGCTGGTATCTTTTTGCCAGAGTTGAAATGTCTAATATTAGAGGGCATGCATTTAAGGTGAGGGGGGGTAAGTCCAAAGGAGATGTGTAGGGCAATTTTTTTTATTACACAGAGAGTATTCGGTGCCTGGAATGTGCTGCCGGGGTAGCAGTGGAGGCAAATACAATAGAGGCATTTATGAGGCTCTTAGATAGGCACATGAATGTACAGAGAATGGAGGGACATGGACATTGTCTAGGTAGAAGGGACTAGTTTATTCAGGCATTTAATTACTAGTTTAATTAGTTCAGCACAACATCATAGGCCGAAAGGCCTGTTCCTGTGCTATACAGTTCTATGTACTTTTACTTTCATT
>JARFYF010000118.1:14286646-14298465 GCA_030265395.1 Rhina ancylostomus | reverse complement strand
AGAAGATACAGGTGCCTGAAGGCACATACCACCAGGCTCAAGGACAGCTTCTATTCCACTGTGCTAAGACTATTGAACGGTTCTCTTTTACAAAAAGGTAGACTCCTGACCTCGCAATCTACCTCCTTATGACCTTGCACTTTATTGTCTACCTGCACTGCACCTCCTCTGTAGCTGTGACACTTTACTCTGCATTCTGTTATTGTTTTACCCTGTTCTACCTCAATGCACTGTGTAATGAATTGATCTGTACAAATGGTATACAAGTCATTTTTCACTGTACCTTGGTACAAGTGACAATGATAAACCAATACCAATAGATTGCCAGCATCACTCTGACAACACCAGGTCTCATTTACTCACAGAGCCAGGTTTTACTGACCTCACTTCCCTGCATTCTTCAATACAATTCTTGGGTGTCTTTGCCCTTGGAGGTTATGGTCATGGTCACTCTCAGGTTCCTAGCTTCAAGATCATCCCAATCTGTTGCTGATCGCTGCCACATCTCACAGGTTGCTGTTACTGTGGCCTTCAACACGTCACCCAGACTCCACACCAAAGGAGAGAACTCGTCTAGTTTTCCTTCAGCCCACAGTAGATGAATTACAGGCTTCACCAAGGTACCAGCATTCACCATTCTCCGGGTCCTCCTTGGCAACCTTCTTCAGAAGCATCCAACTGTAGTCCTGGAGGGTTTCCATGTACAAAGAACATGTCGCCTATAGTCATGCCCATTGCCCACACATTCCTCCCTCTGGTTCCCCTCCCCACCTTCTTCCCTTTATTCAATAGTCCACTGTCCTTTCCTCTCAGATTCCATCTTTTTCAGCCCTTTGTCACCTCCACCAATCACCTCCCAGCTTCTTACATCATTCCCACTCTCCTCCCTCCCTCACCTGCCTGTCACCCCTCCTCACCGGGATCCACCTATCACCCGCCAGCTCTCACTCCACCCCCTCCCCCCACCCTTTCATTCTGGTTTCTCCCCTCTTTCTTTCCAGTCCTGATGAAGGGTTTCGACCCGAAACGTCGACTGTTCATTTCCCTCCACAGATGCCACCTGACCCACTGAGTTCCTCCAGCTCCTTTGTGCGTTGATCCAGATTTCCATCATCTGCAGTCTCTTGTGTTCCCTATAGTCTGTCAAGTTTCCTCCCACCACCCCATCATTGCAGCATCATTCCATTCAGTAGTAATGTTCCCCTGCCATTGTAATAACATTGTATGTATTATGGTAAGTGCCTTTAACAGCTGGCTGAAGAGATCTTGTTGAGAAGTGCAAGAACTTGCAAAATGTCAATCGCAAACACTGCGCTGAAACTGACAATATCAATTCCAGTGAGGTGTTACACAAGGAAACCAGTCAATACATTTCTGTAAACTTTCCAATTGAAGTTCTGTTTCTTTATGAATGGTGTTCAAATGATCCACAATCATCAAAGTGGAGCAATTTCAAGGCCCATTGTGAGTGAGGGATGAATGTTGGCTTGGACACCAAGATAAATTGGTCCAGACACATGGAATAACTCACCTCTTCTTATATGAAAGAGTTCCACAAGATGGAGATCTTCCACTTCTGAGAGAACTGCCTGCCAGCGGAGGTTTTCAGAGCCATTATTTGTCAAAATACAGTTTGCCAGTGAGTTGTCATCAGTGGACAGAAGAGAAAATTCTGTCTTTTCTCCGATCAGGTGTTAAATATCTCAGTGTACATTTGCAGCAGGTCCTGCTTTTAATTCTAGTTTTCCTGCATTCACACCTTTTATCACAGTATCCAATGAAGTGTCCATGCTCCTTGTGTGCATAGTCTAATTACTTCCTCAAAACTAATTGACTTGCCTGTGGTGTTGCAGTGAAGGAAGGGCAGAGGTTGTCAGATGGGCGACATCTAATAGAGAAAAGATAGATCCATGCTGTGGATGATTGCTGTTCTGTTCCAAAGTTAAACTCCTTATGCAGCAGATATATCACTATGCCACAAAGCAGTTTAATTGCATTTTCAGGTCATGTGCAGATTGACTTGTTTACTGCGGTTTGGATCATGTCATATTGTTATCACAGAGGAGCTCACCTTGTCCAGTTCAAGGCATTTTCCATCTTTCCTCACAAGCCTCTTGGGCAGGAAAAGTGGATGGGAAGAGGAGGAACCAGATTTTGGATAGAGTAAGGCTGCTGTGAGAGGGACAAAAAGGGGAGAAGATGTAACATGGGACAAACAGTGGGTAGGAGGAACAAAGAATCGGATCAGCCAATATCTTATCAAGTGGCAGAACATGCTTAAGGAATAGAATGGCCTATTCCTGTAGGTACAGAGGGAGGAATAGGAAAAGGAGCTGCAGAGAGGAGAGGGAGAAGGGACAAATGAATAGGCAAGAAGATAACTTTTTTTCCTGGCATTTAAAAATATTTCTGATTGAAAGTATTAAATTTTCAAAATATAGAGATTTGAGACAGACTGTGAAGTGGGCTCATAATTGGATGAAGAATAGTCAAAATTAGATTCAAGTAGAAATCTGACCTCAACCTAAGGGAGCATTGTTAAAATTTTCAGCAGCAAAGTTGGATCATGTCCAGCACGATAATAGGGTGACCTCCAACAGTGCTTCTGACTATGCAGTGCCACTAAACAGCCAGAAACATTTCTTTCACAGATTGTAATGCTAGACCATGGGTGCAAAGGAAGAAAAATCCATTCCCACACATCAATCCATCTTTTAAATCACATGCACTTTGTAACCACTACCTCTTTGTTGAGATGATGGAATTTACATTTTTCAGCATTTATATCCGGCTTGCCAAATAGAAAACTTACAGTGGCACTGCAAGTAGTGCAAGTAGTGCTGCTGCCTTACAGCAGTGACCTGGGTTCAATCCTGAACTCCAGTGTTGTCTGTAGATAACATAAGATGAGATAAGATGTCTTTATTAGTCACATGTGCATCGAAACACACAGTGAAATGCATCTTTTGTGTAGGGTGCTCTGGGGGCAGCCCGCAAGTGTCGCCACGCTTCCGGTGCCAACATAGCATGCCCACAACTTCCTAACCCGTACGCCTTTGGAATGTGGGAGGAAACCAGAGCACCCGGAGGAAGCCCACGCAGACACTGGGGGAATTCCTTACAGACAGTGGCCGGAATTGAACCTGAGTCACTGGTGCTGTAATAGCATTATGCTAATCGCTACACTACTGTGCCTGGCAGTGTACTGGTAGTGCCTGGTGATCTGGTGGGTCGAAGGGCCTGTTCATGCTGCATGGATCTATGACTGAATTTTTAGATATTAAAGATATCAAGGGATACAGGGTTAGTGCAGGAAAGTGGCACTGAGTTCAAAGGATTTTGTTAAGTAGCAGAGCAGGCAGGAGGAGTGGAACTGCTGCTTCCACTTCCGATGTCTTTCTGTTCCAACAAAATTTGAAAAGTGTCTTAAACTGGTTCACCTTCAACATTTAAAAAGCTGAGACCACAGATCTAGCAATGGTACCAACACCTCTGCAGGTTAGCTCTGGCTCCCTCGCTGCTACATCAGTGTGCTTACACCTATTTCATACTTTCACCCCTCCCTGTAAAATGGGGATTTCACAAACCAATCTCTACCCCTTATGCTCTGATTTTTAAGTTGGAAGTGTTTCCAACATTTAGTTGGAAGTGACCTGATAGGCCTGTGGGTATTTCTAGCAATTTTTGATTCTTTTTCCACTTTACCCATAGAACAGTGACATTTCACCAACACGTGCTCAAAATAAACTTGCTCTCATGGCACTAACTGAAGCCAGTCTTTGAAACATAAATATCTTATTGCACCCCTCTCCTTCGAAGGTGACCCACCTTTTCTACACCCTGGGGCAGCCAAATATTTCCAGGTTAATTGCTCAGCTGGAGAGGGAACCTGTAGCCGTTGCACTGGGGAGGTGCCAAAACATGGGCTGGATTCCCAGATAGAGCTGGGAATCTCCCACTTTTCAGCCTGACCTTGACATTCCATTGAGGTGAGGAGAGGGGTCACACAGCAATCTTTCTCCTGTCCTCGACATGCATGCCAGGCAATTTCCTGGTATCTTTTAAATGTCTCAGTTGACACCTGGCTTAAGTCCTTTTTGGGCTTTCCAAGAGCCTCAACACTTTGCAATCAAATCCTATGTATCACTACCTGAGTGACCACAGTTCAAACAAGCTTTCCTTTGGCTCTGTTGGACTGTGGGAGGAGTCCATTCTCCTTCAAAAAGGTGAATTGCTCACATTACAGGTACACAAATAACCCTGTTGCTGGAACTCTGATGAGGTTTCCTGGCCTAGGACAAAGCGTGAAGGAGTTGTGAATTCACAGCCATTATCACCAGGCGGTTGAGTGCATTAGGCTTATTGGAACTGCACCATCTGCAGGTTCCCCACCAAGTCACGCACCAATCCAATCAGGGAGTATACTGCCAATCTTTTTCATCGTCGCTGGGTCTAAACCCTACAACTCAAGTCTCCAAGTGTATTTTTCTGTCTCTTCACCAGAAGTCTGCTGTGGGTCAAGAAAGCGGCTCAGCTCCACCTCCTCACAGGCAGTGATGGACAGACAAGATACGCTTGCTCAGCCAACACTGCCCACGTTGCCAAAAACAAACAGAAATTATGTGCTTCCACAAACAAGTTCCAAGCCTGAGTTCCAGCCTTGATTTTGTGAATGTTCTCAGATTTGAACTGTATGTTTTGTGGGAAAGGACCATTCAGAATTTTAGAATTCAATTTTTGATGCAGTTATGATGAAATATATGAAATGGAAGTAGGAATCATTAGCCTGCTCCACCATTGAGTTCTTGGTCAAAGGAGACGTAAGAGACTGCAGATGCTGGAATATGGAGCAACAAACAATCTGCTGGAGGAACTCAGCGGGTTGAACAGCATTTGCTGGAGGAAAGGAATTGTCAATGCTTCAGGTTGAAATCCTGCATCAGGACTGAGAGTGTAGAGGGGAGATGGCCAGTATAAAGGGGAGGAGGGGTAAGACAGGAGTCCGAAGTGACTGGTGGACTGAGAAGGGGTGTAAGATGATTGGAAGGTTGTGCCAGGTATGGGAGGTGAGAGGGTGTGGAGTTGGAAGACAGTGGCAGGTGAATGACAGGTGGACACAGAGAGGCACATGGAGTGAGATGAACGTGGGAGACAGCTCTTGGAGGTTTTTGCTCAACCCCATCTGGCAGCATTATCTCAAGCTTCTTCATTCCTGACTTGTCATATAGTCAATGACTGAGCATCCATAACCCTGCAGTGCAAAAAATCCCACACATTCACAAACCAGTGAGTGAAGAAACTTCGTCCTTCAACCCTGGGCCAATATGCCCCTAAGTTCTAGATTCTTCAGCTACGAGAAATCAACCTTCACTCTGTCATGCCCATTGCTATTTCTTAGAGAAAATATAAAAAGAGATGCCAGCATCACATGGCATCTACCAACCTTGCACTGGCATGGTTCAGCACAAGGATCATCGTTGGTGCTGCCCACAACACTACAGTTGCAACGCATACAGTTGGGGAAGCCTTTATACCCCAGTGCGCAGCGGTTGCATGTCCTCCCAGCATAACCGGCTCGGCAGTGACACTGACCAGGGAAAAGACCTGATACACAAATGAGAAAGCAAATCAGTGAAGGTTTACGAGTAAGTCACGTGAAAATTAACAACCAGATTGCTTCTAGATTTACACAGTGGATGGCGAGAGGGGTAGAATGGACTGTCTCAGAAGTGTGGAATAACCCACCGAGGAACAGGATTGATGTTTGAGTGACTGGGCCTTTAATAGACAAATTAGATTGCACTTTCCAATAATGTACTCCGACGTACACTGATGTGACTCTGCTATACATTTATACATTGACCCTTCTTCTCAATACATCAAAGTCTATGGATGTGCACATTATCTGGGTTAAGAAGCTACACATTATGAAATCGGTTCAACTTTACCTTGTTCTGTGACTGCTTGGTTATCGTCCTTCACACAGGTGGTATTCAGGGACCCTGCTGGGTTACAGTCACATGGCAAACAAGGATCATGGCTAAAAGGAGACACCTAGAAACATAACATTATAGGCAAACCAAATCAAACTTCATCTCTTATTACTTCTTCACTACATTTTGACAACACAAATACCAGCCCAATCAAAACTTATCAATACCTTTAAAATGCCCATCTGAAGTAATATGAAACAGTGTAACAAGACTGAAACAGAAGGGCAGTTCTGTTTTTAGTGATTGTTCATGGTGACTGAGACTATGGGATTCCACTTCACATGAAGAGTTACCTTGTAAGGTCGGTAGAAGCCATCAATACAGGTCTCACAGTTGATGCCTGCTGTGTTGTTGGTGCAATTAAGACACACACCTCCACCAATAAATTGTCCTAGTAGGTTCAAACTCAGGTTGCGATCAGCCACACTTTGGTCGTAGTAACAATCTTCTGCTTTGCCATGGCAATTGCACTCTAGTTAACAGGGAAATGAGTACAACTGAGACAGATGCCTTCATAGCCATTCTCAAAATGCATATTAGTAAGTTAAAAATACCTAACATAAATATAATTAAATTGAAAAATTGACTGAGTCTCTGCACTATAGCAGAGCTTCATCAACATTGACATGGAATCATAGAGCATGGAAGAAGACCATTCAACCTTCTCACCTGTGCTAGCTCTTTTGAAGAACTATCCATCAATCGCACGTCCTCACTCTTTCCCCTTAGAATGAACTATGCTTTGCCCAGGAATTGCCCAGCATGGCATTGCTCACTTCAGACTTAACTTTGAAATTCACTACATAATTAATTTTTAACTTACGTTTTGACTGAGCTGCTTTGACATTGGGTAGATCATAGCAATTTGTTCATTAAAAATATACCTAACCTTTGCCCACCTCCCCGCCCCAACCAGCCTGTTCCCTCGGGTTACTGCCACCGTTTCATTCATTCATTTTTCAGTGTATGGGTGTCACTGGTAAGAGCAGAATTTTATTGTCCAACCCTCAATACTCTTGAGATGGGGGTGGCAGAGAGCAATCTTCTTGAGCCGTGTTAGGGTTGCCAATGGAAATTATTTGATTCTTTCTGCTCCATCAAAACCCAAGACATGATTGCTGCTTTTTATCACTAATTTTACCCATGTATTCCATGGGCTTCAAATCCTTTATGTAGTACTTAACTCAATATGTATGAGGTGCAAATGCAAGAGTATATTCCAAGCTTCTTACATTTAATAGAAGATGTCAAACCATGGTAGGTATACCCTTGGGGAACACTATGTCTCTGGGGTGAGGGGTAAATATGGGGAGATGCACTTGTGCAACTGGGTTCATAAGGCTGTGAGCATTTATTGTGGGGAGGTTGGGGTCTCAGACGAAGATATATGGAAGATGGTAACATATATGGTTAGAACTGAGGAGGGAGTCAGGCAGATGGTTGTGAGGTAGTTTGGGCAGGAAGTTAAGCAGTTAAAATACAAGCCATATGCAGGAAGGTGGTATATGCACAGCAGGTAAACCTTGAGGAGGTACATAATAAAGAGAAGATTGGGAACTGATGTCCCAGAGTCTCAGTCAGAGGAAGGCATTGTCACCCAGTGAGACTGCAGATCAACACCAATGAGCTTGATGTTCAACTGCCTCTGAAATCCCCCTTCTTCTATCTTCTCCACAATGAGTCAAATTGGCCAGAAATCAGGTCCAGCAGAAAAGGCGACAATAATGTTCTACATTAATACGCTTTGTAAATAAATTTCACTTCATAAGACACCGCACTGACTACAGACAGTGAATAAACTTCCACAGCATTAAAGCCATACTCTTCAAGGTTCAACAACAGCTTCTTCCCCACTGCCATCAGGTTCTTGAACTGACTTGAATGCCCCTACACTAACTCAGACGATATTGCTCTCAACATGTACTAATATCGTTATGTCTGTTTTCTTCAATTTGTCGTGTAAGTTACATATAAGCTTAGTTAATTTAAGTTTATATTAACTTATGTTGATCATGTTTGTAATGTACTGTGTTGCTACTCCAAAAAACTAATATTCATGGCATTTATACCTTAGGTATGTATGCTTATGACAATTAATTGAAGTTGACAATAAACTTGAGCTTGAACTTTTATTATTGTTCTACCCATTCCCCTCTATCCAATCATATACACCTTGTGATGTTTTAATTCTCATCTACTTTCTTAGCAGATGAGACTTGTGCCAACTATAGTTATATTGGCCTAGAGAAGTGTCTGCAGTCATTGTCTAGTGATATGGAGGCATCTGGGTGGATTTGTATCCTGATAGGAAGATCTAGTGGTACTTATCGAACCAGCAGAATCAACAATGAAAA
Organism: Rhina ancylostomus; assembly: GCA_030265395.1. Taxonomy (NCBI): domain Eukaryota; kingdom Metazoa; phylum Chordata; class Chondrichthyes; order Rhinopristiformes; family Rhinidae; genus Rhina; species Rhina ancylostomus. The sequence goes on along the minus strand of JARFYF010000118.1, from coordinate 14,290,118 downwards.
ATGAATTGTAGACTAAATTTGAAAGTATATTCAGAAGAAAAGCAAGTTTTCATTACTAGCTGATATAATATTGAAAATTACATAGACTCTATATATTATAATACATTCTAATCATTGTTTCAATTATATTGATATTAATATTGCTGTTTCAATTTCTCAGGGTTATAATAAAGAGCATATCATAAGCTTAAATAAAAATAATAGCATCAATACATTGTGATATAAATCAAATGCAATTTGATGGGGCCCCTTCTCCTGCATTAAATTGCAGTACCAAGGCACTGCACATAACAGGGTGACCTTTTTAAGATATTTACAGAATGCTATTAATAAAAGTGCCTATAAGTTTCTCCAATATACTTTTAGACACAGAATGTCAATGCCATATCTTAAAAAATGTCAGCGTCAAAGTTAGCTTTTTTTCCCACTTTTGTCATCCTAACTCTTCAGCTCGCTGACTCCTTCTCCTGCATTGTGAAGATGTAAAAAATGTAATTTTATAACCCACAGTATATATCAAAACCACGCGGCATTCCCACAAGGTTATCTGATGAATGTCATTCCAATCCTTTACAATAAATTCTCCATGGGAAAAAAGAGAAGAATACAAAGAAATTGTGAACTATAGTAAGAAATATTCATAAAAGGGAAGGGATGAAAATGTGCATAATTACTTGAAAAATAAAAGGAGGAAGAGTTGCAATGACCATAATCCATCAATATCCAAAATCTACTAGTATTGCTGTGTGCAATGGGAATATTGTTAATTCAGCACAACTTGACAAGACTGTTGATCTTAAGCTGAGTGTCTGGGAGCAGAGGAGATTTTGAAGGTGGAATTTGGCAGCATTTTACTGTAGAGAATGGGAATTGTGAGCCTTGGGAATGAAGACCAGAGCATGTCAATGCTGGAGCCCACGCACATAGAAGTGACATAGACCTGGTCCAGGATATCCAGAGGAGGGAGTGCAACTTTTGTAGCCAGAAAATTATTTTTTGATTGGCAGATTTTATGTTTGATGCTACTTAGTCATTGGTTTCTTTGCAGTGGATACTTTTTGTCATAGGGATACATTCCAGAAGCAAAAAATTTAATTATGTGGATTTTATTCTGTTCTTATACACCGTATTTGATAGCATGAGATTGGCAGGTTAGTGACTGGATTTTGATCTTAATTGAATTTTCAGCACATTCATAATTGATACTTTTAATACGTAACTCAATCAGAGCAAAGCCAGCAAAACTCAAGAAGGCCTGTCACCGAGTACAATAATTCATTTACATTATGAACCAGAGTTAAAGAACCAAACTAATTTACATATTTTTCAATATTGCTGGCCTCACAATATTGTACATCAGAGTTTCCATATTGTATGATTACGTAAATTGAGATACTGGCTATGTTAATTTAGTACTGGAACTCAGCAGACTTTGTGATACAAATAAGTGCTGTTACACACATTAAGGATTTTGAGTGCAAAGTTTTAAAAAATTCACACATTCAGCATCAATTTTTAAATATTTTAAATCCAAAGAAGTAAAATTTAATTTGGCATGGCATCAAATCCATTTGTACAGTTCTTTTTAATTAAAAATGCAACCATTGCTATCAAAATTTAGAGAAGAGCCTTCATCTTCCATTCCTTTGAGAACCCGAGTCTAAAAAATTATGATAATGTCATATTGCCTAACAGCCTTTTCCAACAGAGTCCGTTTTCATGGGAAAACAGGGTAGCTGGCCAATCAAGGTATATTTAAATAGTCAATAACCAAAGCCTATAAATTATTGCCCATGAGCTCTTTGAGAAATGGCTCCAGGTTACAAGAGTTTTTGGGAGAATTTGTTCTATCTGGTGTATGCCCTATTTTGCTATTTTCACTCTGTTGGCTAAAATTCTGGCTTTCTGTCCTGCATAACGGGCTACCAATGATGAGGGAACAGCAGTAATCCTCCAAATCAGCTGTGAGCTGCAATTAGAAAGCAGTTAAGTACCTGAAATAGCAGTGAGAAGGCAAAGACAGCTGGTTAATTGCCAAATTGCTCCAGGATTGTGCATTATTAAGTGAGAGAAAACAGTTTGTTAGGTCAGATGCTGCAAACCCTTCTATAAAGACTTGAGAAGTACAAAAACACAATTTAAGGGTCTGATGGTTACTGCTCCCCCAGAAGCACATGGTGTATCAGGCAAGCATGCACCATCAATCAATATCCCACAGTATCCACAGTCTGTTTGAATGCAGCATTACATGTAAGACCCAAACCAGGGAGGTCCCAGCCAACCAGAATCCCAGGAGACTGCTTGTAAAGCCCATCAGGTTATTCCTCTTCTGTGCATACCTTATGTTACATCTTACATGAGGGATTCAATTAAAAGGAGTTATTTTTTCACAGGACGTGGACGTTGGTGACTAGACCAGCCCATTTCTTGAACTGAGTGGTTTAATAGGCCAGCTAACCTGCAGTCACATATAGGCCAGGCAAGGTAATATTTACAGGTTTTTTTTCTCTCTAAAAGACATTAGTGAACCAGATGTCCTTACAACAATTTATGCTTTCATGGCCACCATCACTGATACTAGCTTTCATTCCAAGTTCATTATATTAAGTGACATTAAATTTCCTTGTTTCCAATGGTGTGATTATAAAGTCGTGAATCTGGATCACTAGCCAGACTACTGGATTACAATAGTCAACACACTACCATACCCCTGTAGAAGGTTAAGTGTCAGACATCTATTCTAAAGAACAAATATTGATGGCTTACTTGACACTAACACAAAGTGTCACCTTTCTCATAGTACATTATAGAGGGAATTACAACTATGAGCTGCATCTTTCTTTGCTATTGGTTAAAATGCAGAAAAAAATGTCAGGTTAAAATAGCAATGCCCAACAGCAAAAAGAGTGCTTCCTGAAAGACTCTGAAGCAGTAAGCAACCTTGCAAAAATACTGATATTGCTGTTAGTTTTTCTTACTCCACTTGGCTTCAATATTTTGGTGTGATGTGCATTCCAAGGCCTCTTCAGTGAGCAATGAAATGAAAAGCAATTTCTTTGCTTGGCAGGTGGTGAATCTTTGGAAATCTTCAATCTGAAGAAATGTACAGGCTCAGTCACTGATTACATTCAGGACAGATCAGTAGATTTCTGCATACTGGAGGAATCAAGAGATTTCAGAATAAGGCAGGAAAATGTTTTTTGAGGTAGAACATCAGGCCTGATTTTGTTGAATGCTGCAGCAGACTAGAGGCCGAATGGCCTACTCCTGGTCTTATTTTCTGATGTCCTTATGTTCTGAGTGTGCAGATGCTAACATTTATTATTGATATAAGTCTGTTCCTGGTCAGTGCTGAGAGACACAATACATTAAGCAATTCCAGTTGTATTTTTGTAAATTCTCATTGTAGCATGAGCTTCAATAAATCATCATTTTGCTTTGTTCCAGAGCTGGCACATTGTGGGAGAGCCTT